>JAQJVK010000004.1:40733519-41212737 GCA_035578135.1 Flexamia atlantica
CACACTGCCACACTCCCCGCTCTGCCGTCTCTCGGCACTCGCTGTGTCGCAGGTGTCGCTCCCAGTCGCCTCTTGGCACTCCGCCGCGCCAGCTGTCTCTTCGTTACTGGGATATACCCGATATATACGCTGGGATAAACTAAAGCCTAGACACTCGATAGATTGTTTACTGATTGATCGCAATGATCAATGAGGCCTAAAAATGAGTACTCTTAGGCCTCAGAACAACGACACCCCTTGGCCTCAGCAATATCTCAATACATCTGTCAAATCAATATCCCAGCAACCCTCTGGGTTTCACCAATACCTCAACAATATTTCTGGTTCTCACTAATATCTCAACAATACCTCTGGATCTCAGTAATATAGCAACAAAACATATGGGCCCCATCCATGCATCAACAGCACCTGTGTAACCCATCAATTCCGCGACAACACCTCTGGATCTCATAAATAGCTCAAAAACATGTCTGGGCCTCTTAAATAACTCAAAAACACCTCTGTATCTCAGAAAGAAGTTAAAAACACGTTTGGGTATCAGAAATCTCTCAACAACACCTCTAGGCCTAGCAATGTCCCAAAAAACACCTCTGGGTTTCAGAAATTCCACAACATATCTGGGTCTCAGAAATACTTCAACAACACCTCTGGGCCTCATAAATATGCCTCCATATTCAAACCAACTTCCCAGCTCACGTAAAAGTAGGGCGATTCCGTAATAACACCTCCAGGTCTCAGCAATATTCAACAACACCTCTGTGTCCGTGGAGTACCTCAACAACTCACCTCTAGGTCTCAGCAATACCTCAACAACACCTCTGGGCCTCATAAATATGCCTCCATATTCAAACTAACTTCCCAGCTCACGTAAAAGTAGGGCATTAACACAAACAAAATCATGCACCTCTCTTGCATCTGCCTTTTCAAATTCCTTAAGAAAAAAAACTTTCCTTGATTGAAAACACTTTCCTTGATTGGAAAAAAAACTTTCCTTGATTGTCTTTATGTTATCGTCATTAGAAGAAATATTTTCACCGACTCTGTGACATTCACGACGCATTCTGTCGTTTGAACTTCACAGCTCTCTCCATTCCAGCCAGTTAGCCTCTTAGTTCGCCGCTGCCGCCCACTGCCATTGTTACCTCTCTGGTGCACGATGATTTATCTTCCGCAGCTGTGACGTACGCTCCTGATCGCAGGTACAGGCCTCGCTATCCTCCAGCGACTCTAGTGTGTTATTATCGATCATCGAGCTCACATTACTGTCACGAGCTCACTACCGGATAAGTAGAGGCTAGAGCCGTCTAGCTGTCTGATTGGCGAGAGTCTATTGATTGCGATTTTCGATTAAAGGACGGAAACCACTCAGAACTTATATTACATCAGTTAATTGATTTTAATACTCATCGCCCCTGTTCTAAATCTATGTGCAAACGTTATAATGAAACAGAAACAGATTTTTAAATATTAAATTTTTATCTGATATATTAACCTTTAAATTTTTTGACGTATTTAAAGTATTAAAAAATGTTGTATTTACATTTATTCTCTATTTTATATTTATTAAATTTTAAATTTCTATTAAAATAACACCTTGTGAGGAAAAGGGCGTTTTAACGTAAAAGGAATCCCATATTCATTCTTTCTATGGTATTTGATTTATATAAATATCATAGCCACAGATGAAGAACTATACAGATTGGCAACCCAATGCACTTTTGCGTGCCCGTTTTCTCGCGCGGCGTCAAGTTTGTTAGGTCGTTTTGCCGCACATATTGCATTGGTATCAAGCATAATTTCGTCAATATCAAATCTTCAGGTCCCAAAGAACAAATATAGCCATTAATAACTTTGATGCTATATTTGTTGAAACTGCTCAAGAATATGTTGAAACTTATACCTGTCCGCCATAGTGTTCTTGTGATCCAAACCAGGTCAAGTTGAAAAATGTATAAACCATCCTTGTATTTTATTTATATGACTTATTGTCTTTTTACTATTCAGCTTTCCCTAAGAAGTACCCTAGTGGCATATATCAAAGGCCTAGCCCCTTTGACAGTTATGTGTACGTAATGTGCGTAATGTGCGAAACATTTCCAGGCTATTGTCCTCAGTGTTGAGGAAATCGGTTAGTCAGTAGCCTACGGGACCTTAAGTGTCCTTGGGAATCCGACACTACTGAGGGGAAAGTAATTGCACTTCCTACAAAAAAAAATCAGTTTTATTTAATTGGTTAGATATTACCATCGATTACTTGATCAATAGCAACTAATACTTAATATAAACTATCGTTTTAACTTGTATTTATCGTTAATGAACCACGATACAAACTTGATCACGTTGTTTCATCTACGATAATTATAATTAAAGCGTTACAAAACACGGTTGGCCATTTATTTTCAGTACTTCAATTCCGTCAGGCGGTTATGTTTTGATTAATCAGACCGTAAGGGAATGTAGGGCGGGCATAAATCCGGGCAATCTGGGGCAATAAAGATGATATTGAGCCGCGCGGTGACAGTTTTATAGGCGGCGAAGAAAGTGGTTTTGCCCGGGCCTTTGCGACCTCAACACAGTACATTCGTGCGTCAAGTCTGTACTCGAAAATATTTATTTATTTGAAAATTTATTTACTTTATAACAAGCTTCCTTATATTAATGGAGCTCTTAAACAAAATTACCAAATTAATGAACTGCCATTAATATACAATACCTTCCTTAAATACTAATTTCTGCAATCACAGGCTATAGGAAATTTGTTTAGCCCATAGCCAAAGAAATATGCGTTTTAAATAGCTTGAAATAGCTGTAGAATCTATTAAATCTGCTCCATTCCCCGTCAAATAGTAGTGTGTATTCATATCTGTTTATAGGTTCGAATATATTTATTTCCTCAGAACAGTATTACATTCCATTATACAAGCATAAAAAAAAAAACAGAAAACAAAATCATCTTGTTTAAGTTCATGTAGATCATAAGTAAGTCCTTAACAATAACACTTGCACTGATTTTATTTCAGTAGTTATTCATCCTCCTAAATGTAAACATTGAAACTTTGGGCTTCCACGGAGTGAAGCTCGTAGGAATTCTCACGACATGAATAGGCAAATGTGAAGGCCGGATACATAATGTACTAGTACCTTTGTGTTTAGTAGTTTTTGAGTTTCACCGGAACAAACAAATACACAGAAAGACAGACACATACAAACTTCCTCTTTTTGATAATTACAAATAATTGTTTTTTACTTGATACTGACAAAAGGTTTGCAATTGACTATAAACCTTTAATAAATGTTTTGAAGCCAGTAGCTGAACATTTGCGAAATTATAGTTCGGCACTCGTCACTAGAGATTGTACCAGGAGTGTGATTTCACCTTAAATATTTGATTCCCTGAAATGTGGATATCACTGCAGACATGTTGTTTCTATAGGGCTAAGATACGGAAAATAGTTAAAAAAAGCGTTTTCTCTACATTCTCTACATATGCTAATTTTTGTAACGTATGACCAAATTTCTTAGCTTCAAATTGAACATTACTTGGACTATCTGGTTTTATTTCTGTACTATCAATGATTATAAAGAATTACTCAAAAACCACCAAAAACCAGGTTTTGTTAAAATCAGTTTTTAATGTATGCCTTAGCAAATACAGAGAGGTCCTCAAGATGCAGCCTAAGTCAATGATGCAATACTCATGTCCTGGTCATTTGTCATTCGGCTATTGATTAATGATTTGAGTTATCAGTTGGTATTAGGCAGTAACAATCAGCCTAGCTCAATAAATCTTATCTACTCATACCTCATTAATCTTCTACCTGAATCGTATTTAATTTTTTGAATACTGTTTCTAAATGAGTAAATATTTGCCCAAATACCTATAAAGTTTTCTCATATTAAAGATTGTAAAATACTAGTAAACGCGCGCTGCTGGTCTTGTGGGTCTAGTACTAACTTAATGCTTAGCTGATAGAACTTTATTTTACAATCAGCTGTCAACCTTCAAATTTATGCTCAATTAAATCCTTTGGAGAGACGCCAAGTTTTAAGGGGATCTAGAGGTATTTTAGAAGTAGTCATCCCTCAAGTCATACCATCATAAATGTGTCCTGCATGAAAATTCCACGCGATATCTTTTCACAGGCACATAAATTATTAAACGCATAAACACATAAATTAGACACATAAATTATAAATATCTCTTCAGAACTGTACGAGAAGAATTCATCAAAAAACTCCTACCTTATTAGAAAAGAATAGATAGACTAAGAAAAAAAAATTATAGAAAAATCTAATAGAAGTTGGGGAAAGCGAAATAAACTTGGAATTAGGATTACTTCGTTCGAAGCATGAACAAATTTATATTGATTTTACTTATATCATTCGCACCCACCCCCCATAAAAAAGTATATCGTTCACTTTCAAAAATATATAACAAAACTATTTTAAATTGCTGTGGTAAAATAGAACCCTCCCCACACCAAATCGATCAACTAGCTCTAATTTATTTGGATTTATATTCCAGTCCAACGTTCATGGTGGGACCACATAAATAACCTCACTTCCCCTGCTAAAGGTCACGATGATGAACAAATGTTCCGTTGGTGTAAAGAAGTCCTATCGCAACAACCCACCTGACATTGATCGATTATGATTTGGAAACGCTGCCGATTCGGTAACGGATTACACTCGGGAAGGCCGCTGTATATAAATGTGGTTCTGTAATTTGGAATGTTAAAAGCTAATCAATCTTATTTGATTGAACGTGAAACCGATCAAATGCTGTGTCATACGGACGGTTGGTTTGTCAGCAAATTGCTAGGATTGGCGGTTTTAGTGTTAAGTAAAACGCTACTGTAAACCTTATGGCCGTCACTTGTTCAAGGGTGTTGGGAATATCTAAATTCATAATAACTGTTTGTTTGAAATTGGTTTGTTTGAATTCTGCAGACAGTGGTCTTTAATAAACAGTTTTCAGCTAAACAGTTCTCGATATTTCAGAACTGGAATCAAGCCAGGGGTAAAATGGCAAGCAGAAAAATTTTTGAATAAAATTGAGATAGCACTGTATCAACATATGGTCAGGAGAGTATATACCTTCCAAGCTTAAAACGTTAGTTGTAAGAATTCAGTAAACAATGTTTTAATATATTGTTTTAAAATGATTTTGATTACTATTTATTTAAATTTTCAGACATATGTCTCGTAATATTTTAGTTGATGAGAACCTTATCAATATAAAAATCTTAATAAATGAAAATACTAGTTCATGTTGTATAATTTTGATGTTTTACTTTTCTAAATTGAATTGATTTTTTTCATCTAAAACATATGACGTAATATTTTACTACCCTGTTTTCTGAATCGATTGCCATGTTAAATTGAGCTGCTAAAATACTGAACATTAAGTTATACTGTCACATTAAAAAAAGTATTTTTTTATGATAAAACATCTTTGGTGAGCTAAGAATGTGCCCTAGCTTCATTTCAATTTCTTCTCTGCCGCAGCCACGAGTCTGAGTAAACGATTCATTATTTTAACAACGTACTTCATCCCAAAACACGTCGAAAACATCTCAGTTAGGTCGACAGCAGTTAATGGAGCTAATAAGTGTTCACGTCTACAAACTGATTAAAAAACACAAACCCTTGCTGAGATAGTCGTCGGTGGCCCGCAGAGCTTGGGCAGCGACGCGCCTCACACGCCGCGGACCTAACTGATGCCATTAGCATAGGTCAGTGGGGCACTAACGATATATAGTGTTCTGCCGCACTGCCGCTGTGGTTAAAGGACACTTCTGTGATAACAGGACACTTCTAGTTTCATAGGCGTCACTAATTAGTTCATCACTAATGGCGTAGCTTCTTCGGTTACGGACTACAGGTCATTACTGCAGTAGATTCTGTGGTTAGTGGCACAATTCATAGGTTATCCTGATAGGCAACTGCAGTAGCTTCTGTGGTTACTGGCACAATTCATAGGTTTTCCTGTGAGGCAACTGCAGTAGCTTCTGTGGTTACTGGCACAATTCATAGCTATCCTGTGAGGCAACTGCAGTAGCTTCTGTGGTTAGCTATCCTGTGAGGCAACTGCAGTAGCTTCTGTGGCTACCAGCTAATGGTTAAAGGTCATTAATGTGGTAGCTTTCTGGTTACAGGTCACTTCTGTGCTAGCTTCTGTGGTTACTGGCTATGTTACAGTCACTACTGCAGTAGTCTGATTACTGGCTACAGGGTTACAGCTATTGCAGTGGCTTCTATGGGAACTGGCTACCATAGCAGCGGTAACTACTATGGTGGATTTTGAGGATACTGACTACAGATTACAGGTCATTACTGCCATAGCTTTTGTGGTTACTGGCTACAGGTTCACTACTACTGCACCAGTCTGATTAGCAGTACTGGTTACTGGTTACAGTCACCAAAAATATTTAAACCCGAATTTGCTGTTGAATTAAGAGACTCGCATATCAATCATGAATTTAATAATCAGTAATAGCCTAAAACAGATGAAAAAATATTTACTTTAAATGTAGATTAGTGGTGGAATTTCATCAATATAATATCAGCCCAGACAGATGGATCCAATTGGATTGATTGGATCTGAATTTAATTATTGAAATGAAAATAGGGAATGTACAGGAATAACACATTAATATATTTAAAATTATTTCTTAGCCCTTTTATACCTTGTTTATTCAAATAACTACTGTTATAAATTTTATAATTGAATGCCAACTCCTTAAGTAGTTTGCCTAATTTATAATAAACCTTAGTTAATTATTTGTCATAGAGGAACTACGATATATTTTCTCTAATTATTGATCGTATTATGAAGAAGTACTTCTTTAGTTTATAAAAAAACAACATATAAATGTTACATATTCCTACAATTTACCTTAAGTTTCAGAGACGGAAAAAAAAATTTCAAAAATGGACATCTCTATATACCTTATGGTAAAAAAGAAACATCAGGTAAATATTGGTCCCCTGTGTCCAACTTTCCTTTCGAATGTGCAGCCTCAGTCCTAATTTATATTTTATATCCTAGGCCTTTTCATAATAGTGACCTTCTGGTCAAATTTAGGTTAAAAATACATATGCTTTATTCAATTACAATTTAATAACGTAAATTAAAATTAAATAATTAATTAAAATTAACGTCAAATACTTATTAGGAGGCAAATCAAGCCCATCTCATTCACTGAAAAATTGTAATACAAGTTTATGCTATTATATTTTATGCAAAACTAAAGAGCCTTAAAGGAGTACTTAATATCAAAACAAACTTAAGTGTTCACTAGGTACAGTGAATCGAATCATGCACAACTATGCGTTGAAGTGTGATACTTTCTTATCTCACTGCGTTTGTTTTTTTATTAGCAACGTCTTGGATTGATTTACGAAACAAGTATCCCTTAGGGGTGTTTAAAGGTTTGAAACCAGCGAGGACAGCGCTGTTTGAAACGTACAACGAAGTATAATTTTATTCAGGAAAGATTAATGATGTTACATTTTTATCTTATTCATTCTAAAAGGGATTTCATAATGACCCTCCCTCATTTCAATATTTTCAAACAGAAACCAACCTTTCAAATGTTCAGAGAGTGTTCTGATTAAAGATTACGACGACGTTTCAACGTATCAAAATAAAAATATCCTCGTTTCAGTATAATAAATAAATATATTCTTTAATAGCAATGACCAACAACAAGTCAAATTATTTATTTTATAAAATAAATAATAAATAAATTATCTCTTTTCAGAACAGCGTTAGATTTTGTTTGGACGAGACACCAAATGATCACTTCAGTTTGTTTGCAATGATTTTATAATACTCTCATTATGGCTCAAGTCCATCATAATTTAAAACTCATTTGTATCATTACCACGTCCGTTGAACGCAATATATACAATAGGCTGCCATTGTGGGTCGTTTCAGCAAAGTAGTGCTGCTGGACAGTTTATTGACGACTAAAAGAATACAACAGAAACGTTTCTTGTTGTAATATTCCATTCCACAGAACAAATAGTTTTTATTCTTATTCTGAGTGCTTCCAAGATTGAAGAAGATATTTATACAAGTTACAGGTTATGTAGCTTATACTCGAATTAAAACTATGAAATACTACATGGTAAATCATTTGTTCTTCATCCTTTGGCAAAGAACTCAATATATTTTTTGTAGCCACAGATCATACGTTGTATGTTGTTGTTTTGAAATTGGTTCGAATATGTAACATTAAGAAATTTGGAAGTATATTTTAGACTAAAATGAGAAGATTTTTCTCTCTTTGGTACAGTCTCATCATTATTTTATGTAAAACGGTATTCAGCCTCAAAGTTATTATTATTATTCAGAAACTTTGTAACCATATAAAAAAACTAATTTTGAGAGCTATTGTATTAGTGGGGAGGCGGATGGCCAAAATTACAATGTTGGCTCACCCCAAAATCTGACCGGCAACCACCATGCTAGATTTTATTGTATAGTAGTAGACATGATATTTTGACCGGTGGTCGCTCTGTATGAGTGGGACTCTCTGTTTTGGACGCCATTTTGGAAAATGGCGGATGTTAATGTTTTGTCCTTCGTAGTTTGGTAACCAGTCAAGCTAAAAACTTGATCTTGGTATCAAATTATGTTTTTGAGGTCAAGGAATTCGAAAAAAATATTAAATTATTCATTTCTCTTTTCTGGACGCCATTTTGGAAAATGGCGGATGCTATTGTTTGATTCTTCGTAGCTAGGAAACCACTCGAGCTAAAAACTTGATCTTGGTATCAAATTATATGTTTTTGAGGTCAAGGAATTCGAAAAAAATTTAAAAATATTAAATTCTCTTTTATGGACGCCATTTTGGAAAATGGCGGATGCTAATGTTTTAGTCTTCGTAGTTAGGAAACCACTCAAGCTAAAAACTTGATCTTGGTATCGAATAATATGGTTTTAAGGTCAGGGAATTTGAAAAAAATAATAAATTATTCATATCTCTTTTCTGGATGCCATTTTGGAAAATGGCGGATATAAACGTTTTAGTCTTTGTAGTTTGGAAACCACTCAAGCTAAAACATTGATCTTGGTGTCGAATAGTAGGTTATTGAGGTCAAGGAACTAAAAATTGTTAATTTATTCATATATACGATCAATTTTCTATTTTTCAAAGTGGCTAGATGTATTTATATTAATTTTTCTGAATGCGCCTAACCAATATCTAGCATTCGGAACAACCAATACATTGAGGAAAATAGTATAAAATTATTAGGTTTCTGGTTACCAGATAGAAACTTGCCAAGCATTGTAGAAATATTTTAAGGCTCAAAATTTGGCCATGCGAACGTATCTGGTGCTATTTTATGTCCATCCGAATATGTATTTTTTAAATTATTAAAATCTCAAAACCGAGTTGAGATAAAATCGCGAAACTTGATATTTTTTATATGCTTTTGTTAAAGACAAGCTTAAAATTTCTTAAACATTGTGTTAAAGAACATTTGTTTTTTCAAAATGGCGGCAGTTGAAAATTCTTAAAAAAACTATAACATTTTCTCATACAAAATGTAGACAGTTCAATTTCAAATTCAGAGAGGTATAATTTTTTATCATGGGATCAAATATTACCAAGAAAAGCAATATTTATTTGCCGAAGGTTATCTAAGTCCTGAAAACCTGAAATACCTTCCGCTAACAAAGCTATATTTTTAGATACATCTCTAGTTCGGCCGACACATTATAAATATATCACTTAAGTTTTTATTTCAAGTATAATTACACTCACTAACATAACAGCTTCAATTTGAAGATTTAAAACAGCTCACTAGTGGTTTCCAAACTACGAAGACTAAGACATTAACATCCACCATTTTCCAAAATGGCGTCCAGAAAAGAGATATAAATAATTTATTATTTTTTCAAATTCCTTGACCTCAAAAACATATAATTTGATACAAAGATCAAGTTTTTAGCTCGAGTGGTTTCCTAACTACGAAGAATCAAACAATAGCATCCGCCATTTTCTAAAATGGCGTCCTGAACAGAGAAATGAATAATTTAATATTTTTTTCGAATTCCTTGACCTCAAAAACATATAATTTGATGGCAAGATCAAGTTTTTAGCTTGACTGGTTACCAAACTATGAAGGATAAAACATTAACATCCACCATTTTCCAAAATGGCATCCAAAACAGAGAGTCCCACTCATACAGAGCGACCACCGGTCAAAATGTCATCTCTACTACTATACAATAAAATCTAGCATGGTAGTTGCCGGTCAGCTTTCGGGGTGAGCCAACATTGTAATTTGACATATTTTACTATATGCGCCTCCCCACTATATGTCGACCTGACCACTAAATTTCAAATTAACATATTTCTACCTTAAATCCATATTCCAATACACCCATACACAGACAGATCTTGATTCTTTAATTCAATAAACATAATTTTCAATTTCGGCTGGTTTTAGCGAATTTCCCCTATAGGGAAGAAGCTATTACCGTAGGTCTCATGGTAGGACCTAAGCTCGGGACCACTATAACTTTTCGTTTCGGGGCCCCCAGAAGCAAAAAACACTATTCGTTCGAATTTATATATATATATATACATATCTCTATGTGTCTGTTAGCACGATAGCGGCCGCAAAAATGGTCCGATCTTTATGAAATTTGGTACGGACATGTAAAGTGGTAATCAATTGGACGAGTTCATGAACCAACCCGATCGGACCACCGGATGGGGGGGTAAAGGGGAATAAACCCTCCCAAAAATGAAATGGGGTTTTGAGTTTTTTACATATAAAAATAAAATTTATCGAATTGAATTCAGCTCAAAAAAACAAACAATTTAGTATTTTGAATCACTGCTCTATGTCCATTGTTTTCCGAGATATTGAAAGTGGTAAACACAGTACGTTGTCCCAATGTAAACCTTATGGGAAATAAGTAAAATTCTATATCTCGGTTATTTCTCAACATATCTTGTTAAAACTTGGTAAATAGGTTCTTCTAGTTCAGATCTACTAAATATTAAATTAAAACCACCCAGGTTTGATATACCTGTAGCAGCAAACCTGCATACTCATTCCTCATTTTATTCTTATGGAGCTTACCAAAAAAAGTCAAATCTTGCTATCTTTGATTGAAATATGTTGTTTTGCATTTAAAATTTGCTGAGTATGCAGGTCTGCTGCAACGGGGTATTTTTTATATCATATTGCTCAAAGATGTTTGTGAAAAATAATGGACGCTGCTTTTATAAAAGTAAAACAACAGCTTTATCTTTATTAATTAAATCTCCTTTTCATCTTGCTAGTGTTCAGAAGTCTTATTCAACCCCGAACCGCATCGTGTCCGGTCATAAAGCCTTCCTAAGTCATAAAGTCCTTGATTAGGTCTCGGAGCCTTTAAAGGCAAATAACCCTCCACTTTACAGTCAGTCCTTACAGCCTACTTCTCCATACACTCATCAAGCCGCTGTCCAACTTTACTGCGGCGGTGGCAGTAAATTTCCCATGTACTCTGGATGGTTAATCGTCTCATTCTGGTCAGTCACTCAACAGTTTAGTATGCAATAACTGGAGCATGTACATAATTTACATGCATAAAAACAAACATTACTTTATTATTGTCAATATTGGAGGACTTAAAAATATTGTGACCATATATAAAATGTGAGTCATGTGAGCCGAGGAGATCTGATTTGGTTGCCAACAAATTTATTATTACTAAGGTGGTAAAATTCCTTAAACCCTAGTAAAAAACATCACGTTCATTATAATTTTGCTTAAAATCTGTATTTATGACAATCTTATATCCAAAATGTTGACAACCTTTTTTAAGATGATAGAATATTTCTCTTATCCCACCACTTATCAAAAAGGTCCTAGGGAGATTGTTTTACCTAAACAAAGTATGTATTTGTTCTTACAAGTATTACTGGAAAATTATCTTAAAACTGCTTATTTTGCATACCTTCAATCAATTTTTAGATATCACCTGGTTTTGTATGGAAATGGTTCCAAAGTTGGTGATTTATTAATCCTCCAGAAAAAATCAATTAAGATGATAACTAAATCAGAAGGCAGAGTTGATTGCAGACCTTTATTTGTTCAACTAGAAATACAAACAATTATTATTTATATTTTCGATCTATTACCTTTTGTTTAAAAAATAGGTCTTGGTTATTCCTATTCATAATTTACATATCCACATAGCCTTATTTTTAAATCTTTTAACGATAATACTATGTGACTATATAATGATTTACATAGCCTGTTAAATTCAATTGCTGCCCTTTTGTTTATTACGAGTAGTACTATACGAGTATAATACTCGCAATAAACAAAGGGCAGCAATTGAATTTAACAGTCTAAGTAGATCATTATCTTCTCACATAGAATTATCGTTAAAGATTTACGATAAGGTTAGACATCTCGTTGAAAAGCATAGACCTGTTATTAAGGTTTTGAAACAGAAATATTACAGATGGTTATGTATGAATCGTTTTTACTCAATTAATGAGTTTTTCTGTAAAGATAGTTGAATTTTGAATATTTCAAATTGGTTTCGTATAAATCTGTGACCTTAGTTTGCCCAATTTAGGATGAGAGCAGGCCTTCCAAGGTTCATGTATCAATGTCTTGTATATATCAATGTTTTTATTATTTTTTTGTATTATTATCTTTGATATTGATGTTAGGTATTGGTTTTAGGTTAATGAATTAGTAGTACTGAACCGCTGTAATATGACTTGTCAATGCTTGTAAGCCTAAAAGACACTAAACGAATTCTTATTCTTAATCTTATTACTAATGTTTTAAGTAATCCGATATACACTTTAAATTTGACCACTTTCAGCTCTCATATACTCTGTGTGTACTTCTAGATGGCGGCCGGCCAGGCGACAGTCGTCTACTCCGGGGTTTTGGTAACTCATGTTTATGTATTGTTTGTGCCAGTTATTGGGTGTTTGTATGTCCCTGGACCAGCTAATTAGCGTTTCAATTTAATCTCTTTGATCTCTTGCTAGAAGCAATACCCCCGTTGCAGCAGACCTGCATACTCAGCGAATTTCAAATGCAAAACAATATATTTTAATCTAACATAGCGAGATTTGACATGTTTTTGTAAGCTCCATAAGATTAACATGGGGATTGAGTATGCAGGTTTGCTGCTACAGCTATGTTTAAAATTGTTGGTTTCAATTCAATATTTAGTAGATCTGAACTAGAAGAAGCCATTTACCAAGTTTTATCAAGATATGTTGAGAAATAAACGAGATATAGAATTTTACTTATTTCCCATAAGGTTAACATTGGGACAACGTACTGTGTTTACCACTTTCAATATCTCGGTAACCAATGGACATAGAGCAGTGATTCAAGATACTAAATTGTTTATTTTTTTGAGCTAAATTCAATGGTGCCAACAAAAATTTGATAAATTTTATTTTTCTATGTAAAAAGCTCAAAAAACCCATTGTTGAGGGGGTTTATCCCCCTTTACCCCCCCTTCCTGTGGTCCGATCGGGCTGGTTCACGAACTCGTCCAATCGATTACCACTTTACATGTCTGTACCAAATTTCAACAAGATCGGACCATTTTTACGGCCGCTATCGTGCTAACAGACACATATATATATACCCCCGTTGCAGCAGACCTGCATACTCAGCGAATTTCAAATACAAAACAACATATTTCAATCCAACATAGCGAGATTTGACATTTTTTTGTAAGCTCCATAAGAATAACATGGGGAATGAGTATGCAGGTTTGCTGCTACTGGTATACTAAAACTGGGTGGTTTTAATTCAATATTTAGTAGATCTGAGCTAGAAGAAGCCATTTACCAAGTTTTATCAAGATATGTTGAGAATTAAGCGAGATATAGAATTTTACTTATTTCCCATAAGGTTAACATTGGGACAACGTACTGTGTTTACCACTTTCAATATGTCGGTAACCAATAGACATAGAGCTATGATTAAATATACTAAATTGTTTGTTTTTTCAAGCTGAATTCAATGGTGAAATCCAAAATCGGATCACTTTAATTTTTCTATATGAAAAACGCAAAAAACCCATTTTTGGGGGGGTTTGTCCCCCTTTACCCCCCCTTCCGGTGGTCCGATCGGACTGGTTTACGAACTCGTCCAATGGATTACCACTTTACACGTCTGTACCAAATTCCATAAAGATCGGACCATTTTTACGGCTGCTATCGTGCTAACAGACACACATATATATATATATATATATATATATATATATATATATATCTAAAAATCCAAACGAATGGTGTTTTTTGCTTCTGGGGGCTCCAAAACGAAAAGTTATCATGGTCTCGGGCTTAGGTCTTACCATGAGACCTACGGTAATACCTTCTTCCCTATAGGGGAAATTCGCTAAAATTATACTATTCGCTGAATTCGCTGAATAGTTATACTACTAGTATAATTGTTCACTAAAATAATCATAGATAAATATAACTCCAGTTTAAATTTTGGGGTAGTATATAATTGTTTTCATTCTGTATATATTGTATGCTAATTTTAAATCTTGATGTTTATAAAATAAAAAGGGGTTTATTTCCCTTTTTTTCAAATAAGGCAACTATCACAAGTTTTTTTAAGGTTATAAAAAGCCTTACCAATTCTTATATGTTCTGTGGCCTGTGAAAAGGTTTGACGAATAAAGTATAAAAATATTCAGGATAAGTAATTCAAAATAAAGTAATACTCAAAATAAAGTTTTTTTGTGGAATATTATTAAAGTTTTAGACCCTAGAATAAATAGTTGAAGTATAAAATCACTCTAAATTTCTTCAATAAACAAAGTAGCATAATCGTTTTAACATTAAAAACTCCTTCTATGATCACGCTCTTGAAATAAGAGCAGACAGTTAAAAGCCTGAAGGAACAGTTGACAAGCTTAAAAAAACGACGAAAAATTTGTATGTTACGATAAAATGCGATGTTTGTAATCTTTAAGATGTCCTAGATTATAATTTTTATTTAATTTATTTACTTAAATCAATGCTTTACTTTATTTATTTAAGTTATTGAATTAATTTATTCAATTATTGTTTATATTTTTTTGTATAACGATCTGAAAATCGTTTTATACATTGATATTTATGAAAAGGTTTTATATATTTCACGCTGTTTTAAGAGGTCTGCGAAGTCGACTGTACTGTTACAATAAGGAGTCGACGTAGTTCAGAGGACTGCCACCGAGCGCCACTTGTCAGATTCAAACAACACTGTCTTGTGCTGCTATCTGTACAGCCGGGTGTGAATCAGGAGAATAAAATCATTATGAAATCTAGAGACTTGATGGGAGGAAAGTGATATGCTCAAATTCTTGAATTATAATTGTATTGCATTATTCCTATTAAAAATAAATTATTTTATTAAGAAAGTGATCATTTTGCAAAGAATTTTCAATATTGCTTCGTTAAATATTAATTTTCACAGCCATATAGCCGGCCTGAGTTAATTGTCATAGCATCATGCGTTAGATTAAGTAGGTAAATAATAATTTTAGGAACTTTCAGCGTGGCTAGGTTTTATGTAAATGTAATTATAACTAGGCACCGCCATGTGTTTTTATATAAGTTTTTTAATGGTTATAAAATAATTACTTTGAAGATCTACTTAAAAAGCGTTAGTTTCATTAAAAATCACGGAAATTTCACGCATTAAGAATGTTTTAACTGTTGAGTACCTGTTTAATCTTATCAGGGGAGTGGTCCCTATTTAGTTGAAAAAATATTTAAAAAATCATGTTAATCTCAAGTACATCCTAATGGTTAAAAAATCCCAAGGAATGTCGACTTTTCAAAACAAACATTTGAAGAAATCCCGTGTGTAGCAATATGTACAACGGAAAGTATAGGACAGAGTTGAAGACAAACTTTTTATGGAAACCTCCGATTGGGGCTACTTTTTACCTAATAGGCAAATAAGTAAGGATGAAATCAGAAAATAATGGTCGCCCGTTGACGACTGCATTATCAACATACCATCAGCTACTAATACATGATATAATGTAAACAAAACAGACGTATTTGATTGCCCTTCCTTTTTAAATGGTGAGAAGGTAATGAATAAATGTTTGGATAAAGAGATTAGAATATCTTTCAATTTCATTCCCTATAACCTTTTTAGATCCTTAATTAGACTGTTTTAAATGAAAGCTATAATCAATCATTCTTGGGCTGGATGATATGTTTTAAATAATTTATTATTCGGAAAATAAAATTACTTTGCGTTGTATTTGAGTCAGTGTTTTATTGAAGCTAAAAATATTAAATGGCCCCTCATTACAAACTAATAGCCTGTAGGATAATTAATTACTATAATTAGTATTTTAGAGCCCCTAAATTGCCCCTAAATTATAAAAACGGGGAATTTAAAAGTAAAAAAAACCGTCATCTGTTATAACCCGTAAACGTATCACGTAAACGAAATAGATGACCTTTAACCATTTATAATTTTAAATTATGAATATACTCAACCCCCAAATAATATAATCGGAATATCTTAAAGGTAAAATATTTATTTCTTATGGTACATTGAACGTGCATGTTTAGCTGCCTTAAAAAAATAACTATATATCAACATCTAGCAAAGGCTTTGAATCGAGCAACATCACAGCATGTTTAATGTAATGCATGCATGTAATGCATGTAATGTCAATGCATTTTAAATGGAAGATATTTTACGTTATTTCTCATTATTTTCCCGACCCCCTGGGACCAAAACCTTTAAATTGAGCCATCTCCCATCGTCCTGCGAGCTGTCAAAATCTCACAATTTTGATTTAAACAAATATCTTACAGAATTAATAATATAGATTTTTTACAGACGAATCACCTCTCATCTCTAATACGATATAATCCGTAATTACCTCATTTATCATAGAAGGTGTGGTGGATTAATTTTAGTGAAAATGTTTGACAACGAATAATGAATTAGACTGTTCCTCTCACGAGTATAAACCAGTTATTCTAGTGATCTATTTTTCGGTTAGGCACATTTCGGTAAGTGATTATTTATACGTGCACTCTAGAAAAAAACAAAACAAAATACACACAAGACGAAGCGGTCTAAACAATCAACCCTTTTGTAAATAACGCTAGTAATGCAATTGCAAGGTTTCATTGTCGAACCCTACAATACTAATTAGTGTAATGAATTACCCTACAGGCTGTATTGGTTTGTAATGAAGGACCTTTTAATATTTTTAGATTCAATAAAACACTTACTCAAAAATAACGCTATAAAATGTTATTTAACGAGCCATAAATGGTTGAAAATCTATTATCAGACCCAATAATGATCTTTTATAGCTATCATTTAAAGTCAAGTCTAAAAAAAATAATATCAAAAAAAATAAAAGAATAACAGTAATAATAGGATAGTAATAGAATCTAAAAAAATAATAGGGACTGAAATTGAAAGATATTCTAATCTCCTTATCCAAACATTTATTCCTCTCAACTAACTTTTAAGTGATTCTTATATAAACTTATATTGGTTTTCTTACAGTTTTCAATTATACCAGATGTAAAATAATTCCTCATCCGGTTTAGTAGAAAGCTGGAAAAATTTCAGCGAATTATTTCTATAAGATACTATATATTTCTATAAATGGTTTATTAGGTGAACATTACAAGGCGTGTCAGTTATACTTAACATTCACTTTTTAAAAGTAATTTAAAGGACATGATAACAATATTTTAAATAAATTAACAATATTTTACTGCTGTTTCCAGATTTTACTACAGCATATTTCCTCCCAACCTGATGTATGTCATTGAAATGACATTTAGGCGAGCGAGCGGGAGAAGGGGTGTGAATATAGGACGAAGGGAAGGTGAGAGGGAGGGAAACAAGATTAATAACACCCGACGCATGCTGAACACCTGTTTTCCATGTTTGTAAATGTTGTTGGCAAGTAGCTATGAATATTTAGAATTAATTAAACGTGCAGCGAATACTTAAGGTTGTTCTGTTACCAACGAACTTTCACTTTGGTTTGTGGTCTTAAGATGATTGGATCTTTCCCGCTAATTCACCACAACTAACTTTTTAGATTATTATTTCGTTAATTCAGCACCAATCCTGTTTAAATGTTGTATATGATTTTTGTTTCTCAATATTACAGCGTAGAATTTAATGAAGGAAAGATAACATGTATAACAAAATACGGACTAAATTTAAAGTGACATAACGACAGGGTTAAGATATTTTAGTTGGTTTAGATTTAGTAAGTTTATGACAGTTTTAGATTTGATTAGGCCTTGTGGTCGTAAAATAATGATATAGCTGATAGTTCAGATCCGTACCGGGTGCTTGATCAAACAATCAATCAGTAAGTTACAAGATAAAGCTTTATGGAATCCTGTAATAGCTGTAGTAAAATGAAAACAATCATTCTAAGGAGAGCCAAAAATATATCTTTAATAATTATAAATGTTTGAAAGGAGTCGAATTAATTGAAAAAATAGAATGGCAAACTTACTAAAAGATACTAATGATTACCAGCATATATATTTTTATATTTTATTTGAGTTTGAAAATTATTAAAATAGGTCTACAGCCATGTTGTCTGGCTAAAACAACTGTACGCTACTGCATATTTCATTTTTAAGATCTCGATTCAAGTATTAAAAAAGGATTGTTTCAAAATTTGAATTACGTTTTTTTAGTATTATTATTTAAATCTAGACTGTACTTACCTAAAATAATCACCCGTTACATGTCTGCTTACCTGAAAAAAAGAAAATAAATTTGATTACTAATGTTCATGTGCATGAAAATAACACTACAATACATTATGAGGTTATCGTCTAAGTCGTATGTCGCAAATAAAGGACTTAAATGTTAGAATCAACTAAACATATTTTTCAACTTTTTTGTATGGTTTGTAAACATTTTGATTCATTCTTGTAGTTTTCCTTTTATCGGAGATTGGAATAGTATTCCATTCATAAAAAAAACAGAGACACGTTTGTTATTACATATTTAAGACCAAACGTTTGAAGTGCGAGATTTATAGAGCCTCGATCATATGGTTCAGAATACGTAAACCAGTCAAACCACGTTCAATCGTGTTTTGGACGATACAATTCCCTACACCGCTGATAAATTAATGACAAATATTAGTTTTATGTGTCATAAAAATCCAAAAAGAGTATTAAACGTTATTTTTTGTACAGTTAACATAGTTTTTGTGTAGTAAACAATTTAATTATGAGTTTTAGCAGGTGATAAATACATAACGAAAACAGGCGATTTCACATTCGTGTAGCGAAAACATGTATATTGTACAGTATACAATCAACTCAAATAAAACCTCATTTAGTAACTATAAAGAAATAGAGCAAATCAATTAAGATTTTCTAATTTCTGAAGGACGGTTGGGATAATCTAGCAGTCCATGTGATTGATTTATTGTGTTATTAGATATTAGATAATATTAATAAGATTTTTATAAGACTATTATTTAGATATTAGTTTGGTTGTTTGTTTTTTACCACACAGCTGATGGCTTAATCCGTTTTGATTTTCGTCTCACGTTATTTAGATGGACTAAACCCGGATTTTTAGACGTCCCGACGATTGTTGTTCCAAGTTCCAGCTTGTTGTTCCAAGCACTTATTTTAAGACCCAAAGGCATATCTAGACGTATGTAGATAAATTCTTTCAAACGCCACGGAAACCGACACGTTATGGTTCATACAGAACTATAAACGCTGAATATGTTATTAATATAATACCCCCGTTGCAGCAGACCTGCATACTCAGCGAATTTCAAATGCAAAACAACATGTTTCAATCCAACATGGCGAGATTTAACATGTTTTTGTAAGCTCCATAAGAATAACATGGGGAATGAGTATGTAGGTTTGCTGCTACAGGTATTTTAAAACTGGGTAATTTTAGTTAAATATTTAGTAGATCTCAACTAGAAGAAGACATTTACCAAGTTTTATCAAGATATGTTGAGAAATAAGCGAGATATAGAATTTTACTTATTTCCCATAAGGTTAACATAGGGACAACGTACTGTCAATATCTCGGTTACCAATGGACATAGAGCAGTGATTCAAAATACTAAATTATTTGTTTTTTTGAGCTGAATTCAATGGTAGTAACAAAAATTGGATTATTTTTATTTTTCTATGTAAAAAACTCAAGAACCCCATTTTTTGGGGGGTTTACCCCCCTTTACCCCCCCTTCCGGTGGTCCGATCATGCTGGTTTACGAACTCGTCCGAGTGATTACAACTTTACATGTCTGTACCAAATTTCATTAAGATCGGACAACATTTACGGCCGCTATCGTGTTAACAGACATATATATATATATATATATATATATATATATATAGATATATAGATATATAGATATATAGATTAAAAATTCGAACGAATAGTGTTTTTTGCTTCTGGGGGCCCCAATATGAAAAGTTAACATGGTCTCGGGCTTAGGTCTTTCCATGAGACCTACGTTAATAGCTTATTCCTTTAAGGAAATTCGCTAAAATGTAAGTAAAGTGAAATGATTCTCTTTACGAAAACTATACAGCTGCATGAATGACAGAGCGCTTCATAGTTTTATGTTCCTTCATTATCCACTTCACTGTGTGAACTAATTGGGTATTATGGAAACATATTGCATGATACGCCGTAGTTAGTGTTGGTAGTCACAACAAAGGGTGGAGAGAGGGTAATATATGGGAGCCAGAGGACCCATTGGTAATATCCGAGTTCCAAGCTGAAATATATTTGTTAATTTGTAATAGCGGAACAATGTGCCAAACCATTTAATTTTGACATAAAATGAAATGTAAACTGAAAAAATCAATACCTTGAAGATAACATAATATTTACTTCATAACCTTTGATTAACGAGTTACCAAATCAAAACGTTGTGTAATTTACTTAAAGTTATGAGTAGGTTCACCTTTAGTTTTCCTTCGTGTTACTTAAAAGATTCAAACAATATTTTTTATTCTTCCTTACGTATTAATATGTTTCACTCATCAGGTATATACGTCATGCACATTTATTTTATATATTTAATGTTGGTTACATTTTAAAATGAAATCGAGGTTTTACAAGACATATTTTTTAAAACGGCCTTAAAAAACACCTTCCCGCGGTTAAAATATTAAAACATGTTTTCAGTTCACATATTCAAAAATCAAAAGGAATGGAATAATAAAGTTGAGTAGTCTCTTCAATAATTGAAACCCCCTTCTATTATTGAGCAGCCGTTGTTCATTATTGAATCCAATCAGCTTACAAAAAATAACAAGATTAATCTTCCTAGGCTTGGTCCTTTTTCCTTGTGTGATACTTCTCGTTAACTTTATCAGGCTTGCAAGATATAAAAGTCTTCAGTTTTAATTTTTTGACTATAGATTTTAAAATTAAAATAGTTTTTATTTTTAAATTAGTAAAGTCCTTTCCTTTTGTTATCCCTAATCCCAAAATAATTGGAGGCTATGCAAAGAGATTTGGTTAAATCTACGCTGCAAAAATAGCTGCTATCTAAACCTATTTAATTTTAAAATAAAAAATACCCCCGTTGCAGCAGACTTGCATACACAGCGAATTTCAATACAAAAAAATATTTCCATCCAATATAGCGAGATATAACATGTTTTTGTGATCTTCATAAGGATAACATGGGGAATGAGTATGCAGGTTTGCTGCATAAAAAATGTAAATTATCAGGATTTTAGACTAAAATACATTACATCTCATCTAGATGAAGCCACAAACCAAGTTTTATCAAGATATGTTGAGAAATAAGAGAGGTATAGAATTTTACTTATTTTCCATAAGGTTAACATAGGGACAACGTACTGTGTTTACCACTTTAAATATCTTGGTAACCAATGGACCTAGAGCAATGATCTAGAATACTAAATTGTTTGTTTTTTCGAACTGAATTCAATGGTGCAAACCAAAAATTTATTTATTTTATTTTTTCATGTGAACAACTCAAAAACCCCATTTTTGGGGGTGTTATACCCCTTTACCCCCCCTTCCATACCAGTGGTCCGATCGGGCTGGTTTTCGAACTCGTCCGAATAATTACAACTTTACACGCCTTTGCCAAATTTCATTACGATCGGACCGTTTTTGCGAGCACTATCGTGCTTACAGACACATATATATAGAATGCTGTGTGTCCCTAAAGTCCCGGAACGGTTTAATATCTTTAAAGTAAGCCAGATATCAAAACAATATTTTGCATACCTTTTAGTACTAAAAAAAACTATTTTTTGATGTATGTGTCATTTCTGCATCTGCCCCCAAAATTGGATTTTGGGAGGGGGGGGGGGTAGCCCCAACATTTTAAATGTAAACCCCCATCGTGCGACTGCTTATTTTAAAGGGCTTGTTAAAAGAAACACAGTGCCGCAAACCGGAGGTCGATATCATGCTCCAGTCCAAAATGGCAGCCATTCAAAAATTAAAAAATGCTGTCCGTCAATTAATCCGATCGGGTAAATATGGTCCGATCGGGCTGGTTTACGAACTCGTCCAATTGATTACCACTTTACATGTCTGTACCAAATTTCATTAAGATCGGACCATATTTACGGCCGCTATCGTGCTTACAGACACACACACACACACACACACACACACACACACACACACACACACATATATATATATATATAAATTCGAACGAATGGTGTTTTTTGCTTCTGGTGGCCCCAAAACGAAAAGTCATCATGGTTTCGGGCTTAGGTCTTACCATGAGACCTACGGTAATAGCTTCTTCCCTATAGGGGAAATTCGCTAAAAACCACCAGAACACATTTTAACTACTTAAAAGATACAAAAATAATAATTTCTTCTTGTCATCATCAAGGCTCAACCCTCCAAAATGGTTTTAGTGGGGTGGGGGTTTGTCCAACCAATTCCAATATCAACTCACATCGTATGACCACTCATTTTAATTTGCTGAGCAAAAAAATAAGCCAAAGCTTGTTTTAATTAAATTTCAAAAAAGTTACCTTACTTGTAATAAATAAACGAATTTCGTTAGTGTCAACTAACATACTAATAGATATCCGCCTTAATGCGACCTTTGGCTCAGCGGCAAAGGTCTCTCTCTATACCTGCGGAGGGTGTCTATGCGTTCGTTACCTTTTAGAAAAACCCCCATACATGAAGTACCAAATATGTGTTCTGGCGGTTCTTATTCGATTTAAATGTGAATTGCCAAACACAGAAAATGCTCAATTTGAATTGACGGAGAGCATTTTTTAATTTTTGAATGGCTGCCATTTTGGACTGGAGCATGATATCGACCTCCGGTTTGCGGTATTGTGTTTCTTTTAACAAGCCCTTTAAAATAAGCAGTCACAGGATGGGAGTTTACATTTGAAAGTTTGGGGCTACCCCCCCAAAATCCAATTTTGGCGGCAGGGGCAGAAATGACACATAGGCTATATAAAAAAGTAGTTTTTTTAGTACTAAAAGGTACGCAAAATACTGTTTTGATATCTGGCTTAGTTTAAAAGATATTAAACCGTTCCGGGACTTTTGGGACACACAGTATATATATATATATATATATATATATATATATATATCTAGAAATTTGAAAGAATGGTGTTTTTTGCTTCTGGGGGCCCCAAAACGAAAATTTATCATGGTCTTAGGCTTACCATGAGACCTACGGTAATAGCTTCTTCCCTAGGGGACATTCGCTAATACAAAGCCAGAAGTAAAAAACATTACAGCCAATATAAAATTTCCATTTTAACTTTATTCAATTTACATGCCATTGACACCTTAACTGCGACCGATTGATTAAACATGAATATTCCATATCCACATCCCAAGTAGCATGGAAATTATTTTTAATCGATGAAAAGTTATTTCCAAAGATTTTAAAAATGTATTCAGATTTAAAATCAACCAAAAGAATTTTGCAAAAGTTTTAAAATTAGTTTTAAATCATTTTGGAATTTTTAAATATTGTAATGTTAAAACTATTTATAAATTAATTACAAAATTGTTTTTAAAGATCTTAACATAATAAATCCAAACGGCGGTTTAAGTGTTTTTAAATCACTTTTAAATGTCGGTTAAATTATTCTTAAATTATTTTAAATCGTTTAATTCACTGTGGTTAAATTGTGTTAAAATGTATTTTAAATTTGTTTGTAATAACCTTTTAATCATTTTATAAATAGTTTTAAACAAATTAAATTAAAATTTAAAAACGGTTGAAAAAAATTATATTTGAATTCTTAATTATTTAAAATAGTATGAAAATAACTTTTGGGATTGTTTTTAATTATTAAAGAAATATTTGTAATCTTTTTTTATGGAAAAAGTTTGATGGGATATGTTTTAAACAGATTTTAAAATTAGTTACATAATTGCTGAATTTTGTTTTTAAAGTTTTTCAAACATATTTTTAAACATTTTTTACATCATATTTTTAATGATTGAAACATTTTTTACATCATATTTTTAATGATTGAACAAATTTAAATTGTTTATAAATAGTTTAAACACATTTAGTTAAAACTTTATATGTTTTAAAATTATCTTATATCAGTAACATAATTGCTTCACAACTTTTTAAAAGTATTTAAAATTGATTTTAAATCTTTTTTTACAAATTATTTTCTTAATTTAAACATATTTCAAAATATATTATTTAAACGATGATAAACCAAAGTGCCAACTACATATTACATTTCAGGTGATTTTTCCATTTTTATACTTTAACAAATGAACTATCAAGACAGTTATTTTATAGTAGAGGAATCGATTAATTTATATATGAAATAAAAATTACTGGACATTTACTAATTAAGCAGTAAGAAAATTACTGATAAACTTAAAGCTATCGTATGACGCCAAGTTTAGTCAGGGAAATGTCGTTAAAAATTACTTGCGAACTACCAGTTAGGTATTATGTGGTTTAGATTGAGGGGGTGGGTTCAGTGTGCTAAATAACAGTTGGGCGCGGCGGTGTCCCTTTGTCACTAACAAGAACCGAGAAGGGATTTTCGCTCGCTCCACAGAAAACCGGTCCTAGAGAGGCCGAGTCGTGTGTGCCGGTAGGGCGGGGGTGGGATATTAAGGGTAGGTAGCCATATTTGTCTACCTTCATTCGAGCTACGTTGTCACAAGATTTCATTCGTGCCGTGCTGGAACTGCGGTCGCTTCGGTTGTACTCAGTTCGAATGAGTTCCATCTAAGTGGTAGATTAAGAAGTTATCCAGTGTTTGTTACCCTATTTAAGTTTTGTGAAGTTGTTGTTGACCAATTTAAAGAGGCTTAGTTTAGTTCCAGATTGAGAAGCAACAGCAATCTGACAGGTGAGTTTGATAGATTCTTCATTTTAAAACTTAAGCTATTAAAAGGGATTGTCTTCTCAGAGAAACTGTATCGATAATTAATTTGATTGAATATGCAGATGCAAAATGAAACCAAATATCTATGATCTTCATCATAATTTTTTATCTAACATTAATATATTTTTAAATGTTTAGTACAGTATTATTATTACTAAAGTATATTGTTTTTTATTGTTTACTATAAATGCATCACTTTTTTAAGTTTGTCTTAGGCTAGGCTTGAGTAATTTTAAGACTGAAATAATTCAGTTTACATCTTCCATTTGAATGATCAATGTTTCTCTTGAGAATCAGGCATAGTTATTTGGTTGTGACTAAACTTATACCAGTACAAATTTCATAACATATTGCAATTCTTCTAGATAAATATTTCCAAAATTACTTATTCTTATAGGGTGGTTGAGGAACTAAATTAAATACTGCTTTACTGTGGTAGTACGGTATGGAGTGATTTGTTTTTTAACAGGCAAAATTAATAGCATAACAGAGTTCCAGAGTGCATTGAGTTAGATTGATCGACATAACAGAGAACAATTAGACAGCTATAGGCCTAACTTGCCAGTTATGGGTAGGTTCACGGGGGTTACAGGGGGTGCACCGCTCCCTCAATATTTCGGGTTAGTTAATGAAGCTACCGGTATGCCTGTACCTCTAATTTTTTTAGAGGATTGTTTAAAAACTAGTTTAGTCTGCATTTGGTAACAAGTAACTAAATCTTAGTCATATAATTTAACCCATAAACCCGGCTAACAACCGTCATGTTTACAGGGAGAGAGAATGTAAATTTTCTAAACCAATACAGTAGACCCCCTCTTAAACGATTACGTTTTAAACGACGATCGGATTATCCTCCCGCGCTGATTAAATATCAAAGATCGTTTTAACCGAACCTATTTTAGAACAGTTCGGTTTAACTCAAAGTTTAACCGCCCTTTTCTATTAATTATGACATTTCCGTTTCCATACTCGGCGATGGGAACGTTACGCTCAACTCTACAATTTGGTTACGGGTTAAAATATTTTGAATACACCAATTATTAATTTATGAAAACGTACAGTAGATGCATTGCCATCAATACCGCGTTACAAAATATTTGTAAAAAGTATATGAATATTTTATTAAAGGTGTTTACATATGAACATTTTTAAACACGTCTACTATTAAGATTGTAAAAAGGTTTTGTTTTGACCGTGTTTGGGGGTTATTTGTGGCTTTTCTACTGTTTCGATTTTGGAATTTAGGTTGACAATTATAGTTTATTTTCTGAATAAGCAACGGACGGCTTTATAATGATGATAATAGAACCCTAGATCAATAGAGCTTTCATTTTTAGGTGTTTAGAGGATTATCTGTTTTAACCGACCTTTTAGGTTATTTGACCTAGGTCCGGTCCCGTGAGAGTCAGTTGACAGAGGGTCAAACTGTACTGCTCCAATGACAACAAAATCTCAATTTTTCTAAGCAAATTGATTAATTTGAAATGTTCACATGTGGGAACATATAATATACTGTATTTTAATATTATAATTTAGCCTTATTATAAAACTCTGTATACATTTTCTTCAGCTTATATTAAGTAATTTCAAATATTTAGGTAAAAGTATCTATATCGTTCTCACTTTAAAGTCTTTAACGATTTTACTGTAATGTTCTTTAGACTTAAATAAGAATGTTGTGTCGCAAACGTTTATTTTATAGATAGAAAAACAAATTAAACCCTACCAACAAAACATAGGCCTATAGGTTTGGCAAAGCTGAATCATACATCTAGCCTAAGTAAAAAAATATTTTATATGTTTATAGTCAATACCAAATTAAAGAGTTTAGTAAGAAGGACGTGCCTGTAAGGTAATGTAAATTAATGTAGGTCTAATTGCTGGCATTTAAGTTGATATCCAATATGGTGGATCAAAGATGGCGGCCGAAAATTGTTATCCTGTCAAAACAAAGGATTAACCACCCAACAATGATAGGTGTTGGTCCCAAGTCAATATCTAAAAAATTGCCCATAAAAGATGCAGTGAAGTAACTTTTTTGTGTTGTGTTTTTTGTGTTTTTTGATTGTAGCTGCGTATTACTACATTGTTTTGGCAAATCTTTAGCAACGGTTTTGGATTAAATAGAAATCAAACATACCGTTTTAAAGGAAATTGTTCACCAAATAAATATATCTATTACACTTTTTCCGCTACACACAAAGCATTCCATGTTATTAAGCAAAATGTTTAAAAAAAACTCAAAATAAAAACAAAACTTTCAATAAAATTACAAATATTGTTGTATTATGAATCTAAACAATTACATGTAATACACCATTCGAAAGATCATTTTCTCCTGAGTAATAATCACTCATAATATAGGCCAGTAAAAATACATATTCGAGTTATATAGAGAAAAGTATAAGCGAGTCAGAAAACTTTGGCGGCCGTATTGATTACGTCATCAACGCCGCTACAGGGCCAGAAAAATTTGTCCCGGGATTTTTAGACTTGTCTACCCATGTACTATCTAAATCCAAAGGGTTAAAGTGGTAGCCAGATTTGAAGTTGTTTTTCAGCTTATTCACCCCACTAACAGGATTTATTTTTTAATTTTCAGGCTGCAGCTGTTATGTCAGTGGGGCTCTCCACCGACCCCTCCAGACTTGTCACGACAGTACTGAGGGCCGTGATCAGGGAAGACATTTTTCCTCTGTTTACATGGCGGGGACAACAACGAGCAGGGAATAAGAAGTTGGCATTCTTCACAGTTAATTTCTGTCCAATGTCATTCGGTAAGAAGTTAGAATTATTTTTAAAATGTTAGTATGGATTTTGCAAGTAATTGACGCTTATTTACTCTTAGTTCTTTTATAGATATAATCTTTAATCTAAAAAAACCCTGTGTATAGTTAATTAATTATGTTCAACATCAAAATTGGTTTCTCTGTTTTTTTTTAATTCTTTTGAAATCTATATGTTGTCCTGATGTAAGAACTTTTTGTAAAATTGTTTCAAAAACATTTTGATATTATGAATAGGCCTACCATAGTAAAAAAAACCATCAATAAAAAATGCAACATAAGTCTGTGCATAGTAAGGTCATGCCCCCTCTATATCAAAACTTATGTTCACCTGTTAGAACTCAGTGAAAGAATTACTAGTTAAACATAAAGCGTTTCGCTGTTCGCTGTTAACAACCTTTTGAACATTTTGGCATTACTTTTTGATTAACATGTATTATAATGATATAAATGAACAAATTGAGGCATTGAGCATTAAAATAAATTTCAATATGATGGGTCATAACAATACCCTTAAATCGAAAAATTTGGATACAAAATGGTGGATCCATGATGGCAGCCAACAATTACTTCCCTGTTAAAAAGTAGTATTGACTATCCATCAATGCTTGGGAGTGGTCTGGGTTTATTTGAAAAAAAAAAATGTAAAAGGTTTGCCATAGGACACTTAGTATTTTAAATCAACTTGATGTTTCAGATGTCGTATTGAAAAGGTTCCCCTCCTCAGTCAAAAGAAAGGTGGATAACAGCATAAGTCGCTGGCTGGCTCAAACTCAGCTCAAAATGAAACAGCGAGTAGGCCTAAGGTAATTATTAATAAAGTTGGAATTTTTTTAATTTGACATGTTGAAAGTTCGTTGACAAAGCCAAACGAGTTTTATAAGAGCAGCTCATAAATAAATAGCAACATATTATGGGTTGAAATTCACAAAAGTTTAAACGTAAATACTTATATTCAAACTAAAGAAGTTAATTATTAAAGATTGGAGTTTTTTTGGAATATTTACATTCGGTATTGTTTTATAAAAACAAAGTTAGTTTAATTACAAAAACTAATTTTGTAATAAAAAAAAACGGATGTAAATATATCGATCTGTTTCTCTGCCTATGGCAAATTTTGGTTTCCCTGCAAATTTTGAAACTACGGGTCCATTAAGGCATAATGTTAAATTATTCCAAGGGTTCACTGCAAGTACGGTATATATCAACTAAGGTTCTCATTGTAAATAACTACGCATGAAACGATTGTAAATGTAAGAAATTTCAATGAATTGATTTGTTAAAGTTTTTTATCTCTGCGTTCATTACAATACATCTACTTTACTATGAATAAATCTTGTAAGTATATATATTTAAACTCAAAGATGTGTTTAATGCAATAAACACACTGCAAATCTTCTTGTGTTTCTTTATCCAATATAGAGTATTAGGAGACCCGAGCTGAGCTTGGTAATAACACATTTTTATACCCTCTACAGATTTATGTTCTGTACAATTAAACTAAACTTAAAGGCAGGCAATAAAACTTTAAGCCATAACTATTTCACCTAGATTAAATTAAATTTTAATATCCTAATATCCTAGGAATAAACAATGTATTAGAAGGTAATAATTACATTTTTGACAACTTTATACTAATACCAACAAAACAGTTAATTTTACCAATAACGTTCTGTGCAGTTTTTGGTAATTTCACAATTGTGTTAAAACCAACAATTCTCTGTTTCCAGCTTGGAGCATCAGGAAGATGTCCATGACGAGAATCATGAAGAGAACATCAACACTGAGAATCTGATCAACAACTAACTCTTGAACCTTTGTATATATATTATTACTTTGTGAATATAGATTTTTGCTTTGAATCAAGTTTTATTACTTAATTAACCTGTTTTAATACATTGTCACTATCACTTCATTATCTGTCAGTTGCAAGTGTTAAAAATGTGTTCTATACAATTTCTATACAAACTATTAATAGTAGTTTATGCAACGATTGCATTCTGAAGGCCATCAAGTGTCGAGTGAGATGGAAAATATAAAACTACATATGGTTTTAGGTTTTGTAATGTACCTTTTTGTGGTGTAATATTGTAATTGGTGTTTATTGCAATGGTCGTAGATAAAATTGTAAAAATATTTTTAACATTATACGATTGTTTTAACACGAGTTCAAATATCATTTTTAACGGTTATAAAATTCGTCAGTCAGCAAATGTTTTGAAAAGAAATATTTTTGTAACTTTTATTAACAATTAAAATTTTTTTTCTATAATTTTACTACTAAGGTATAGGCCTAAACAAATTTATAAATAATTTTTTAATTAATTTAAAATTTGTTAAAACTATTTATAAAGTAAAAACTCATTAAAATATATATATAATGATTTATAAAATTTATTTGAGGATTATTTTTAATATTTTAAAATAGTTTTAACATAAGTTTACACATTATTTTAAATGATTATAAAATTGGTCAGATAGGAAAATTCTATGAAAATAAATAGTTTTAAAACAATTTTTAACAATTTACAAAATGATTATAACATTACTTAAAATGTGGTGTAAAACAAAATATAAAATAAGTTTTTAATAATTTGAACATTTTTTTAAAGTATTTATAACTAGTTTTAAAGTTATTAAAAATTATATAAATTGATCTTTAATATTGATTTTAAAACAATTTTTAACACTTTAAAATTATTTTAACATAATTTTAAAACTCATTTTGAATGGTATTAAAATTGGTCAGTTAGGAAATTTGTTTGAAAAGAAATCATTTTAAAAACATTTTTTCAACATTTTAAATTTAGATAAAACTTATTTTAAAACTATTTTAGCCAACACAAATGCTACTTGGGATATTAAATGATAGATCCAATCAATTCAGACCTCTGATTGCACTATTTGGTTCACAGCTCTTGCAGATTACATGTTAAGATCAATACCGCGAAAAAATCCTGTCGTTGATTACTTCTTTCTAGACTTTTGAAAATTTTAAAGCCCCTTTTTGTTCAGTAACATCATTACTTATACACTGTCAACTTAAAATTAAGCGTGAAAAGACGAGACAATTTTTTTTTATTCAAGAACAATAGTTAATGGAAGGGATGTAATCCTTTGTCTCATATCAAACGGCCACCCTTGATATGACACAGTTTGAGGTAGTTAAATTAGTGTCAAGCCCAATATCCGGACTTTACCACTGACTGCGAATCCCTTGGGAAGCTGTAATGGACGAGAAAATTGAATTGTCTATTGGACTATTGGTCCAAATGCCTTTACCTTGGTTATCGGAATGAAAAAGTATGTATAAACTAGTTTCATGTTATTTAAGGCTATAAATTTATCATTGAATATGAAGCTGTTAGAGTTCGATCGCTTTATATTGTCTTAAAGTACTGTAGTAAATAGGTTATTGATATTTTCTCTCCTATAACTCCACTCTTTATATCTTGCTTCCATAATTTGTTTTTAATACACTTAAACTAGCGGAAAATTGTAAAACTTTGTAGAATCTCTCTAATATAGGGGCAATCTCTCTAGTGATGCAAATTTGATAAAACATGACGAGGACTATTTGTAAATTTACTGAACTATTAACACAATAGATGGCGTGACAGTTTTATATTCACTGTACATAAATATAGCAGTAATGCACTTTGTTTACTATTATGATTGCAGTTTCTTGTTATTTTGAACTTCTTTGTTATTATTGGTTGTAGCACAGATGAAGAACTATACAGATTGGCAACCCAATGCACTTTTGCGTGCCCGTTTTTTTCGCGCGGCGTCAAGTTTGTTAGGTCGTTTTGCCGCACACATTGCATTGTTATCAAGTGTAATTTCGTCAATATAAAATCTTCAGGTCCCAAAGAACAAATATAGCCATTAATAACTTTGATACCAATGCAATATGTGCGGCAAAACGACTTAACAAACTTGACGCCGCGCGACAAAACGGGCACGCAAAAGTGCATTAGGTTGCCAATCTGTATAGTTCTTCATCTGTGGTTGTAGTTTTAATAATATGAAATATAAAAAAGAAAAAAAATCAAACGAAACACTTTATGCCATATTCTCGAGGGGGTTCTTAAATTCTATCTTTCTCAGAAAGAATAAAGCAAACTTTAAAATACATTTGTATATATGTAACGAAGGTCTGTACTGAAAAAAAGGTTAGAATAATAATATTTGGTTGTATTAAATTTTTATAACACTTTTTTGCTTTATTAGAAAAACAAAACCTGATTGCCATTCACAATATTTCCATATATTATTGAGCTTTTTTATTAATGTATCTTTGGTTTATTTTTACATCTATAGTATATATAATTCAATTTGAAAAGGCTGTATTCGTTTTAGTAAAAAAACTTGGGATTTGTGGACATAAATTTACAAAGTTTATTGTTAATAGGAGTCCCAGCGAAATCACTTTGTTTTGAACGCAGCAACCGTGACGTTGTTGGTGGGTCTGTGCTTGTGTTTATGGGGTAAAACGTCTGGCATCACTAAGTTTGAAATTATTATCGGTTTGATAAACCATGGCCGCAACAAAAGTACATCGGCAGTGGATTTTTAAATGAAAATAAAGTATTTACCTTCTGTATAAATGATTAAAACTTGATCAAAACACCCCGTAAATAAATTAGATAACTCATGTGGATGCTTATTTTGAGATTTCGCAGTTCTCAAACTGGCTTATCAGAAAAACTGTTTAACAAGCATTTAATTTTCTGATAAGCCGATAGCAGATTGGAACCAGTCGCGTGAATAAATATAGCTCAGTAATATTGTGTGGATTCAGCTTTTTAATTCGTGTTTATAGAATTGTTATGTATTTTAAATTACAATTTAAAGGCTTTTAGTACTGCAATATGAAAATGCAATGAAATAAAAATATATTTTATTTATTGATCTTAAACACATACGTTCAGTAAAGGAATACATAAAATGAACACTATATTAACTAAACTTACTATTTTTCCATGAACATATTACTTTCAAAACATAACACAAAATAAAATATATTCCAATGGATTTTTTTAAACCTACACTTTTAGATCAATGTCTCTTTGTCCCTAGGTTAAAAACCTGTTCTGGACATTGGTAATCTTGAAACATATTTACAGAGCTTTGGGTAGAGGGATGGCCTATACTCAAACATTAAAAAGATAACACTCAGTTTCACTGCAACTATTTACATATTTAAATTAAACATAATTAGGCACAATGATCTATAAACTAATCTTACATTTAATTGAATTTTAAGCATAAAATCAAAAGCAAACATATTTGTTTTTATTCTATTCTATATTAGCAAACAATGTGTACTCGTCACTGTCCTGTAAAAATCCCCTATAAATCACTGAGGTATTTATTTTTTCTCTTTATTAATTTGTAAATCTCGTGACAGACTATTAAAAAAACTTTGGCGATGAATATGAATAATACGTTTTGTATATTGTTAAATTGGATTTATGAAATGGGACATTGATATTTCTAAATACTCATAGTTTACTATCATCAAATTGATTCCCACTTCAAATCAAATCAAAATTTGATTTTTTCCCACTTCTAGAAAAAATCGTTCAAACTTTAAAAACTTACAAAGTACAAAGTGTTATGACTTTTAAAATTTTAAATGAACCGTCTGTGTGTTCTTGCCGGGGTCTATTTGAGTGATTCTTATAAAACATGTTTGAAGTATAATCAGTGGTTTTAGCGAATTTCCCCGATAGGGAAGAAGCTATTACCGTAGGTCTCATGGTAAGACCTAAGCCCGACACCATAATAACTCTTCGTTTTGGGTTCCCCAGAAGCAAAAAACACCATTTGTTTGAATTTTTAGATATATATAAATATACTTATCTATCTATGTGTCTGTTAGCACGATAGCGGCCGCAAAAATTGTCCAATGTTTATGAAATTTGGTACAGACATGTAAAGTGTTAATCAATTGGACGAGTTCGTAAATCAGCCGGATCGGATCACCGGAAGGGGGGGTAAAGGGGGATAAACCCCCCAAATATGTATTTTTGGGTTTTTTACATAGAAAAATAAAAATAATCAAATTTCGGATAGCACCATTTAGTTCAGCTTAAAAAAAACAAACAATTTAGTATTTTGAATCACTGCTCTATGTCCATTGGTTACCGAGATATTGAAAGTGGTAAACACAGTACGTTGTCTCAATGTTAACCTTATGGGAAATAAGTAAAATTCTATATCTCACTTATTTCTCAACATGTCTTGATAAAACTTGGTAAAGGGCCTCTTCTAGTTCAGATCTACTAAATATTGAACTAAAATCACCCAGTTTTACCGTACCTGTTGCAGAAAACCTACATACTCATTCCCCATATTATTCTTATAGAAGCTTACAAAAACCTGTTAAATCTCGCTATGCTGGATTGAAATATGTTGTTTTCATTTGAAATTCGTTGAGTATGCAGGTCTGCTGCAACGGGGGTATTATATTAGTGTAATAACATTCGCCCCGTTCCGTTATAACACATTCTAATTTTGAGTTTAACTCAGTTACAAAAGCTCAGTCTTACAAAGCTGCTTCAACATAAAATGCTGACGAACTTCAATAATTTTGTTTTTCCATAATCTATATCTATATGATGCTTCCAAGTTAATTTTGAGTCTAAATATTGAAAGATAAGATATGTATAAAGATTTTTAATATATTCTCCTCTTTTTCTGTCGGAGTTCTTTTGTTAAGGAAACCCATTCTTGCAGACTTCGGCTGACAAAAGAACAGGTCTTTGTTTTGTCTATTCTATCCATATAATTATTCAACCCAAAGAGACAAAACATAACTAATGAAGATAATTGGTTTCAGAAACAGTTTTTTCAATAAACAGTAGATCAATAAAAAAATGTTAATACTTCGAATTTTCTTAAATCCCAACTTCATATCAATTTGATTATTTTTGTATACAGCCTTTTTCGTGATTAGTAAACAAAGAGCGTAAAACCAGCTTACAAAGGTATCATTTAACAAAAAAAATAAGGACGCACTTCGAAGCTATAAAAAATATGTAATTTGTATTTTATCATATGGGATGACAAATATATATTCTTAAACCAATCTTAAGCTTTATTTCGCCTATTTTCACGATGCAAGATTCAATGATACATCTATTTCTCTAAGTATTTTAGGAATATAGTAAAGTACATTTATTCGAGAAGTGTAGTTTTAGTAAAACCTTTAACCCAATAATAAAGAATTAAATCTTGCAAATCGTGAAAATGAGTTTTTTTTTAATTGTAGAATCTTATTATTGTATTTTTGGAGCTGTATTATTGTGGTATTTAGGTCTCTATAAAATGTCACAGTAAAATCTTAAGTTTGATTTAATCCCCCTTTAAAAATGCAATGTATTCCTTAACACTCTTAGATACGGTGTATAGATTGCTAATCATAGGTGACTATTTGCCAAATCAGTTAAATTACATTTTATATCAAAGGTGAAATCATAGGTATTTTATAAAGTGGTTTTAATTCATAACAGTTACATGCATTCCCCTTAGTTTAGTGTTCTACACAAATCATGTAAACCCCTAATATTTAAATTTTCAATAGTCATTTTACTATTGCAAATTTTTTATAGTATTGCAATGTAAGTTTTTACTATTGTACCTTTTGTTATGGATTATTACAAAGTTACTTCTAAAGCTATTAGGAGGAATTATTTTCATCTATCAATCAGCCTAATTGAAGCAAAGCTCTCTAAGACCGCACAGTGTCTACTCACCGCTGTAGGAGAGCGGTTTGCATGTGTGTGGAGTTATCAGTACCAGTATTGACGATCCGCCTTGTGTATGAACGGACCATTTGTGTGTTGTAACAATAGTTAAATCTCACCGGTGCGCGGTGTAAACCCTTAATCGTTTTGTGGGAATTCAAGGAGTCGAACCCATACAGAACTAAAGCCCCAGTCATTAACCGTTAGGCTGACAACACTTATTTAAAAAAAGCCTATATAAATCAAAATGAATATGTTGATAACGTTGTAACTCTGTAACATAAGTAAACATTTTGACTTAATTTTACATATAATTAATCTACGGTTTAATTTTGTTTTACGTACAAGATTATATACATGATCCTGTCAAACTTAGCGATGTATAAATTGTGGAATATTCAATATCAATCTTAATGAATTTGTTTGCAGCTTAATATTTAGTTTACAAAAACAAAATTATGATTTTTTTTAAAGGCTCCTGAAACTTTTCAACAGAACATCTTCTCTTGGGAGTTAAATTTTAAAAGATTACAGGGGCATATGAAACATCTCGCAAAAACCATAAATTCCTGTTACATATTGCAGCTTATGCACCCTCTTCTAGTGGGTGTTTATCTCTACGACGTTCTGCCCCAGTTCACGTATCGTCGTAATTCTTCACCGACAACATTACTACCTCCATGAGAATCCCGCCTTACATGTTCTTTAACAAGATCCTCCTAATATTTTTATCGGTATTTACAATATAAAAAACGGCGAAACTTTAGAATTCGTCTCCATCATTAAAATCGATGTTAAGTATCGATGTTTTTCGATATTTAGAATCGCGATTATATAATCACGATAAATCTTCGATATAGTAATTGAGACATCACTAATCAGTAGTTCATAACCCAACTATAATTTTAACTAACGTGATGAAAGCTAACAGTCACACAATGTGAATAAAACTTACTCAGGTATATTCTAACGTTATCAACATATCATATCCCAACTTTACTTTAAACTTTTATCTAATATTACGTACTTAAATCTAATTTCACATCGTTCGCCACCTTGCTTTTGATTCATTGTCAATCGTTGTCAACGTCCCGCTTTACTAAAAGTATTCGTACTACTTCCATTGAGTATACTTATAGTTCCATGCACATGTAAGTTAGCTTCTAATTACATTTTGGAATGTTTGAACCATGTACCTTTTCTCAGTGACTTTTTCGTTTTACGTCCACGTTGGTTCCACTATTAAATATAACCATCATTACTATCTCTTTTCACTCCTAGATTCATCGCAATTGCTAATTTGAAACCAAACCAAATAGAAAACCCAATCTTTCTATTCCTTGAACAAAAAAAACCGAATAGGGTTGTCAGTTTCTCTAATTTAATAGGATATTGATAATTACTAGAATAGACATTTTCAAAATAGTCACCTAAATTGTTTATTTACAATAAGTTAAACGTTAATAACAAGAATAAAACATTTGTTTATTAAAGTATTCGATAAATTATATCAAATCAGAAATCATCGATTTTAACATATATTATAACCATGGAGACGGATTCTAAAGTTCTAAGCTGCAATGTCGACTCTTGTAAAAGTAATATTGCAGCGTTTCAAATGTTAGCTAATCACCACCACTGTCAATATAATAGTATTGAGTGGTCACCCGTTAGTCTGAAAATTCTTTTTACAGTTATATAGTTTTGAACAATTCGATTTTAGTAATGTATTGAATTTTACGTTCTTGTATCTCTGTCCTTTTTTCAACAAAATAATTCAATCTATTCATCATGGTTCAATGATCAGTTTGTATAAAAAGATTATTTTATACTAAATTTTCGCGATTTTGATACTTAATTACAATGCCCTAGTCGTCGGATGGGTTTTTTTGTTCGTTAAGGTAATATGCTAATATCTGGGAATTAGGATAAAACATGAACCTTTTGATTAAGTCTGGTTAAAATATAGAACTTACTCTAACACTGTTCTATTTGGTAGTTCAAAATGTTTGATGAAAGGGAGTTATTGAAATATGAATAATTTTATTTCTTCTAACCATTACTTATAGTAAACTCACATACCTCTTATTTAAGTTCAGGAAGTTAATAAATTAAAGGTTTGTTTATTTGTAGCCTGACATGTTCTTCGAATACAGGTGTTTTTTATTCCATTACGAGGTCAAATACTAAAATATTTTCAATATAACAGAAAACTATTTTTATATAAACAATAATTAATTGTTAGATGTCGGTGTTGATACAACTCGAATGTTCGCAATGACGGAGGGGATCGCAGAACCATTGTTGAACAACTGACCGTTGATTTATTTGCATTTATTGAACTTATTGAGCCAAATACAATTGTGATGAATATTCAAACCAAAGGTTCTAAAATCCCTAGGTCGTTTTATCACGCATGAATTCTTGCATCGTGTATGGAAAGATTTCAAAGATTTCAAAGATTTTCAAAGATCAACCAAAACGTTGTTTTTTTTTAATGTATGTCGATGGACTTGAAATAAAAACTTCGCACCAAACGTGTTCTATTTGAATTATACTTAAAAAGGTTTCGGTTTGATTGAGTTACCTATGGGTAGAATATATATCTTGGTTATAAAATTCATCACTATTGTATACCTATAGGCATGTTAGTAATGTAGTCTGTAATACGTAGATAGTAAATCTGATAATACAGTTCGTGCGGCCATCTACAATTCTCGAGCGGCATTGACGTTCTTTGCGCTCTTAATACACAAATAGCTATTGTGTCGTCTCTTGTAGGGCGTAGCCAGCGAATCATGATAGTCACACTAAGTGTAAGAAGTCAGTATACTCGTATAAATGCAAAGCAATAGATTGATGAAAGACTGATAATGAATGGGAAAGGTAAATCCTTTAAAGCAGTTATTTAATCAGCAGTGAAAATATCGGATTTCGTCTCTCTGTAATGGCAGAACACACGATGTAACGCTGTTAATTACGTGCACATGAAAGAACAAAGATCTCCAAGTAAGTAAAGGTGACGTCTAACAATGGATACTATTTATACTTTCCTTTAAATTTTGGGAACAAAGGAATTGCACCTGTTCCTCAGGTAGTTGTAATATACATACAAACAACTTTTACAATACTTACAGTGTACACGCTGAAGACTATAAGGAAAGTTTGATAAAATATTACGTAGGTATTTTTAATTATATTTAGGATATAAAATAAAAACAACCTCATTATTGAAACACATTAGTTTTGTTAACATAAAATTTGCAATTTGTCATTAAGTGTCATGTATTTTTAAAATAATAAAATCAAACAATAAATAAATTATTTTGTAATGTATTGTTAAAAAGCCATCGGAAGTTTTATTTTTTACTCACACAAGAAATTAAATTTTAACCCTCTGCTATTTTGGTTAAGAAAAACTGTTTCAAGTCCGATTTGCGGTAATTTATTCTACAACGTAGACCTAAGGTCTTTAATTAATTGTTCTCCATCTTAAATTTAGGATTTTCTTCCTACGCTGCTCTTCGTAATCGTTCCCCTGGGATGATAGTAAACTGATAATTGCTTAAAAAGGTAGATTCCTCTGAAAAGTATCTAAATTGGAAGTATTACTACCTTGACAATGTTCGTTTGAACGTTATGTAAAAATAAAGTTTTAATGGCTGCCTTTTCAGTTAAGGTGAACCTTTTGTGGTTCAGCCTGCTGCAATGTATTTACTAAGGCACATATCAACCTATACTTACACATTGAAGAGTTACTTCTTACTCCTTGTGACCCTACCCAATGTAGGAAATGTTTAATTAATTGATAGTTTTTTTGTAAATCCTAGAAACAAAGCTGTATATCTATGTTTGTGAAAAAATATCCGTTCTGGAACGTATTAACACATTTTTCAAATTACAATTTCTTGGTTCGAATTCTTCGGCTGCCGTGATGCTTGACTAATACCTCAGTAATACATGTAAGCAGCAAGTTATTTCTGATTTAAGATATACAATTTTGCTAAATGAAAAACTATATCTAAAAGCAGTGAAATTAAATTTAAATACTACGTTTGGTTTACAATATTTTAACGTAAGGTTATAGTAAACTTTATGGTACATTGTTCAGTCTCAGAGTGGATGTCTATGTACTCTTTCTGGCCACATCATTAACTTAAAATTCCAGTCCTGATAGAGATTTTTATCTCTTCTGGTAACCTTGCAACAACTTGAATTTTCTTTTTATTTTAGATCGAAAAATACAATTACCAATTTGATCAAGCAAATTCTATAAAAATACGCAGCCAACCTCTAAAATCCAAAAGTACATTGTTCACAGTTGTATTCCGAGACACCCTGTATACAACAGTTTCACTAGGAGCAATGGATCCACACCAATTTGTTCCTGGTCAGCTCTTTGTGATAATTAGGTAATGCTGATAACCACAGTGTTTGTAAACATTGAAATGCAGTCTGTCGATTACGGTTAATTACTTGAACGAGTAATTAATTTTGCGTAATTAAATACTGTTTTACTACAACCTTTATGCGCGTCAACAGATTTTTATTTTATTTTACATGCTTTCGGAATAGAGGTTTCTGACTACCTGCATGTTATCAGTAGATTGCTTACACATACGTAATCGTTGCAATTCTTCCCTATGGGCCTCGGTATATGACGTGATCTGCTAGGTAGCCATGTCTGCTATGATATGGCATCAATGTTTCATCAAGTGTATGCGAAAGGATAAGCGTGACTTGTTACTCCAGCAAGGCAAAACTTAAAGGCAATAACAATGACAAAATATGTCGCTGAGAGGAAATAAATCTTACAGATCTGAAGTTGTATTTCGATTTTAGAACAATTTTACATGTTCATGTATATGATAAGTTATGGAAAAACAACATTTATTCAAACTAATTTTATTAACAAACCTTTGATTCTAATGATTTTCCTAGACACAGGATTTTGATCACCCAAACAGTTAGACCAGTCTTATACTCAAATTATGAGTGTGTTATGAATATGTAAATGATATAAAATTAATTTTGATAGTGTTAACAATCAAAATGACACTAAAACATTTAATTTATATTTGTGAAGATTAAATCTAATAAACACTGTCAAATTTATAGCAAATAAATAATTGTATACTTTTAAAATAAGTACAATACAGCTAATTCTAATGTTAATTTGATTTGTATTTATTTATTTAATTTTGCACTGTTGAACTAATTCAAAAGTATGTCCCTTGAAAACTTCAAAATCTCATTTTAAGAATCTAAAGCAAACCCAATGTAAAATCTTTGATCAGTTAATATAATGTAAAATTCATTCGACCGAAGTTATGCGATGATTTGGTAATCATATAACTTAAGTTTACAATTATAAGACTTTCATATTTAAAATTCCCCGTCTTCAGCTAGCCCTTGAAAATACATTGTTAAAGACTGTTTTAAACTATGTTTACTGCCAAATGCCCGAAACAACGCGTCTGTTTGATGAGGTCTGATGTGGGTTGCCAAGCGACGCGGAGTAATTCATGCGACAGTAAAACTGATTATTTCTACTCTTACTCTTACTCAGTCCTGATGTAACGATTATTGTTATTTTCTAGTGACCTTGAGTTATTGTTAAAGTTAAACTTGAAGATAATGTTTTGGTTCAATCTAAACGTAACAGTTTTGAGCATAAAACACTACATGAACAATTGTTTTTTTTATGAAATCAAACAAGCTAATATTCATTGGGTACAACGTTGGGAATGGCTTATAACATTGGGAACAATGGAACTAGAAAATAAACTCTTGGTAGAAAATAATCAGTTCCATCTAAATAAAAAGCAAAAATGGACAACGAATTAATGCTTCTATTCTTCCTTGCAGGTATTCGGGAGGAGGAGGTCTTAAAGATCATTAGAGGTGGATAATGGAAATCCCTTTGGAATGTTTTTTAATGGGTGGGTAAGAGTGATTATTAATTGGGAAAGGTTCACGGTCAAATATAGGGGCTGCCTTTACGTTGTCTACATGATTGTTAAAATCGACAACAGTCAATCAAGAAACTAATAGATTTTTCGATAAAAACAAATCATCTAAGAACGCTTAAATAAACTATTTGATATATTAATTGATAACTTTGTCAAGTAAGTTAGTAAAGCTATAAAAAGGTATAATACATAGAATGAATGTAAATTTCAGGTTGATTTTAAATTAGTTAACTAAAATAGGTAAATTAGTTAAACAAGAATTTTATAAGCGTTTTTTATGGTTTATTGAGACATGAATTGTCAATGATATAAAAACAACCAAAACAGAAACATGTGTTAACTAAATATTAAATATTTAGTTATGTTACATCCTCTCTTCTTCGGAATAGATTAAATTTGTTATTTGGTTACATAGTCTTTCATATAGTGTGGAGTAACTGATTTTCTTGATGGTCTGTTGGTGTACTGTGAAGAATTTGATTGTGAACTTTCTCCAGCTCTTAATTCTGTGTCTGTTGTTGGGCGATGCAATTAGCCAGATGACTCGAATTTCGCCTGTATAAGTTTCCTTTATTTTCCACAATGTAAGATCTTGGATTTAATTTCTTCTTAATCATCGCATTTAAATCCCAATTCCTTTGACCCATTTTAATTCTTACATTGTCCCCAACATCGAATTCTGCTTTTGGTTTAGAACCACGATCGCCATACATCTTCTCCTTCTGCCTTTCTTCTAACAGGCGACGGTGAATATATTCTGGACTGATAACCTGTGGCAAGAGGAGTTCGTCAGCGATTGGCACCAATGTTTGAGTTCTTGGAGTGTTATGGTAATTAAGTAGGGCCTTGTAAATGTCGGAACCATCTTGATTGCATCTTTTTAGGAGGTTTTTCGCTGTTTGGACGAACCTCACTGCCAATTCGTTAGCTCTTGGAAAATTTGGGGAAGAAATCGACTGTTCAAAACCCCACTGAACAGAGAAGTTTCTGAATTCAGCCTAGTTGAATGGCATGTTATCAGACTCTAGTATAGCTGGGACACTATGTACAGCAAACCATGACTTCAACTGATTAATAGTTGCAACATTTGACTTAGACACTTCGGCAAGCTCAAAGTAACCAGAGTAAGTGTCACCAAGAACCAGATAAGTTTTTCCTTTAAACTCGAAGTGATCAGTATCAGTAACTTCCCTCCGTCTTCTCGGAATATGTTTATTTTTAATTGGCTCTTTGATTTCGGCTCTCCTCTGAGTTTGGCACACAGTACATGATCGTATGTAGTCAGTAAAGTCTTCAAACACATTGGGCCAATACAACGATTCTCTTGCTCTATGGTAGCAAGATTGAATACTTTGATGTCCTCTGTGGATTATTTTGATGATTTCTTTCTGCGTTGTCTTTGGAATTACTATTTTGTTACCTTTGAATACAACTCCGTCTTCAACAATTAACTGATCTCTGAAATTCCAAAACAACTGAAGGTGTTTTGAAAGCTGAAATTTAGAATTAGGCCAACCTTGTTGAATCATTTGAATTAGATCCTGTAATATGGAACTTTTGGAAGTTTCAGCTTTAACTCTTAAAAGTTGACTGTTAGGGTAAACTGAAAAAATGGATAATACTTCGACGTTATTGTTTTCAAACATGTTAGAATCTCCAGATGATTTACAGTCCCTGCTCAGTACATCAGCTATGTGCATGTTTTTTCCTCTTGTGTATACTATTTTAGGACTGTAGGGAATTACTTCTAAGAAAATCTTTTGAAGTCGAACAGGTGCTACACCCAATGTTTTTTTTAAATATTGTTTCGAGTGGCTGATTGTCAGTTTCTATTGTAAGTTGTTCACTGTAGATAAAACAATGAAACTTTTTGAAACCAAACTGGACAGCAAGAGCTTCCCTCACAATTTGAGGAAGAATTTGTTCTGCTGGAAATTGAAAAAGGTTTCGGAGGCCTAACTGACATTTTACAAGGGTTCAGTAATTCTGACACCAACTAAAATAAGTAAATTATTTAAACAAGAATAATCACAACATGGTTTATTGAGACATGAATTGTCAATGATATAAAAACAACAACAAAAACAAAAACAGAAACATGTGTTAACTAAATATTAAATATTTAGTTATGTTATAAGTTACACCTAACTCTAAGTGCACAGCTGCTAGGCCTACTTACGGAGTTGTGATTAACATAGAAATGAAAGTCAAATGCCGAGCGTGGGTCAGCTGACCATGCAAATTTGACGAAGTGCTTCTGTCAGACTGTAAACACAAGGCATTTTATATAAACCAAGTCTTTAAGTTTTACGACTTTTCAGAATTTCGTCCTCTTTAATTTTCTGTACTTGATGAAAAAAAACGATTCTAATGTCATTAATTTTTACTATACGCTTTTTATCATTATTTGTTAAAGTAAATTGGTTTATGTACGATTCGGAATCAAAAATTTAATACTTTTTTGTTGAAGTTAAAGCCCTATGGCATAGGTTTATCAAAATAAAAATGACTATATAGCTTGATGTCACGTTTACACTGCCGTAGAACTATTGTGTTGACTATAATTTTGCCTTCTACGAAGTCATCATGAAAAGTAAATGAACGTTATAATTTCTCCTTAATCCGTCATGGTTTCAACATTATTTACACAAAACACATCAAATCAATTAATAGTATTAACACATTTGATATTTTTTATGATTGAATTCGTAAAATCTAAACTAGAAACGACGCAGTAAGTTGCTCTATCTTGCAATTGTGGCTTCAAGGTGCGCAAACCTGTTAAAAATTATTTTTCATGAAACAGAATTATAGTCGATAAAATTATAGTCGATTATAGTCGATTATCGTCGAAATTATAGTCGATGATTAAAGATGCACTAAATAAGATTTTTAAATTTTTAGATAGTCTATTCCACATTAAAAATTATTAAGATTTACAAAAATAGTAACGCATAAAATAAATATCATAGAGTAATAATTAATACATTGATATATTATTTGTTCTAACACGTGTTTCAATGATAATAGCGTTATTGATGTCAGGCACAATATTTGGCAAACAATATCTTGTTTGGATTTTTTTAGTTTTTCATCCTTTTATGGTTTGAGATATTTACTTATCTCCAGGCTAAAATAAATTCATATATCGGCTATTCCTTTGCAGGAATTTCATTGCCTCAGCTTTATTGTTTGAAAATGAAAGACGCCTCAAGGCTTGAATATCTCTCTTCCACAGGGCCATTATATATATTTACTACCTAATGGTTTCTAAGAATATTTAAAATTATTTTAGATCCATACAATAAATATTTTTTAATATTCTATAAATAATAATATTAAATAAATATATGTAAATATATAATATAATATAATATATATATATTATATATATATATAAAATAATAAATATTATAAAATATTACAATATAAAGAGCTGTATTTGCAAATTTTTGGTCTATTATGAAATAAAAACGTGTTATAGAGTTGGGTTGAGTCTGGAAATTTGCTACGATGTCTATACATAATAAAACAGCCTGGGGACTGCAGATAAAAAGCTCTGAATATTTATCACAACAGTATATCGTTCAATAAGTTCAATAAATGCAAATAAATCAACATGCAGGGGTTCAACAATGGTCTCGCAGTCCAATCCGTCATCGCAAATACCCCAGTTCTACCGACGTAGACCATAAACAAGGAAGGTTTACCATACAATTTACCTCCTTATTGTATGATACTGATAGTATATAATACCGTAATACGGTACAAATATCGGCTAAACTTTAGACCCCGAATCCACCACTAAAATCGAAGTTAAAAATCGATAGTTTTCGATTTGATATAAATAGTCGATTTCCTTAAAAAATATGTTTTATTGTTATTACATTGTGAAACTTATTTTAAATAACCGATTCAGGACACTGTTTTAACCGTTTTTACTATCCTATTACAATTGGAGAAAGTAACAAACCTAGGGTCAGGCAGTCAGTCATGGATCGCAAAAATGGACTTGTTAGCTAAGTCAGTTTCATGTATTACGGTGATTCTAGGAATGAAACGTGACAGAAGTTATGGATATATTTGGCAGTGTGACCAACGTGGATGTAGGTAAATAGTTCGAAAATTCCAATATGTCGTTGAGTAACATTGAAGATAACTTATATGTGCAGCCATAAGTTTATTTAATTGCAGATATATATCCAACTTAGCATTTCATCAGTAACATGCGTTACCTGGTTCAACAATTCCATATTTTAATTTATTCTACGATAAAATAGAAGGAAGGACATGTTCAACTCCTACCTAGGCAATTTCATTCATTGGTATTACCGAAGTGTCGTTCAAAGTGTATTTTTGTAATGTTTAGAAGGTGCACTTACATAATTAATTGTAACCATGTTTTTGTGATCTTTAATGATTTATTTCGATTGAACCGTCTAATATTGCTTATTTACTAAACTCATTAAGTACTTATCATTACTATCATTCAGATAAGTAAAACAAGGTTAAGTAAAAAAATGAATTTTAATTCATTCAGATAAACATCTATGCCTTAATTAATTTTTCGTTTCGATGAATTGAAATGTTGTTTGGTTAACATAACCGCAATCGTAAATATCAAAATATTTCGATTTTTAATTTCGATTTTAACGGAGACGGATTCTAAAGTGTCGCCCAAATATCCCACACATTTCATATAAAAAATTATCTTACTATAAAAACTAACAATTAAAACATAATTTACAACAATACTGCCTGGTTTAACGTTTATGTTTTCAAAAAAGAAAGAATCACAAGAACGTGTGATCCAACTCTTTAAATCGGGGTAAACGTAAGAAAACGAATTATGAATAACATATCCACCGTTATCTTGATTGTAATATTAGAAGTAGTAGTTTTTAGTAGTTATTATTATTAAGTTTTTGATAACATTTTCCACGGGTTACTTGCTATCGCAGACTATTTTGTAAATACTGTTATAAGAAATCAGGAGGATCTTGTTAAATGTCAAGTAAGGCGGGAATCTCATGGAGGTAGTAATGTTGTCGGTGAAGAAATACTACGTTACGTGAACTGGGGTGAAACAACGTAGAGATATTATACACCCTTTAGAAAAGAGGGTGTACTTCACTGCAATATGTAACAGAAATTTATGGTGTTGGCGAGATACCTCATATGCCACTGTAATCTGTTTAAATGAAACTCCCAGAAATGATAATCTGTTGCACAGCCTTTTTAAAAAAAATCATTTTAGTTTTTTATAAAATATTAAGCTGCGAACAAATTCTTCAAGAATAGCAAGAATAATATCCTTTGAAAAGTTTAACGAGATTTTGAACATAAACTTATACGATATAATCATTTTCAAGAAATGGTTTATTTTTATTTTTTGAAAGCTTTATTTCAAAAAGGAAGTGTTGTTAGCTTAACGGTTAGCATCTTGGACTACTGTTCAAGAGGTCACCGATTTGATTCCAGATATGCCCCCAAACATTTTATCGGTTTAGAGAGGTCTCTTTTAAAACAGTTAGTTTAAGTTACTCCTCTTAAAAAATACACTGGTGTAGAAATAACTAGGACAAAGAAATAGGCCATAATATGTATTAGCAAACAATAGTAATACAATCAACAATATTAGCTATTCATAAATATTAGTTTTAAGGCTGGATTTTTATAGGATGTTAACTTGCTTATGTTCCTTCATGAAATGTACAACTGTATTTAAAAATCCCCCTCTTACATATTCATCATGTCAAGTTATGTAAATAAAAACGGAAATAAAAAATATTTTCTTGCGTTATGATAGTATTACTATCGATATTTTCACACGTTCATAATATCAAATGTAAATGTCTCTTACCCTAAATCAATCTCTTTAATTTTTTGGTTGCTAATAACTTTCTTCAACCACTCAAGTAGGTACTTAGATATTTATCGATTTTAATGTTTAATTTAAGTAAACTTATCATATATTTAATTTCATAAGGCGATTCTTTGCGTCAAAATTTTGGGCGCTTGGCAAGTCGTAGAAAGGTGGGAGAGGGCTCAAATTAAAGGTCTCCATTCCGTGATGGCGGGAAAAATACTGAATTTGCTTGAAGCTTACTAGAAAATGAGAAATAACGTAAAATATCTGCCATTTAAAAAGCATTGGGAGCTGCTTTGTTTACATAAAACATGTGATATTGTTATTTTATTTTAAACCATGTTCTAGATAATATAATGTGGTAGATCTAAAAGCCAGATTATCTGCTATATGAAATAAGAATTGTAGATCTTACTATATGAAATAAGAATTGTTTTAATTTAAATTTTCCCTTATTAGGGGCTTATGCCCCTACAAGCCACTAGTATAGTTTAATTTGATTGTTACCACACACAAGTGGTCCGTCCAAGCCATGGAAGACGTCAATACTGGTATGTTATACACGGTCGAGGTGTTTGAACAGAAGATGGATTGGTCTGTGTGTGTATGTGCTCTTAGTGAGATAACTGATAACTCCGCACACATGCAACCGCTCTCCTACAGCGGTGAGCAGACACTGTGCGGTCTTAGTGTGCTTTGCATACATTTATTTTGTTGATATATGAACATAATTTCTCCTAATAGCTTTAGAAGTAAGTTCCTAATAACTCACATCAGCGGTACAAAACTAATACTTCCCAACTAATAACTTACTAGCGGATGGAAATGAGACGTAAATTAAAAAGATTCTAAGGTTATATACTGAACCTGACGAGTGTTATGTAGTTCATATTACGTTTTTTTGTGGTAATCAAATAACATTTTGGATCTTAAAAGTTAACACTTCATTTTACTTAGCTTTTTCACAACAGTAGTATAGAACTAATAATTTCCAACTACTAACCTACTATTGAATGGAAATGACACGTTGTCATTAAACATTTTCTCAAGCTATATAATTTGAGAAAATACTTTACCTCAACGTGGGTATGTACTCTACCTGACGAGTGTTATGGAGTAAAATTCATATCACGTTTTTTGCGGTAATCGATTAACATTGTAGATCTTCATAGTTAACATTAATTTTAATAGGAGCAGGAAAAAGAAAATTATTATTTATTTTATAATGGGATACTATGTGAGATAAGTAAAAATATGTTCAAGATTTGAAAACGATTTTTTTTGCTTTTTGGTTAAAGGTATTATTAGGAGTGGTCTAAATTACTTTTTCCTATTAAAGGTAATCTACAATATTCTGAAATTGCACAGAAATCGAGGTTTCACTGGATCATGTATTGTGCTAAACAATGCTATATAGCTCAATAAAGCTTAAGAATGACCAACCCATTAAACCCAGACTCCTCAACCCATAAAATAAAACTTCAATACTCCCTGATGTCGTCCTAAAATAATTATTTTATAACACCTGTTGCTCAGTTTTACGCACTCTGATTACTAAAAAGGCTCGATTAAGTTAATTAACAATTGTTGCTTAGTTAGACTTTGAGTAAGTTGACAGCGTTAAAATCGTTAATGTACAGAACTATTATCGAAACTAATTATTTTCATTATGAAAGTTGTTTGTCTCTTTGGGCTGAATAATTATATGGATTGAGTAGGCAAAACAAAGACCCGTTCTTTTGTCAGCCGAAGTCTGCAAGAATGGGTTCCCTTCACAAAAGAACTTCGACAGTTAAAAAGGAGACTGTATTATCAGTAATCTAATACATATTATGTTTCAATATATTATTATCAAATCCTTTAATTAATAATTTGTAATTAAAACAGTCCATAAATACGAATAAAAAAAGCTGAACCCACATTATGATGTTGATTTGAATTTATTCGTGGGACTAGTTCCAATTTCCTATCGGCTTACCAGATAATTAAATGCTTGGTAAAATAAACAGTTTTTGTGTGAAACTAGTTTTATCATTGCGATGTCTCAAAGGATGCTATCCCTATGGTTTTAAAGGTTATTTAGACTAATTACGGGTGTGCTTGGATAAAGTTGTCATCGAATTATATTGAACGTCACTACTTAATTTGCATTTGAAAATATTCTGTTGTTGTGCTTTTCAAGTATCGAGGGTATTTCCAAACCGATGGTTACAATTTAAAAACAAAGTGACATTCCATAGTCTTACCCCATAATTTAAAAAAGCCACCCAGGCCGTCTCGGTCGCCGCATTCTAAACCAAGTGGTTTTGCTTGGGCTTCCATTAACAATAAATTCCGTAAATCTATGGCCCCGAATCTCAAAATTTTAACTACAACGAATAAAGCCTTGACAAAGTGAATCAAGTACCAAAGACGACAAAATATATCAAAGACACGTTAATTTTTCCTAAAATGCCATTCATAATATGGGAAAACTGCGATTTTGGATCATAATTTGTTATTTAATGATACATGATCCATCCTAATGTTTTAGAATAATTATTTATTAGTTTGAGTACGAACCTTCATAAATCATAATGTTTACAGTTTGCTAAATTTTTTCCTAAGAGTTTAGACGATAGTATAAAGTTATAGTTTTTTTCTAAGCTTTTAGATTGCTTCATTTTCTAAGATTGAGATTCACTTTAAGAATCCTCTTGAGTAGTTTACATGAATAAAAAAAGATTATTCTTACAATTATTCACATTATTAAAAGTAAAAAATGCATTCTAGGTTACCAAAGAAGACATAGAAGTTAAGAACTCATTGAACTGTGATTATGATTGTATCCAAAGTGAATTAATTCTTTCAAAAATATACACATTATAATTATATCAAACTTTCTAACAATTCCTTGCGTACATATTTTGTTCAGTCAATTCTCCCAAATTAGGACGTTTTAATTAAAACGGTTGTGCGAGTAAAAAAAGTTTTGAACAGAAATAAAGAATGAGGTTTAAAGATGATAAAAATTAATAGCCGTAAGATAGGGGTGTAAATCACACCTTAGAAAAAAATATTAAATTAATTATAAAGGTTTCGTTGGACAAGCAACATCTATAGTCTAACAGATAACACTTTTGATGGTATAAAACAAGTTTATTCACTTTGACATCTCTCGATAAGCAAGGAAAAGGCATCTGGGCCAACAGTACAATTGCCAATTCGATTTTCTTCTCCATTACAGCTTCCCAAGGGATACGCAGTCAGTGTTAATGTCTGGAAACGGGGTTGACACTAATTTAACTATTGCTTTTAGTACCATATCAATTGTGGCCGTTTGATATAAAACAAAGCATTACATCCCTCAATCTTGATATTGTTCTTGATAAAAATTATCAAAATAAACAAAAGTTCTCTGTTTTGTCTTTCACTACACCCAGTGAATTGCAGGTTTAACACGCTTATTTTCGATTGGCAATGTATAATTAATGAGAATCAAGCAAGGTTTTTTCACATTCATGCCTCAGTAACGGCTGAACCGAATTTAATGCTTGAGGTGTCAATTTAAAGGTATTTCTACGTAGATATGCTAACTCATCTCAGAATTGTAAAAAGGTGCATCACATAAGTGCAGTTAGGGGCTTAAGGTTCGGAACAGTGGTGCTATCTATCAAAATTTTACCAATCTCAGTTCACTTTGTTTACAATTGATTATATTATGGCCATGATTTGAAATAGTTCTACAAGTAAAACTCAGATTTGAATGTTTCTAAGCGAAGCTGGAGCTAAGGAATCTAGTAAAATAAAGAAATTACATCACAAAATTTAAAATCCACATATAAATTAATTACAGTCAATCAGTGAAAAGGTTCTTTTTGAGTATTGACCTAGAGCTATCAACAATAATATACATAATATGTAAGTTAGTAAGCCGAGCTAGATCCATTATTTAATATGTCGTTATGGAATATTCATTTTTAACCTATGGTCACAGTAAAAGATGATAATAGAACGTAAATTAAAAAACGATTTAAGAGTAAATTTATACAGGATATGTAGCATTTTGATTTTCGATCTGTTGATAATTTTTTTTCAAATCCAATAAGTTTAATATAAAGTAATTGTTGCAGCGTATGTATAACCAAATCTCCCTGCAAAGCCTCCAATCGCTTATGGATTAGAGATAAGAAAATGAAACGAACTAACGAGCTAAAAAGTTAAACTATTTTAATTTTTCAAATCACTAGCCAAAGTTAATTTATACTTAGGGGCTTCTCTATTTCGCAATGTGGTCAAGTTAACGAGAAGTAACAAACAAGGGACAAAGAATGCAGCATATTAAGATACGTCTTGTTATTTTTTATGAGCTGATTGGTTTTGATAGTGAATATGGTTTGAAGAGGGTACTCGTCTCTATTTCACTATCCGCTTTTGAATTTTTAACATTTGAAATTAAGTTGTTTTTTGAACATTTCCTTATGTATGACTCAAACTCGAGTGCGTTTAAAAAATTTACCAATATTACATTAATTTATAAACACATGTGTATCCTTGATACATGAAATATAAAATACAATCTATTTAAATATGTAAACAAGAAACGAAAGTTGTTGTAACTGAAGTAATACTAACGACAAGTAAAGGTAAAGTTATTAATACCTTTAGTTAAGTGACACAAAAGTACGAGTACGCTAACCCATCAAAAGTAGAATAAATTACAAACTGCATTCGAGTTTATTTTATCGTAACAATTAAAATAATTTTCACTAATCTTTTCATAGTAATTGATTTTTTATAATTTCAAGTTCTTTCTGTATATATTAAAATTCAGGTTATTTTATATTACTACGCTTACTAAAAATTGCCTTAATGCAAACTAAGGAGGTAAAGAAACTGGGTGAAAATCTGGAAAAGTAATTGGTGTCTCACTTTATGAGGAAATATAGTTTAGCATGTAAGAAACTAGTTAAAAAGTTTGTGTAGCTCTTTAAGATGGTTTTAGTGGAAAGAACAAAATATTGTAAAATAAAGGTAAATCTACTTAAATTTTCAGGGCCTTTAGTCAGGCTGAATGCCGGGTAGTCAAAAAGATAAGTATCGTATATTGATTTTTTAAATCTTTTCCTCTTCCCTTGGCAACTACCATAAACATGATATTATAATTTAAGAACAAGCTACTACATAATATATTTTCATTTTTTATGGTTGGTCGAAGTTACCGATTGCATCCGGGCTATAGACTACAGCTGCATATCATTAGTAAATTGCTCATACATTAGTAATTGTTGCAATACCCTCCGCAGTGTGTTGCAATCCGCTAGGAAGTCATGTCTGCTATTACGTGGACGGGTATCAATGTTTCATCAAGTAAATTCAAAGGGGTAAAGAGAACTGTAACTCCCACGAGGACAAGGCAAAGCTAAAGGCAATACAAATGACAAAATACATCGGTGGGAGGAAATAAATCTTACTTAGTTGAAGTTTTATTTCAATTTTAACACACTGTGTTATTTTTTAAAAACCGGACACGTTTTTTTAGGTTAAGAAAAAAAACAATTATCAAAACTTACTTTTACTGGCAATTTTTGTTTCTAAAAGGTTATTAAATGATGTACCTAGACACGGGATTGTATAATCATCATCACAATTATGACTGTCTCGAGCTCAAATTATCAAAATTATTAATGTGTTATGAATATGTTAATTATTCCAAATGCATTTTGATAGTGTTAAAAATCAAAATGACACTAAAGCATTTATGTTAAAATTACGCTATGGTATTAAATCTAATATTGTCAACTAATAATAATGTAATCTAATATGTAATGGTATTGCGCATATTGTCAACTACATCGCAAATAAATATTTCTGTCTTTTAAAATGAGCAGCTTTTTCATTTTTCTTTTTATTTGCATTTACTTCATCAATCTACAATATTGAACTAATTAATAAAATATGATCCATGAAAGCTTCAAAATGTAAATTTAAGAAAATAAAGCTGACAAAAATTAGACTCTATGATAAGTTTTCGATACATGTAAAGTTAATTCGACATAATGCGATGACTTAGTGTCGGAAATTTTCCGTTTTCAGCTAGCTCGTAAAGAACAACATTTATAGATACGGTTTTAAATGTCTAACATCCAAAACAACGCGCGGTTTGATGAGGTCTGACGTCGGTTGCCAAGCGACGCGGAGGAATTCACGCGACAGTAAAACTGATTATTCCTACTCTTACTCTTACTGAGGCCTCTTGTCACGATTACTGTTACACTTCAGCGAACCTTGAGTTGACAATGTTCGCGTTCATTCTAAACATAAAGCTGTTTAGCATAAACTAAAAATTAACTCTTGGTTTCTTTTGAATGTAAACAAGCTAATGAGACATTTGGAAATAGCAATAAAAACAAGAAAACACACTCTCGTTTTTTTATTGAAGAAGATAGTTAATGATTGGTTTCTTCTAAATAAAAAATGAAATGTCTAACGGACTATAGCTTCGTTTCTCCTACCTTATATTTAGGGAGGGGGAATAAGTCTTAAAGACCATTAGAGAAGGATAATGGAAATTCCGTTGGGATATTTTATGGATGTTTAGGAGGGATTATTAATCGGGGAATCCAGTGTAGTGACTACTGTCTTCATGTTGTTTTAACAATTGAGTGCCTAAATATACCGTATAAATCAGATTTTTTGTTTAAATTGTCTATATCAATTACATGGGCACTTCGAATGGCTGTAGGGTGAAAACCGGATTTCCCTAGTCTTGTGACTAGCTTCAATCGATTTCTCATGGCCTAAAACCCCATATAAAATAAAAATATAAAAACCACTTTAACGAAAACATTTTTGCCCGTTTTGCCCATATTTGTGTTTGTTTTACAGAACAGGATAAAATCGATACCTGTCAATCATCTGACTATAAGAGCACCTAATTAAAAAAATCGAAAACTAAATTAATAAGCCTTTTTTGTCAAATAGATAACTCATTGATTTGTGCCTCTTTAATGCTACACTAAGCTATCGTATGATGTAGAAATATTAACTTTAGTTTAATTTTCAATGAGTTATTACTAGACTTGAAGTGTCACAGCTGGTGCTTACGGAGTTGTGATATATATTTTACGGAGCAAGATTTGATGTATTGTAGATGCGGCTTTTGTATTGAGAATTTGATGTATTGTTGTATATTGTATTGCGTTTCGCGGTTGTATTGTTTTTGTCATTTGTTTTTTTTTTTGTTAATTGTTTTAAGTGTTGCAAATAAGAGAAGAATATTTTAAGTTATGATTTTTAAGATTACACTAGCCTAGTTTAGAAAAAGTATGCAAGGAAAAATGGACTTTGGATTCAGGGGAACAATTGGAAAGATAATCCCTACCCCAGTAAGAGCCGAGACAACGCTCACTTCGGCTACGGATTACATGGGCACTTCGAAGTGATGTAAAAGGAAAATCGGATTTCCCTAGTCTTGTGACCAGCTTCAAACGATTTCCATATAAAATAAAGATTTCCAAAATCCTTTATCAAAAACATTTTTACCCGTTTTCCCCACACATGAGTTTGTTTTTAGAGTAAGGGATGAAATCGACCTGACAATCATCTGACTCTAAGAGCACCTAATTTTAAAAATCTATAACTAAATGCATAAGCCTTTTTTTGTCAAATAGTTAACTCATTGATTTGTGTCTCTTCAACGCTACACAAACCTATCGTACGAAGTACCAATATTAATTTTAGTTTAAATTTCAATAAGTTATTACTAGACTCGAAGTGTTACAGCTGGTACTTACGGAGTTGTGATTAACATAGAAATGAAAGTCAAATGCCGAGCGTGGGTCAGCTGACCATGCAAATTTGACGAAGTGCTTCTGTTAGACTGTAAACACAGGGCATTTTTTATCAACCGAGTCTTTTTGTTTTACGACTTTTAACACTTCTTTCTCTTCAATTTGCTTTTCTTAATGAAACAGAATAATTTTTCTTTATTCACTTTTGCTATACGCTTTTGAGCAGTTAGGTTTATTTACGATTAGGAAGCAAGATTGTATTCATGTTGAAGCTCTATGGAATTGGTCGATCGAAACTACCAGGTCTACGTAGCTTAATGTCACAATTCCATTGCAGTACAACTTATTGTGTGACTTTAGTTACGACTACTTGTAAGATGTCAAATTTAAGACTATACAAATCTTATAGTATCGCTCCCCAGAATTCTGTCAAGGCTATAAAATGATAAAAACGTCCGTCATGGTGATAAAAACGTAATATTCTTTATTATTGAATTTCAATACAATGACTCAGGATGGTTGAACCCACAGTCAACACAATTAGTTGTATTTTTAAAGGAATAGTAGTGTCAATGCACAAAAACCTGTTTATTCAGAATATTAAAGTTTTTCGTTGAATTTTAATAGGTGATGAAGTGAAATTAAAGTATCGCTAAATACCTAAGATAAATAAATCCGGACATCATCATTTTTTTAATTAAACGATATCATTATACAAACAATACCGAAATACTTAACAACCATTCATGTTAAAAAATAAGTCGTATTAAGGTACTTAAGTTAATGTGATTGATATAGTGTATAGCATCAAATTAATAATATATATATATATATATATATATATATATGAATCTCTCATGATGTGCACTATGGTGGTTTGGTTTTGATATGTTCAAGGACTCAGCCACAGGATCGTCCAAAAGAGACCCATGTCAAGGATTTTGGGAGTTCTTTTAATAGTTGCTATGGTTACCATTTTAAATAGCTAGTATGGTTACTATCAGAATATGAAAATACCCCCATTGCAGCAGACCTGCATACTCAGCGAATTTCAAATCCAAAACAACATATTTCAAACCAACATAGCGAGATTTGACATGTTATGGTAAGCTCCATAATAATAACATGGGGAATGAGTATGCAGGTTTGCTGTTACAGGTATATTAAAACTAGGTAGATTTAATTCAATATCCAGTAGATCTGAACTAGAAGAAGCTATTTACCAGGTTTTATCAAGATATGTTGAGAAATAAGCGAGATTTAGAATTTTACTTATTTCCCATAAGGTTAACATTGAGACAACATACTGTGTTTACCACTTTCAGTATCTCGGTAACCAATGGACATAGAGCAGAGATTCAAAATACTAAATTGTTTGTTTTTTGAGCTGAATTCAATGGTGCTAACAAAACTTCGATACATTTTATTTTCCTATGTAAAAAACTAAAAAAACCCACTTTTGGGGGAGTCTATCCCCCTTTACCCCCCCTTCCGGTGGTCCGATCGGGCTAGTTTTCGAACTCGTCCGAGGGATTACACTTTACATGTCTTTACCAAATTTCATTAAGATCGGACTATTTTTACGGCCGCTATCGTGCTTACAGACACACATATATATAGATATATATAAATTATATATATATTGATATATATAAATTCGAACGAATGGTTTTTTCTGCTTCTGGTGGCCCCAAAACGAAAAGTTATCATGGTCTCGGGCTTAGGTCTTACCCATGGTAATAGCTTATTCCCTATAGAAAAATTCGCTAAAATCAGAATGGGCAGCTAAGAAATCCTCAAGAATATGACTAGAAGAAAACACTATCCCGGGCAAAGCCGGGATTATCAGCTAGTTTATTATATAAACGTGGTTTAATAACAATAGCCTCAACAATATTAGCCACTTATATTAGCCGTGCAATATAACTTAGTTTTTCTCTTAGCGTTTATCCTAATTTAGAAGAAGCTTTATATATTTAGGCAGGATAAAATCAATATATCAGTTATTCCCTTGCAAGAATTTCATTACCCTCAGCTTCATTGTTTGAAAATTAAAGACGCCTCAGGTCTTGAATACCGGCGACCACACAAATTGGGGCCATTATTCATAATTTTTTCCTTACCTTGACAGTTTATTGGAATATTTAAAAGTAATGTAAAATCATACCTGAAATATTAAAAAATCTTTTTGAGATAATATTAAATATTAATGTGAAAAATATAATCAATGATTATGACGTCCACCAACGTAATGACCTTGTGCCGACATAATTCAACTAGTGATGAAATATATGTAACATTTATAATTTGAATTAGCTTTGTTTTCACCAACAAATAGGATCATATTTTTATTTTCCTATTTTCTTGTTAATTATTATACTTCATTAAATGTTTATTGTGTATTCCATATATTTCTGTTATTTTTTATACTATTCCGCCAGGTTCCCTTACTGTTGTAATGGAGTTTTAATAGCATATACCAAGGGAAATTAGCTATAAAAGGACAAATTGTACGGCATAGGGCAACTAAAAGTAACCTGTATAAGAAATATAAACTCCGACAAATTTTTCATAATTATAAATACCATGACATTTTTTAAAGAGATTGTTTTAACAATATCGAAAATCTTAAAAACGTTTAGCATTAAAATTTAAATAATTTAATTCACTCATAAGATAACTGAGAGAACATTTAACCAATTTTTTCGCTTATCCTTTCTATGGTTTTTGGCATAGGCCAGAGATTTCTGCTGCAAAGTAAATTTAAAATATTGAATTCTGGTGTTTATAAATTTATCTTTTAAACCCTTAAGAATTACAATAATTTATTTTGCATTAGAATATGAATAAGTCTGATAAAAAACTTAAAAATATAATGATCAATAGCAAAATTATTTCTATAAATACCCATTTCTATCTTAAAAATGGGACTTATATTCCTATACAATAAAAATGATTAGATGTAAACGTAAGGTTCCCATGAGTACGGAACCCTTGAATGTTGCATGAAAGTGGAACTAGAAGCCATTGTGTAACTCTCCTCAACTTGGAGGCTTTTGTTCTTTGATGTGGACATAATTAATAAAGTTACATTGTGTATTTTTGCTCTACGGTTCATAATGCCTGACGACTTGGCTTTAGTTTTCATCTTGAGAGAAGAAATACAATTGTTCAGTTAATTTTTATTTTATTCCTCAAGTTTCTTTGTGCGGTAAAATATTATGGAATGAACACAAAACGTAAATTTTATTAAATAACACATAAAACCACCATACAATCGAGAACTAAAGAAATACAAAAATGCACTGGCAGATTTCAAACTGAAATTTCCATATTAAATAATATTATCAAATATTTTATTAGTTTACATATATATATATATATATATATATATATATATATATATATATATATACAGCACACTTGAAAATATTTGAATGAGATAGAAATATTTAATGTTGTTCCCCTTACGGAGTACTTTAGTAATATTCACCACTAATTGATCGTTGTTTTTTCTTATACAAGTGTTATATCACTGCCTTAACTCGACAAAACATTATTACTTTAGAATCCTCTAATCAATCGATGGAAAGTAATAATATCTTATAAGTTCAGTATCGTCTAATCAAAAAGTTAACAATAATGGCGAATACTCTTAGGATTCTCTTATCAGCGTATATTCTGTTCTTGGTTTCCGGTACATTTGTTGTTCCTTATTTTTACTTACGGGGTGGAACTTAAGCCACGGATTAAGATCAAGGTTTTATCCACTGTAAACTTTGTCAACATGCTTATGTTTGCTCTTGATAATTTTTTTCTGATGATCATTTACATCCCTCGCATTAGGATTGTATATAGAATAGTATATTTCATTGCAATCAGCGAAAGTTGGCATATCCGGTGCGCGCTCAAGTTTCATGTGTGAGAAATGTTACACCAAATAATTGGCGCAAGTACCGAACAATCATTTCTCATTGACAATAAATCTGGTTAAATAAGTTTATATCAAACTAAAACTGCAATTTCATAATTTTTGCAATAGTAATAAAATACAATAAAGTTGCAATTATGGTCACTTTAATTATTATCTGCGTTGTTTCAATTACAGAAATATTATTTAATATTTCGTTGCTAGAGGGTATTGATGAGCTCATTAACAACAGATATAAAAAATAAATCATTGAATAAATGTTTCCTTTTAATTTAACTTACAGATTTTAATACATGAACTCGAATAATAATATTCATTCATAATAATTCTTTTCTATGAGCACAAATGACCGTGGTGTATTATATGTTACAATTGTGTACGTAAGAGTAAAAAAATTTAACTTACTGTGTATGTTTAAACAAATTAAATTAGAATTCGTACATGTTAAATTATTAATTTCGGTTCATATTTAATTCAATCTTTAAGATGCTCCAGTAATTAAAAGGAACTAATAAGTTAAGTAGATGTTGAAAGCAATACAAACTAAACTAAAATTCATAATAAAATTATCAACCAACATCTCTATCAGCGAATTTCCTTAAAGGAATAAGCTATTACGGTAGTACTCATGGTAAGACCTAAGTCCGAGACCATGTTAACTTTTCATTGTGGGGTCCTCAGAAGCAAAAAACACCATTCGTTCGAATTCGTATATATATATCTATATATTTATACATATGTCTGTTAACACGATAGCGGCCGTAAATATGGCCCGATCTTAATGAAATTTGGTACAGACGTGTAAAGTGGTAATCACTCGGACGAGTTCGTGAACCAGCCCAATCGGACCACCGGAAGGGGGGGTAAAGGGGGATAAACCCCCCCCCCAAAAATGGGTTTTTTGAGTTTTTCACATGGAAAAATAAAATTTATCAAATTTTTGTTGGCCCCAATGAATTTAGCTCAAAAAAACAAACAATTTAGTATTTTAAATCACTGCTCTATGTCCATTGGTTACCGAGATATTGAAAGTGGTAAACACTGTACGTTGTCTCTATGTTAAAACCCTTTTAGTTCCGGAAAAAATTTAATGTAGGTGCAAGAAGTGCCGGACATTTTTCATTGTTACCTGCAAGAAGTGCCAGGCCCTTTTTAGCAAAAGTGTAAGGGTTTGGGAAAAAAATCACTAAAAATTTATTTATTAACATTTTTTAACAAATCTTTTTTTTATTTGTTTTTAAACACTTCTATTATTTATAAATGACAAGAAGAAAGACAAATTTTAAGTTTCTGGTAAAAATATTTGTTAATAATTAAAAAAAAATTTTGCATCATACTCATTTTTTATGTTTACACTAAAAAAACATATTTAGATTTTACTCTGATGCAATTTTTATTAGTTTTATGAGAAACTACGTAAAAAAAACAAGTAAAAACCATGTATAAACATCAATTTACTGTAATAGGTTATGAATTAACAACATAAAACGATAACCTTGCAACAATGCAGAGTTGAACAACGTCACTAAGCAACCTACTTAAAACGGTATTCGTATTCCATATTTACACTAGAAACATCATTTAACATTTAAAAAGATCCACAATAACAAAATACAAACTATATTTCAATTATAACCCTATAGGTAAAACAAAAACATAGCCTAAAAATTACACAAACGAAGTTGCATCACCGCCATATGAAATGCATGGTTATTTGTCTGCCAACAGCTGTTTGCATTTCAGTACGTCATTTCAGCTAACCATAAAGGCAGTTCAGGAGAAAAGTCACATGAAACGAAAGATTTGACTATAGAAAGGCATTTGGCACGAATTTCAGCCAGTAAAAACGAAAAAATATATTTTATATGTATAAAAATGTAAACGTCTCGCTACGAGATCCTAGCATGCTATGCAGTTAGAGACAGGATCTCGCTAAGAGATCCCTGCACTAGCGGTAGTTAGTGTGCGCGTCTCGCTACGAGATCCTGGCACTAAAAGGGTTTAACCTTATGGGAAATAAGTAAAATTCTATATTTCACTTATTTCTCAACATATCTTGATAAAACTTGGTAAATGGCTTCTTCTGGTTCAGATCTACTATATATTGATTTAAAACCTGCCAGTTTTAACATACCTGTAGCAGCAAACCTGCATACTCATTCCCCATGTTATTCTTATGGAGCTTACAAAAACATGTCAAATCTCGCTATGTTGGATAAAAATATGTTGATTTGCATTTGAAATTCGCTGAGTATGCAGGTCTGCTGCAACGGGGGTATTTAATTTTCCACTCTTAAATATATTTATTCCAAAAACTGAAACAGCCCTAAAATAATAACTGGTCAGATCCATCCCCCTGGAGTGTTGTTGTGACGGGGAGCGTGGAAACTCCCCGAGCCATCGACAACTTGTCAAGTGGCGCTCTTACCAACAACCGACCTGAATTACAACCATTTTAAAATGTGATTCTTGTAAGTGTATCCTTTATATTATTTCTCGATGGTTTAAATAATTGATACTTTAAATTTCATAAAATTCTTTTCAGTTTCGTGTACCTCAATAAAGAAAGTGTAAGAGTTACTACGTTTGTAAGCAAAAAATATTTAAATGACTCTAAAATAATATACTTTGTCTTCCTTTCGGGTAATATCTCATAGCTTTGAGTCATTGTAAAAATCATTAAGTAACTCACAATAACATGACACTGTATAAAAAGTTAAAAAAAGACCAACGAACCATAAGATCAAGAACCAAGTACAAATGTTTTACACAATCCGGCTGATTTGTTTATCCTTACTCTCTTTGCGATATTGCACAGTTAACTACCAGATAATAATATCAGTGATCTACCAACTCTGATTGGGTGATTTGCATATATTATTAACTTGTAATTTACTGTACAACCGGCCCGATATCTTTTGTTTTCTTGAAATAAGCTGGCTCTGTAAGGATTAGTCCATGCCAAAAACCCTTGAAAATCGGCGTTAGCGGTTTGAAGATCGTGGCCTTATTACTGACGGTCATGATATTAGTCATATATTAGTTTTCTTATGCACTTTCAAATAAATAAAAAAGTACAAGAAAAACTCCATATTTTATTTTATTACAATGACGAAAAACACGAAACAATGATATGTGTGAACGAATGAATGAATTATTCCTCAAGTACACTGCATAAATAGAACACAATGATATCAGTAAAAACATTTCTTTATTTGGGGTTAACATACTAGAGGAGAATGATTTAATAGCCCCTAACATTAATCTACATTTGTGATATAATTTGCATTATTTAGGCCACTTAGGATTGGGCTGATAAATCCTAGAAATGCATCGCTTAAACTGTTAAAAAAACCTTAAAAGGGTGTTTTTTTCAAATCACAAAACCAAGATCATTAGTTCATATACTTTTCGTAGAATTAACATATATATTTATATTTAAAGTGTTTTCCACTTTAAATTATACCTTCAAATAAGAGATTGGTGACTTGAAACTCTTTATTAACCTACAAGGATATTGACTGTAAGGGAACGCATTACACGAAGCAATGAGTGGGCCGTTACAACACAAGATAAATAACTTTGATTAAATTTACTCTGCTACCTTACTACGCCACATCTCAGGTTGTGGTGGTCTATAGATCAACTCGATCCTAATCTAACCAGATACTATATTTACACTTTCCAATTTGAGCTTTTTACATTTTGAAAGTTATTCTTCTTAACGTATAAGCATACTTTTTCTCTTACTACCCTGGTTAAAGGTAAGAAATACCTTGAATTCATATATTTAATTTTCACAATTTTTAAACAATTTATTTGATTGTATTGATCATCAGAATTTAAAACAAGGGCTTGTTTAGAATGTCTTTGGTTGTCCAAAGACATTTAAAACAAGGGCTTGCTTAGAATATCTTTGGTTGTCCAAAGATTTAACTTAGTATATTTATATAAACTTTAAAAATAAATTACGTATAAGATTAAATAAAACAAGTATAAGGATTATTAAAACGTGTTCTCTTTAAAAAAAAAAAAAAAAAAACTGAGTTCATATGTTTGCTTAGCAATTTACAAATCAGTTAAAACATAACTACTGGTTGAAAAAGCATTATGTTAAGCAAGTTATATGCAGCAGACGTTTAGGTGTTATTCATACTTTGAGAGCATAAATAATGCATTTAATACAAAACAACATTTTTATACTTTGAGATTCCCTAATAATAGTTTTGGTTTGATGGATCAAACAATAACTATAATTAGGAAATCTCAATGGTTTGATGGATCTCCACCCACCAAAAAAAAAACTATAAACAATTTTTTTAATAACTATAATTAGGAAATCTCAAAGTATTAAAATGCAACTAAACAAAACAAACATATAAATCATGCGCCATATCAAGCCATCTTCCATACCAAGCTTTCTTCCTAATTATCAATCATGCTATAAAAACTAGTAAACCTATTTACTCAAAAAAATCTTTGCATTGGCCGAAAGACATTACGGAAAAACGTACTTGTTGAATGCATCGCTATATATCGATGGTTGAATGTGATTTCCTATAAAATTATGAGGTGAATATTTCATGAATAAATATTTTGTATGCAACCGAATTTTTTTTTAGAGGAGAGTTGCACGGGAGAAAATATCGTTCCAACCATGTGATGATAAATAAACAATAGGGATATATTCAGCAGAAATAATTGTTCAGCAGATTGCCTGATAAAGCTTTGTACAATTTTATCTTTGTGTTCAATGATCATAATTAATAAAAAAATATGAACAATCTACAAATGTTTTTAGATTTGTCCTGTCTGTGGTGCATTACAAAAAAATCTAAAATATACCTTTACGATTATACCTTTTAGTGATCTAAAGAAACGATTTATTTATTATTTAGAAGAATATAGCTCTCTTTTACAGCCCTATTTTAAAGTAACAATTCAGAACTTCACAATTTTCAAATATTGTATTCCATTTTTTATAGTTATAAAGAATGTGTTCAAAATACGCTTTATAAATTTCTTAATACTTATATAATTTATTCAGGATAAAACATCTTAATTTTAAACAGAAAGTACAATTTTACACTTAATAACACATTATTGAAAGTCATAATAAATCAATAAGCTTATTATGAACTTGATCTGTCTTGCTGCGGCTTAATTAAATGTCTTGAAATTGATGTCTCAGGCGCTGTCACGGCTAAGGAGCTTTCCATTTATCAAAACCTTCCTTTTGAATTTGCGTGAAAATTTTAAAATAGATATTAAATAATTCATGTTTATTGGATAAAATATAACGAACCATTAAAAAAAGTTATTTACTATAAAACTATTTCGGTCCACTGTCGTAATCTGCTTATATTTGTTTGAATTCCAGCATAAGGGTACAATTTTCAATATCTTCTATGCACAGCTTAGACATAGGTTGTCCATAGTCGTCCATGTATAGGTTCTGTATAGAATTTAGAAAACTGCATTATTATGCTGAAACTCGAGTAAATGTAAACATTTTACGACAGTGTATTATAGACAGATTTGAGGTATTTAACATGTTAGCGAATTTCCTCCTATAGAAAGTAGCTATTACCGTAGGCGGCCCGGTGAGACTTAATCCCGGGACGATGTTTTAATTGAGTGCATCAATTTAGAGGGCAAACAGTAAACAAACAAACGATGAAATGTTTTACTTATCTACCTGTCGTAAATATGCCTATACTGTGGAATAATTCTGCCATATACTGTTTTATGTTTATAATACGGCATGTAAAAAATATAAAATGCAAACACTATGAGATAACATGGTTTAACTTTATTGGATTTCGCACGAGTGGAACGTAATATATTACCTTAGGTAATTGATGGGAATCATATAAATGGGTATACGTGTAAATAGACGTATTTTATTACATAAAACACGGTTACTTTTGCAGAATACAAAAGTGTTTCAGAAACTATTAACTCAGCGTTATAGTAAATCTTCACAATGTGATTAAAACTATTATTCAATTATAAAATGCATTATCTCTCATGAACACCGACTGCTTGATTATAAATATATATATATATATATATATATATATATACGTATTTTTAACTAGACCCTTACCAATGATATTGTTTGTAAATGAGACGTGTAATCAAGTCTGGGTTAACTAAAATAAAATATACACCATAATGTGCATGTCACACATAATTTAAATTATGACCTATGATCAATTCGTTTTCACTAAAAACTAAAATAAATGTGCCTAGCAGTAAATTTGTTACAATTTGAAAACACTCTGAGATTGTGGGTCATTACATAATTAATTTTAATGTTTTTGTATGTAATGAGTATGACCAGAAGAAGTACCTCCATTAACGTTGTATTACAAGTAAGCCTATAAACTATTAATGAAAGGCAAGCATGAATAATCAGCTGTACTCGGTGGATTTTCCCTCCGTCGCCTAGCAACCGCTACGTCACCTAGCCCGGCGCTGTTTGGACAATTTAGAATAACTTGTTTTCCGATCTCCTTTTATTATTTATAGCTTGTAGAAATCTTGGGGATGAATCAAGGAAATTTGTATATTTGTTGTAAGTTGAGAAAATTATCACGCGTTGCCATAGGAATTTAATTTACAAAAAAGTCGTCAGTGGACACATAATATTATGTAATGCTCTCATTAATTGTAGGAAATATTTGAAATGTTAAACAATTTTATAAAGGTAATGTAAAGAAACAATTTAACAGGCATATCCTAGGTCTACATCGTCAACAAGATACAGCCATTAAAAAAAAATGTATCCCAGAATGAATTCGTTACTCCAACACATTTTAATATCTTAATAAAGGTCATGCTTAACTTAATGTTATTTTGGACATCAGATATCGTATTAGTCCAGTGAAAATAGGTTTTAATAAGGAAAAAAATGCAAGCAGAAATGTTTTTGCTGGAAAATGTGCACCAAGACGTCCTGAATCAAAACCCAAGTTTTCTACTTCGGGTCAGGTGAGCTAACTCCGCCATCTTGGAAAATGGCGGCCATGTTTGAAATACTTTTATCGACATAAAATCCTCAAAAGTTATCCGATTTCGAAAAAATTTGGTAGGGATGTGTAAAATTGGGTATTCTATTAGAAAACAATCGCTTACACTTTATTTTTTACTATTTTAATGGTTTCTTTGCAACTTTTATGTAAAAAACATGTTTTTTTCGTTTTTCAAAAAGGTTATGAGATTAACAATTACAATATGGATATTTCTGAAAAGTACGTAAAATTACGAACAATTTGGTATATTCAACTTGTATTTTACTGTTTTTACTTTTTAAATAATCAAAAAAATAAGATATTTTTATGCAATTTTTTAAAAAGTGCTAAAAAATTAAAATTTTCCAAATTTAGTTTTTTGTGGTAGAAAATGTTCATTTAGGGGTTCTGAGTCAAAACCCAAGTTTTCTACTTCCGGTCATGCGAGCTAAATCCGCCATCTTGAAAAATGGTGGGTATGTTTGATTTACTTAAATCATCATAAAATCCACAAAAGTCATCCGATTGTAATACAATTCGGTAAGCATGTGTATAACTATGGCCACTACGTAATAATAAAGAAACGACAAGCATATTTTATCATTTTATATGTTTTTTTAATAATTTTTATGAGAAAAATTTGGTTTTTTTACATTTTTATTTCGAAATTAACACCAAACATAAAAACCATGGATGTTTTTGAAAAGTACATAAAATTACAAACAATTTGGTACATTCAACCTTTACTATGCTGTTTTTAGTTTTTGAATAACACAAAAAGTATAAATTTTAAAGTGTCTTTTTCAAAAAAATGTTAAAAAATAAAAATTTTGCAAATTAACGTTTATGTGGTAGAAAATATTCGCAAAGGGGTTCTAAGTCGAAAACCAAGTTTTCTACTTCCGGTCAGTTGAGCTAAATCCGCCATCTTGAAAAATGGCGGATATGTTTGATTTTCTTAAATCATCATAAAATCTACAAAAGTCATCCGATTGTAATAAAATTCGGTAGGGATGTGTATAACTATGGCCACTACGTAAGACTAAAGGAATAACACGCATATTTTATCATTTTATATGTTTTTTATAATTTTTATGAGAAAAATTTGGTTTTTTAAATTTTTATTTCGAAATTAACACCAAACATAAAAACCATGGATGTTTTTGAAAAGTACATAAAATTACAAACAATTTGGTATATTCAACCTTTACTATGCTGTTTTTGGTTTTTGAATAACACAAAAAATATAAATTTTAAAGTGTCTTTTTCAAAAAAATGTTAAAAAATAAAAATTTTGCAAATTAACGTTTATGTGGTAGAAAATATTCGCAAAGGGGTTCTAAGTCGAAAACCAAGTTTTCTACTTCCGGTCAGTTGAGCTAAATCCGCCATCTTGAAAAATGGCGGATATGTTTGATTTTCTTAAATCATCATAAAATCCACAAAAGTCATCCGATTGTGATAAAATTTGGTAGGGATGTGTATAGCTGTGGCCACTACGTAATACTACAGGAATAACAAGCATATTTTATCATTTTATATGTTTTTTTTATAATTTTTATGAGAAAAACTTGGTTTTTTTACATTTTTATTTTGAAATTAACACCAAACATAAAAACCATGGATGTCTTTGAAAAGTACATAAAATTACAAACAATTTGGTATATTCAACCTTTACTATGCTATTTTTGGTTTTCAAATAACACAAAAAATAAAATAAATGGGGCTTGGATGGTTCATTGTGACCTGTACATTGTGGCACCTAAAAACGGACATATTTGCTTATTTGAAAATTTAATAATTCATGACATAGGCTTTTAGGGTAATTTTTTGAAAACAATCACTGTGTTGTTTTGGTTTTAAATTCCATGGAGTAAAAAACTTATATGTAAGACAAATATATTATCAGTAAATCAAATGTTTCATGTATTTTATTTGAACCTTGGTGGTTTTGAAGTAATTTGTATAAAAGGTAATACACTTTTGTTATGTCTCATGTTTTATAATATTATTTTTAACTCACTATACACCCTAATCAATACGACTTAAAAAAAAACGCCATTACTACACATAACATAAAACTTTAATAAATAAATAAATACTTGTATTTCATATTACAATTGGTCCATTCGCTTTACAATTCTTTGCAAAATCATTTAATTTATTTACACTAACAAGATCGGTGATAAATAAATACTTTTAGTAAAATTAAATAAAAATAAGTTGCAATAAATATCTAGGCCTCGATCAAAAGGGACTACAATTTACACATGAACAAAAAATTACTATACAACGATAAAGAACAAAATTAAACATAGACACATATTGAGATTTCATGGTCTTTGTCATTTTATATCTCTAAGCCTGTATCTTATGTTATTAATTTTAAGATGTCAGTTATTTATTATCAACTGGGTGTGTTGTTATGTTGTGATCAAAAGATTTAAAAATTATGTAAGTAAGAAAGATTGTCAAAAAGTTTTGTTTAAGTTTTTATCTACGACCATTGCAATAAGCACCAATTATGGTATTACAATAAACATTATAATGATATACATTAAAACACCAAAAACCAAGCAGTACTCTAATGACGACTTTAGAGTACTGGAGTCACTTTAGAGTACTGGTTCTAGACCAATGAGAGCTCGGCATTTGACGGAAGTAATGTCATAATAACAATTACGCAATTCGCACATCAGCTGATTGTTGCATTACGATTCATGTTTGAGATATTTAGAACACTCGCTTCGCTCGTGTTCTAACTTACATCTCACTCGTGGCTTAAAGGCATTCATTATACAATCGTTGCATAAACTACTATTGTTAAGTGTTTCTGAATTATGTAATCAGTTTTTGTAGATTCACACGGCACCTCTGATCATATTTTTTATCATGGTAACAGTTTTGCGGTTCAAATTATCTGATTAATTTATTAATGTAATATGAGTTTTGTTTTTACTGAAATCAATAAATGAAATATTTGTTTAGTATTTGTAAAAATTAAAAATTATTTATTTGGAATTTCCATCAGCTTTCCGCTTAAAGCATTGCTTAATTTTGTGCCCTGATTGCTTACAATAGTGTTACACTATGGTACTATTAGTTTTATTTAACTTAGGCCCTGATTTCTTACTTGACAAATTAGTACATTATTTGTATTTCCAAATAAATAATTTTTAATGTTTACAAATACTAAACAAATATTACATTATATAAGACACTTTAAAATATATATTTTTTGTGTTATTCAAAAACTAAAAACAGCATAGTAAAGGTTGGATATACCAAATTGTTTGTAATTTTATGTACTTTTCAAAAACATCCATGGTTTTTATGTTTGGTGTTAATTTCGAAATAAAAATGTAAAAAAACCAAGTTTTTTTCATAAAAATTAAAAAAGCATATAAAATGATAAAATATGCTTGCTATTCCTTTAGTATTACGTAGTGGCCATAGTTATACACATCCCTACCGAATTGTATTACAATCGGATGACTTTTGTGGATTTTATGATGATTTAAGTAAATCAAACATATCCGCCATTTTTCAAGATGGCGGATTTAGCTCGCATGACCGGAAGTAGAAAACTTGGGTTTTGACTCAGAACCCCTAAATGAACATTTTCTACCACAAAAAACTAAATTTGGAAAATTTTAATTTTTTAGCATTTTTTAAAAAATTGCATAAAAATATCTTATTTTTTGATTATATAAAAAGTAAAAACAGTAAAATATAAGTTGAATATATCAAATTGTTCGTAATTTTACGTACCTTTCAGAAATATCCATATAATAACTGTTAACCTCATAACTTTTTTGAAAAACGAAAAAAACTTGTTTTTTTTACATAAAAGTTTCAAAAAAAACCATAAAATAGAAAAAATAAAATGTAAGCGATTGTTTTCTAATAGAATACCCAATTTTACACATCCCTACCAAATTTTGTCGAAATCGGATAACTTTTGAGGATTTTATGTCGATAAAAGTATTTCAAACATGGCCGCCATTTTCCAAGATGGCGGAGTTAGCTCACCTGACCCAAAGTAGAAAACTTGAGTTTTGACTCAGGACGTCTTGGTGCACATTTTCCAGCAAAAACATTTTTGCTTGCATTTTTTTCCTTTTTAGTGTGTTTTTTCGCCTATTTTCACTGGACTATATTGCTTATACGCGCTTTTGATATATATGTCATAAACTCAAAATAAAATGTGATTTCGCTGATTACATAATGTTACAGTGATAATTGTTTAACGCTATACATATCAATTCTAACTGGATTTTTAAGCATAATAGTTGTAAATAAACTTTCTCAATAATTGAAATGGTGGTGAGAGAAAATGCTTTTGTTTGATGTTTAAAGGGTGAGGGGAGGTAGAAGTAAAGTCTATTACTGTGTTTTAATTTCCCCTTAGGAATTGAGCTTTCTGAAAGTTATGAGTGATTAGTACTGGAGATATACACTTTGTGAGTATAGAAACAAACCTTTACCAAAGTTGGTTCATTATTGAAAATGTTAAGTTATTGACGTTGAACAATGCACAATTGACGTTGACTTGAACACCTGTTATTTGACGACTTTATCTACTTTAAAGTCCGAATCTACTTTAAAGCAACTTATATACCATTTTAACACAAGCAATAAAAAAATACAACTAATACAGACATTTCTACAGCACGATAATCTCGTATATGTAACCTCATTTATTACAATAATATTTGTATCTACAATTTTTTCGTAAAAAAAATAAGCAGGAAAAAATGCCTAAACGAAAATGACTTAAAAAACAAACAATTTAGGGTTGTATTTTAATTCAGGACAAAGGTAAATATCATAGAAAACACGTTTTTATGATTTGATAATAATTATAGCCATGATAATATTTTAACACTGCCCGAACTAATATTTTAGCATCTAAATGTGTCCTGTGTGACGGAGTACAACAATATCCGAGCACATGTTCCGTCCAGTTCCCCAAGTCCCACTGTAACGCTCTTAAACGTGCTCAGTAAAACAAAAATAAAAATTATCCTGGTTTTTTATTTATACTAAATAACCCCCCTATTTGTGAATGCATTCTACATTTTCAGTAAATAGCATCGAGAACAATGTTTAATGAAATTTAAATTCTACAACGTTACTCCAATTTAAATCTATACAGTATGCAAACGAAAGGTTATTTTAGTTGGTAAATAACTTCGTTATTTAGACTATTCAACTCTATTTTAAACTATTCGAACAATCTAACTGACCGCAAATTAGCCGGATAAAGATGTTTTTGTTTAATTCCAACTGGATTTACAAAATCTTGGTCTAGATAGAAATGAAAGTCAAACGCCGTGTGCAGTCAGCCGGGCGTACAGATTTGTCGAGACGTTTACGTGAGACTGCAGACAGCTTTCCTTTCATCTCCATCCTTAAGGCTGAGATTTTAACGATGTCATTTTTTAAATGTGCCTCGTTATTGACTTGAATTTTGTTTAAAATTCCTTATGTGGAGATGTGCGTACACGAAGGTAAACACCACTAGAAAGCCCATGAAATAAACTTTTGGTTTCACTGAAATTATGTTAGCAGCTGATTCATCTATGATTATTATAAAAATATAAAGAGCTCATATATTATGTCAAAGTCAATACATCTAATCGTTATTCTCAAATGAATGTATAAGGTTGGTTTCAAAACATAAGGCCCACGCCGTCCGTAAGCCCAATTTTAAAATTAACATAAGTTTTACGGACGGACTGGACCTTATGACTTTAATGGGGTCTAGCTTCAATTAATTTTACGAGGTGTCCACTATTATTCATAAAACGTAATGAGTCATGATTATATACACACTACCTTATACTTTAAGAAGTAAAGCTTATATTATATTGCATGAAGAATATATTGAAATTTTTATAAGTTGGCACATTTAAATACTGAGAGAATATGAAGTTTAAGAACGGCCTCCTAAATTAATATCATGAATATGATATAACAAAATAAAAGAACTCAAAAAAGAAATAAAAAATATATAATCATGAAGTCAAGCAGAAGACTTATTTCGTGGATTGTCCAATCAAAGAATGTATTTGCAAAGTTAAGTAATTTTAATAAAAAACACATTTTATTTGGAGCGGAATTGGGCTATTTAAAAATCACCAAATATTCCACCCTTTGATACATTAGGTATTGCCTTGGATTTATAAACTATCCATTTTGCCTTAGGAGCATTTCATTATGGGAGAAAAAAATCAATAATGTTGAAAATCATTTACTTTTAATTCGACGAAATAACATCGTAATAAAACTAATATTATGAATGCAGATTTTTTGATCGTATATAATAACTTTGACAGAAAGTCAGGGTTTCTTTATAAAAAAATAGTTCGGTTTATTTATTATTATTTACGTACAACATATCATACTGGATAAAAAATAATAATCTAGGTAGTAATGAATCTGACTTGCTAGTTTAATTATATTAAGCAGCATTCCCTCTGGAATGCAATGTTTTGTGACAAACAAACAAAAGGGAGAATCAAAGACAAACATTTAAGGCGGCGTGTCAGCAACAGTGCTGGGGGCGAGACTTTGACACGACAACCCAATGTTGGCAGCGGGTAGCTAACATCCCCGCGGTGTGTCAGCGACAGTGCTGGGGGCGAGACTTTGACACGACAACCCAATGTTGGCAGCGGGTAGCTAACATCCCCGCGGTGTGTCAGCGACAGTGCTGGGGGCGAGACTTTGACACGACAACCCAATGTTGGCAGCGGGTAGCTAACATCCCCGCGGTGTGTCAGCGACAGTGCTGGGGGCGAGACTTTGACACGACAACCCAATGTTGGCAGCGGGTAGCTAACATCCTCGCGGTGTGTCAGCCACAGTGCTGGGGGCGAGACTTTGACACGACAACCCAATGCTGGCAGCGGGTAGCTAACATCCCCGCGGTGTGTCAGCCACAGTGCTGGGGGCGAGACTTTGACACGACAACCCAATGCTGGCAGCGGGTAGCTAACATCCCCGCGGTGTGTCAGCGACAGTGCTGGGGGCGAGACTTTGACACGACAACCCAATGTTGGCAGCGGGTAGCTAACATCCCCGCGGTGTGTCAGCGACAGTGCTGGGGGCGAGACTTTGACACGACAACCCAATGCTGGCAGCGGGTAGCTAACATCCTCGCGGTGTGTCAGCGACAGTGCTGGGGGCGAGACTTTGACACGACAACCCAATGCTGGCAGCGGGTAGCTAACATCCCCGCGGTGTGTCAGCGACAGTGCTGGGGGCGAGACTTTGACACGACAACCCAATGCTGGCAGCGGGTAGCTAACATCCCCGCGGTGTGTCAGCGACAGTGCTGGGGGCGAGACTTTGACACGACAACCCAATGCTGGCAGCGGGTAGCTAACATCCCCGCGGTGTGTCAGCGACAGTGCTGGGGGCGAGACTTTGACACGACAACCCAATGCTGGCAGCGGGTAGCTAACATCCCCGCGGTGTGTCAGCGACAGTGCTGGGGGCGAGACTTTGACACGACAACCCAATGCTGGCAGCGGGTAGCTAACATCCCCGCGGTGTGTCAGCGACAGTGCTGGGGGCGAGACTTTGACACAACAACCCAATGCTGGCAGCGGGTAGCTAACATCCCCGCGGTGTGTCAGCGACAGTGCTGGGGGCGAGACTTTGACACGACAACCCAATGTTGGCAGCGGGTAGCTAACATCCCCGCGGTGTGTCAGCGACAGTGCTGGGGGCGAGACTTTGACACGACAACCCAATGTTGGCAGCGGGTAGCTAACATCCCCGCGGTGTGTCAGCGACAGTGCTGGGGGCGAGACTTTGACACGACAACCCAATGTTGGCAGCGGGTAGCTAACATCCTCGCGGTGTGTCAGCCACAGTGCTGGGGGCGAGACTTTGACACGACAACCCAATGCTGGCAGCGGGTAGCTAACATCCCCGCGGTGTGTCAGCGACAGTGCTGGGGGCGAGACTTTGACACGACAACCCAATGTTGGCAGCGGGTAGCTAACATCCCCGCGGTGTGTCAGCGACAGTGCTGGGGGCGAGACTTTGACACGACAACCCAATGCTGGCAGCGGGTAGCTAACATCCTCGCGGTGTGTCAGCGACAGTGCTGGGGGCGAGACTTTGACACGACAACCCAATGCTGGCAGCGGGTAGCTAACATCCCCGCGGTGTGTCAGCGACAGTGCTGGGGGCGAGACTTTGACACGACAACCCAATGCTGGCAGCGGGTAGCTAACATCCCCGCGGTGTGTCAGCGACAGTGCTGGGGGCGAGACTTTGACACGACAACCCAATGCTGGCAGCGGGTAGCTAACATCCCCGCGGTGTGTCAGCGACAGTGCTGGGGGCGAGACTTTGACACAACAACCCAATGCTGGCAGCGGGTAGCTAACATCCCCGCGGTGTGTCAGCGACAGTGCTGGGGGCGAGACTTTGACACGACAACCCAATGCTGGCAGCGGGTAGCTAACATCCTCGCGGTGTGTCAGCGACAGTGCTGGGGCGAGACTTTGACACGACAACCCAATGCTGGCAGCGGGTAGCTAACATCCTCGCGGTGTGTCAGCCACAGTGCTGGGGCGAGACTTTGACACGACAACCCAATGTTGGCAGCGGGTAGCTAACATCCTCGCGGTGTGTCAGCGACAGTGCTGGGGCGAGACTTTGACACGACAACCCAATGTTGGCAGCGGGTAGCTAACATCCTCGCGGTGTGTCAGCCACAGTGCTGGGGCGAGACTTTGACACGACAACCCAATGCTGGCAGCGGGTAGCTAACATCCCCGCGGTGTGTCAGCGACAGTGCTGGGGGCGAGACTTTGACACGACAACCCAATGCTGGCAGCGGGTAGCTAACATCCTCGCGGTGTGTCAGCCACAGTGCTGGGGGCGAGACTTTGACACGACAACCCAATGCTGGCAGCGGGTAGCTAACATCCCCGCGGTGTGTCAGCAACAGTGCTGGGGGCGAGACTTTGACACGACAACCCAATGCTGGCAGCGGGTAGCTAACACCCTCGCGGTGTGTCAGCCACAGTGCTGGGGGCGAGACTTTGACACGACAACCCAATGCTGGCAGTGGGTAGCTAACATCCTCGCGGTGTGTCAGCCACAGTGCTGGGTGCGGGACTTTGACACGACAACCAAATGTTGGCAGCGGGTAGCTAACATCCCCGCGGTGTGTCAGCGACAGTGCTAGGGGCGAGACTTTGACACGACAACCCAATGCTGGCAGTGGGTAGCTAACATCCTCGTGGTGTGTCAGCCACAGTGCTGGGGGCGAGACTTTGACACGACAACCCAATGCTGGCAGCGGGTAGCTAACATCCCCGCGGTGTGTCAGCGACAGTGCTGGGGGCGAGACTTTGACACGACAACCCAATGTTGGCAGCGGGTAGCTAACATCCCCGCGGTGTGTCAGCGACAGTGCTAGGGGCGAGACTTTGACACGACAACCCAATGCTGGCAGTGGGTAGCTAACATCCTCGCGGTGTGTCAGCCACAGTGCAGGGGGCGGGACTTTGACACGACAACCCAATGCTGGCAGCGGGTAGCTAACATCCTCGCGGTGTGTCAGCCACAGTGCTGGGGCAAAACTTTGACACAACAACCCAATGTTGGCAGCGGGTAGCTAACATCCCCGCGGTGTGTCAGCGACAGTGCTGGGGACGAGACTTTGACACGACAACCCAAAGTTGGCAGCGGGTAGATAACATCCTCGCGGTGTGTCAGCCACAGTGCTGGGGCGAGACTTTGACACGACAACCCAATGCTGGCAGCGGGTAGCTAACATCCTCTCGGTTTGTCAGCGGCAGTGCTGGGGGGGAGACTTTGACACGACAACCCAATGCTGGCAGTGGGTAGCTAACATCCTCGCGGTGTGTCAGCTACAGTGCTGGGGCGAGACTTTGACACAACAACCCAATGCTGGCAGAGGGTAGCTAACATCCTCTCGGTGTGTCAGCGGCAGTGCTGGGGGGGAGACTTTGACACGACAACCCAATGCTGGCAGTGGTTAGCTAACATCCTCGCGGTGTGTCAGCCACAGTGCTGGGACGAGACTTTGACACGACAACCCAATGCTGGCAGCGGGTAGCTAACATCCTCGCGGTGTGTCAGCCACAGTGCTGGGGGCGGGACTTTGACACGACAACCCAATGCTGGCAGTGGGTAGCTAACATCCTCTCGGTGTGTCAGCCACAGTGCTGGGGCGAGACTTTGACATGAAAACCCAATGTTTGCAGCGAGTAGCTAACATCCTCGTGGTGTGTCAGCCACAGGGCTTGGGTGTTATCTATCAACCCAAAAAATTATTTTATAAGCCTCAATCAATTATAGCGTTCTTTCCATTGTGCTTGAATTGAATAGAAGATACGACTTAACCGTATTACGATTCTAGAACATTCAGTGGCGAACAATTCTACACATGTGGTGTTTAATTGTTTTCACTGTGACGTCATGGTTTTTCTATATTGCAGGCAACGCAGCTGCAGACGTTTCTAGTTCACAATTTTATCTAGGTTATACAGCCCGTCTGAAGTTCTACAGATATCTGGTATTTATTATATAGAATATTCATGAAATCTAATAAATAAATGTAAACTTAGATAAATACCCCCGTTGCAGCAGACCTGCATACTCAGCGATTTTCAAGTTCAAAACAACATATTTCAATCCAACATAGCAAGATTTGACATGTTTTTGTGAGCTCCATAAAAATAAGATGGGGAATGAGTATGCAGGTTTGCTGCTATAGGTTTGTTTAAACTGGTTGGTTTTAATTCAAAATTTAGTAGATCTGATTTAGAAGAAGCCATTTACCAAGTTTTATCAAGATATGTTGAGAAATAAGCGAAATATAGAATTTTACTTATTTCCCATAAGGTTAACATTGAGACAACGTACTGTGTTTACCACTTTCAATATCTCGGTAACCAATGGACATAGAGCAGTGATTTAAAATACTAAATTATTTGTTTTTTTTGAGCTGAATTCAATGGTGCCAACAAAAATTTGATAAATTTTATTTTTCTATGTGAAAAACTCAAAAAACCCATTTTTGGGGAGGTTTATCCCCCTTTACCCGGTGGTCCGATTGGGCTGGTTCACGAAATCGTCCGAGTGATTACCACTTTACACCTCTTTACCAAATTGCATTAAGATCGGACCATATTTACGGCCGCTATCGTGTTAACAGACATATATATAGATATATATATATAAATTCGAACGAATGGTGTTTTTTGCTTCTGGGGACCCCAAAATGAAAAGTTAACATGGTCTCGGACTTAGGTCTTACCATGAGTACTACCGTAATAGCTTATTCCTTTAAGGAAATTCGCTAAAACCCTGAAAAAAGCTAGACAATCCATTAATGTTGTAACTATTAAATAATGTTAAACTAATTTAAGTAACAAAAAGGCTTAACATCGCGGTGAAACATAGTATAGTTAGTAATTGCATGGTTGTGGCCGATAATCCTGCAATGTTTTAATTTACTAGGCAGAAAACCTGTGTACTCACTTCCCAAATGATAAACTTAAAGGAAATCTATATTCTTAATACGCTACATGTAAACTTTGCAATTGATAAGGATGTTTGTCATGATTTACCACCATATACAGGGTGTTTTTTTTAACGCAACCCATTTTTAAGATTGAATAATGCACATACATACAGTATATGAAATGAGTATTGTTTTGTTAATTTTTACATTTTATACAACCTATTATTTAAGATGATCACAGTTAGTTTATATTACGTGTTCAAACAATCCGTCATTGGCATTTGTGCTCTTTCTATCAAATTCCTGAACACGTGTTGCAAGGTACGGCTTTAAATTTCTTGCAATAAAATTTGTTACGTTTGATTTGAGGTGCTGAATATGCTGTGAATTGTTTTCGTAGGCCTTACCTTTTATGCATCCCCCAAAAAATTATATAGTGGGGTCAAATCCGAGGATCTTGAGGAGAATAATCCTTAACTGATCAAATAAAGTTTTGGGTTGTTAAAAAAACACCCTGTATTACACATAAAACCCGCGCCTTTGTGTGCAGATGGGTAAACTGGCATTATAGTCCAATCAAAAAACTTAAAAAAATGGCCCAACCTGGAAAAATTCCGTTAATTTTGAAACTTTGCACACTTATTTAGAAGTACCTAAGGATTAAAATACCAAAAGTCCTGGAAAATAAGTGGCGAGCTCTAGTGGCAATTGATGGAAACAGGGTACTTTTTTTGGTTTTTCGTAAAAATCTCGAGAACCGTTGGTCGGAGGAGAAAACTTTAAATATACAAAATAAATCTTATTAAATTTGCTACAAATTGATTTGGTACATTTTCTTTGTACTCCTAATGGTTGTCGAGTTATAGGGCGCCAAAAATAAGGATCATTTCACAATTTTCTCCTAAAAATGAGCAAAATTTTGTTTTTTTTTTAGTTTTTAACGTATGAAAATAAAAATTATCTAATTTTGGTGGACACCATTAAATTTAGATTAAAAAACAAAACAATTTAGTATCCTGAATCATTGCTTTATGTCCGTTGGTCACCGAGATAATGGAGGCGGTAAACACCCCTTACATAGTACCTATGTAATCCTTATGGGAAAAAGTTCTATATCTCGCAACATATCATAGTAAAACTTGATCTGTGGCTTGATATAGCTTGATATAGTCCTTCATAGGTCTTGGTACAAAGTCCATAAGTCCACCCGGGTTTCAACTAACTATTCTACTATTGAACTTAGGATATTCTCCTCTGGACATAAGAGTAACGTTAGACAACGTACTGCGTTTACCGCCAAACTAAAATATCAACTATCTGCGCAACCAGTTGACGTAGACTAATAATTCAAAATACTGGCTACTTTATTTTTTCAAGGACAATTTAAAGTTGCAAGTATATTTTCTTCGTATGGTACAAATTTAGTAAAATTTGAAAAATATGAATTTTTTAACACTTAAACCCCCAAAAGTTTTGAACCTGAAGTTTTACAGACATGCGGGTGGGGTCATTTTGTTTGTCATCTTAAGCACCAAAATCCACGTAGCTGTTATCAAAATCGTTTGAGCAGTTTTTGAGACATTTGGATTTGCCTTTTTTCTGAGTTTTATGGGGTAAATACCCTTAAAAATCAGAAATTCTAAGAAAATGAAACAAATTGCCTGGAGATATCATGGTTTCATACCTACATGCCGAATTTCATGAAAATCGGACAGCTGGTGTTACCTCTAGCTTTGTTTACATACTTACACACACACACACACACACACACACACGCGCGCGCGCGCGCGCGCGCGGACGGACGGACGGATAGACACCACTCCGAAAACCACTTTTTTTGGATTCAAGGAGCACTGAAATGAATATATCCAATAAAAACTCAAATTCGACAATTTTTACGAAAACAATACTTTCTTCATATACTATGTATAAGGGGGAGAAAGTAAAATGTCTGAATTTTACGTGATTAAAACTAATCACGTGAAAAGAGCAGAGGCTATTCATGCAAGTGCAGACTATTATCATAGGTAAGCCATGGGAAATCCAAACTCAGTTTTCTCATAAACACCTGATTTCCTCTACGTCACTTCCTCCCCTCTCCATTTCCTCTCTCCACTCCTCCAGACGCAGACCACACATGGATGGACACGTAGCACTGTTTAGGCATATACTCCCTTGCCCGTAACCTGACGCATTACAACCTGGAATAGCTAGCGCTTATAAGATGTCAAAACAAGTATGTATTTAATGTGACTAAAATTCTAATAATATGTCGTCTCCACATGGACACAGTAGTATAATTTACAGTATTTGTTAGTTATGCATGTGCCACAAGTAAATTATAACTGCATTTATTTGGAAAAAAGGTCACATACCTGGATAACTGTCGTCAATTCAACTGTAATCATATGCTGATTTACTTCAGTTTAGGCATCGGCGATACCATTTCCAAAAATCTTCATACAAGAATGTTTAGTTAAAATTTATTTTTATCTAATGTTTTAGCTGATTTTGCCGAAAACTTTTAGTTTGAACATTTTATGGTCCAATATATTTTTTATTTGATTTTATCAGTATACTTTAATTTATTTTGTAAATGATACTACATAGTGATTTTTTTTTTCAAAAACGAAACGTACAAATTACTTTCTTAATTTTTTAACAACTCTCAGTAATATGAAATACAAGTCTTGAGCAATATGACATATGCATTCATCATAAATAATTGTTGAGTTTGGATTGCATGAATTTAATCTAAAAGGTTTCAAACAATTACCTAATATTGATGATGAAATTGGCTTTTACTACAGTTCATAATATAAAAATGGCCATTCAACTTTTGGAAGAACAGCCTGCACAGTTTTTCTAGTTTATTTAGACTGGAGGGAAATTTAAATTAAATTAAAGATCGCGTTATACACTTCCCCCCTTTTTGAATGAAGTTTTCATCAGAGACCAACATCTTCTGGTTTTACAGCATATATAGTATACCCTGATACATCATTTGTGGGTCCACTGTCATGGCTGCTGGTGTAAAAACGTCCACATCATGCTGGTCCACTTGAGTAACCAAGATTGCGGATTTATATACTTGTTCACATCAAGCTGGTCCGATAGCATCTTCTAAGCGTGGACCACCATGTTCTATCGGACCTGCTTTGTTCTGCAGAGAAATAGACGTCGGACCAACAAGTTCGGGGGTTTAAAACAAATTTCATGAAAATCGGACCACAGGTGTTAGACAACGCCAGAAAGGCTGCTGGTAGTGTGCTGGTGTTCGCCGTGGGGCGAAACGTCCCACGTTCGCTGTGTGGGATTGTGGGAGAAGGGTGTGTTCTTTTTTGGATGGATTATTTTAAGGATATTGTGTTTTATTTATTAATTGTTTACTTAACAGCTGCTGAACAGGACGGTCCTAAAGTGCTTCGTTTTCCGTCTGTGTTTCTGTTTGTGATTTTTACTTATTTAATCATACCTCATGAACCTCTTAACGAACCTCTTAACCTTCAAACAGTATATGGATAACCACTATCAATACCTATTTTTGTAAGAAGAATCGAATTTCTACATTTTTACCAATTCGAAATGGCCAATGTTTTTTGTTTTCAAAGATAAATATATTAGACTCCGTAAATTTAAAAAATATATAAAAGAGACAAAAAATTTGCAATATTTAATAATATTAACGCTGATATTAAGATTATGATAATCGGACAACTAATAACGGAGAAATTGTAACATTTCTGCATAAAAACATGGTTCTTTAGAACATACTGTATGAAATTTGTATTATTTAATTCGGAAATTTTTAAAATTCTCCATTATTAGTTGTCTTATCATTATAATTTTGAGATCAGCGTTAATTTGATTAAATTTTGCAACTTTTTAATCGTTTTATAATTTATCTAAAATTTACGGTTTTTAAGATATTTAGCTTTAAAAACAACAACAGTCGCCATTTTGAAATTGCACAAAGTAGAAATTATACTTGTTACAAAATATATCTTAATAGTGGTTATCCATATACCAAGTTTGAAGTTGATACGTTTAGAAGTTCGTGAAATATGATTAAATATGTAAAAATTACAAACAGACACACAGACGAAAAACGAAGCAAATTAAGATCTATGTTTGTATGACATTTTTTCTTATTTTACCTCTACTATCATATACTAAAATATTTTACCATAATTTCCAAACATCTTGTATTTGTATACTAGCCTAAACCCCCAAATTTTGACATTTACGTTGCGGCAAACCTCTGCACGCTGAATGTCGAAAGACGCTAATTTGTGTAGGTTTCATTAACTGGAAACGACTAGCTTTATGTCAACTATTGCGAACTAAAAAATTTCAATCGCATTTTTGATTCAAACATAATATATTCAAACGACTAGCTTTATGTCAACTATTGCGAACTAAAAAAATTCAATCGCATTTTTGATTCAAACATAATATATTCAAACATTATTCAAACATAGTTAAATAACTTCAGTGCCACAAACAATCGACCAAATATTTTGCTAATAGGATTACACAATTAGTATTGGTACAGATGGTAAATAAAATTTCGACATTCCAAGCTCTAAGCGCGCTTTTATTTCAGAGCTAAACGTATTTTACTGGTGCCTCGCCAACTGCTGTAAGTCTTATTCCACCTTCACCATTTTTCAATCCAAGTTACTTTTTAGATTCAACCCCATTCCGTGATCCACCCTCAAGTTCGCTCACGCCATGGACGTCCTTCCACTGATGAAATCAATCCTGATCTCATTTCTCTTGATGGTGAGTATCGTTACGAAAAATTATTTTAAATTTTGTTTGAAATTACTTTTATAATGCAGTAGATACTAGATTCACCTGCCTTTGAAACCATCATGAGAATTATAAGATGTTTCGTTCGTTCAGAAAATAATTTAAAAATTAATGTTTTAAAATTTTAATACTGTACGCACAGCATCATAGATACTCATATAGAAGGCAGGCTCGAGAAGACAAACTAAATCCTTTTTAACTTACACGTTCTTGATTTAAAATGGTTTTCGCTTAAAGGTTTCAAAAATATATTTATTTATCTATAACAGTAAACACACGTTTTATAGATAATGACAAACTTCGTACACTTTAAGATTAATTGTACTTAATAAAGGCCCCAGATTGTAGTTCACTAAATATATGGTTCAAATAAACACCATATTGTAAAATTGAAAGAAGTATGAAAACCATACCTTTTATAACGCCATTGCACTTTTCAATGCCCTCCCTTATTGTATTATGTATGAAGCAGACTTCATTATTGTAAAAGAGACTTTGAGATTTGTAAATAAAAAGTGTTTTTACATTGTTAAAAGTTTATAGTCATATTGTAGATTTTTTCATTAATTATTTTAGTTGTGCTTAAGCCAATGCATGTTCTTATGTTTTTTGGTAATAAAGGATATTTTACTTTGATTTTAACAAACAAAGACTACAATAGCTGTCATTATTTAATGGATATAAATAAAAGTCGTCTTACAATCCTGATATATATTTACACTTTACACTTATACTACACTCACGCACAAGACAGTAAATGTACTTCAAAGATAGAAAATGGAAAAAATGGGAGAATTTGAATCCCAAGCCAAAAATATGAGTATATACTTTAGTGCTTCAGTGCAGCGCAGTTTACTACTGCTGGCAATAAAGAAACGGTGCTAACTCATTATAACTGCAAATGCTCATAATCAGGATATAAACGATTTGTACATGAAAAGTCATAATCAATAAATTTAATTGTTTTTAAATAAAAAAGTCATTCCTCTCTGAGTTTTTAGAATATTGGCATTTTTTGATGATCCGTTTACTTATTGTTGCTTACATGTTTTATTGTTAGCTTTGAAAGTGGTGAGTTATTATATAGTGGATAGTGAATTTGTAAAATATACAATAATAGTCCTGTTTCATTTTGTATGTTGTTAATAATTATTCATGTGTTTTTGCATTAATAAATAACTAGACTTCTCGATTGGCATGGTACACGTTGTTCTATTTTCTGAATGTAAATAGAATACGTCTTACAGCATATCGCTTGTATATTACGCTTAAATATACTATTGGTCGCCGGAAGTCATTCATGCAATCAGGTTTCTGAAGTTCCACTTTAATCGAGGTTAACTTGTTCGTTCAATAATGTGTCTGTTTCTTCAGATTTTTTGTTATAAATAAAGGCTTTTCCCCATTAATTCATAATATAGCCTTTCTTAAAATTTTTGAGGATATTTAGTGATTTCTCAATCGATGAAAAATAGAAAAATATTGAAAGATACATTCTTTACTTTAAGACACACATTCCTATTTTTCCTCAGTAGGAATAGTAGAAGAATCGCTCAACATCCTCAAGGATTGCGAGAGAAGGAATATTATTTGTGCGCGGGGATAATTTTTTATTCTTAACGAAAAAATTAATGAACGAGCACAACAACAAACACAATCTAATCGTACTATAGCATTTTACACAAATGCATTATTGATTGTATAATGACTCGTCACTTTCAGAGCTAACTATAAAAATATGTAACCAACATTAATTTGATTTATGAATAATCAAAATGCCCCGTTGCAGCAGGCCAGCATACTCAGCATCTTTTATTTTTAAGTGAATCATTTATACAGTGTCTGAAATCAAGTACAATCAACTTAAATCCGAAAATGTGCATGCAACATTTATCTCCATGTCACCGGGAAATGAGTATGCAGGTTTGCTGCCATGGAAATGTGAAATTGAGAGATTATTTGCAATAATACAACAATCTCAACTAAACGAAGAATCTGTTTCAGATACAGATACCAAGTTTTACTGGGATATGTTGAGAAATAAGCGAGATATACAATTTTATTTATTTCCCATAAGGTTAACATTGTGACAACGTACTGTGTTTACTACTAGAGTATCTCGGGAACTAATGGCAATGTATATAGAACCAATTAAAATCCATTGTAGTAGCCCCTGAACTGTGAAATTGACTAGAATAGGTTAACATACCTCAACGTCCAACAGTTAAAATAGTAGAATAATCCACTACATGTTTCGGAGTAATAACTCCATTTTCAAGTGGTTTTTACAAAAACGTTCATCCGGGTCGGAGTCGTCAGGAAACAATTGACACGCACAATACACATATAACATTTAACACTACACGGATAACAAACATTGCAGTAGGCCTACTGAACCCCAGGGCTACTGACTGAACCCGACCGCGGCACTGACAGAAAGCAGACTCTGCTCACTGTCAATAAGTCTGCTTCCTGTCAGTACCGCGGTCGGGTTCAGTAGGCCTACTGCAATGTTTGTTATCCGTGTAGTGTTAAATGTTATATGTGTATTGTGCGTGTCAACTGTTTCCTGACGACTCCGACCCGGATGAACGTTTTTGTAAAAACCACTTGAAAATGGAGTTATTACTCCGAAACATGTAGTGGATTATTCTACTATTTTAACTGTTGGACGTTGAGGTATGTTAACCTATTCTAGTATATAGAACCCTCTACCTAGGGACTGCTTCATCTGTAATAGGGACATCCAATGTTAATTTTTTTAGTTCCATCGCCGAAAAGCATAGGAGAAATTAGCGCTGATGCACGGAATAGTTCAAGCTGACTCCGTACAGTCCGCACTTATACTCACTATTCATAAAGTCAAAATAATTTATTTTTGGTAAAAAAACAACCGACTTCAAACGCTCTAAAAAGTATGAAGTAATTTTATTTTATAAGTCAAATTTTGTAATATCCAAGCTCACGTATTTCAAGGGCGCGGCTCTATATTGCATCTTAGTTATGTATCTTCTTGGCAGAACAGCTCAAAGTCTTAGTAAGATTTGAAGAATGTATTTATGAAAATTGGGTATTTATTATATGGTTTACATGAATGTAACATTAAAACAAAAATCGTGTCAATTTCATATATCAAGAGAAAGGGAGAGTTTAAAATTAGAACTGGAGAAATTATTTCTAGGTCTACAATATTTGAAAATTTGTATTTCAAAGGAAAGTATTCGAGTTGACGAATGAAATTTTATCCCACATTTATCTTTGGACCAAGCTGGGATACTGATCCTTACTTACAGAAGTTCGTTTAATTTATCATGTATGGATAGAGCCGCGCCGACTTGAAATACGTGAGCTTGGATATTACAAAATTTGACTTATAAAATAAAATTATTTCATACTTTTTAGAGCGTTTGAAGTCGGTTGTTTTTTTACCAAAAATAAATTATGTCATACTTTTTAGTGGACGTTTTTGTCTTCTATGTTTGATTTCGTTTTATTCAATAATAGTTGTAGGATACCATTAATACTCCACTCCAGTTCATTTCGCTGATGACTCAATCACTTAATAGATTTCTAAACTGTAGGCCTACTACTGTATTTGCTGAACTCATTTTTCGGACAGGTTAGAACAGTCTATTGTACAGCGAAGTCTCAGGTAAATGACAATGTATATTGTACACATTATAATTTGTTATAGTCTCCAGGTATTTATTACTTATGCGCTATGCATATGGCCACATGTTTGTAAACATCTCATTTTATAAGGGATTTTAAAAGCCTATACATGGGCTTTACAGATCAGTCCTATATGGGCCAAATACATTACTGGCAAATTCTCAGCTTAATAGGTTCGTAATTTTCACATTTGACATACATTCAGATCCATATTTACATTATAAAACAATATTTAAATGTTTCACAGCATTTCGCTACTGTACTGTGAGCAAAAAAATCATTTAAACAGTTAGTTGTTCTATATAACATAGATAAGCCACCAGACATTTAAAGATTTTGAGGGTGTAAAATTGTCTGACACCGAGTATGTTCCAGTTCTTCAACATTGGCTGTTTAAGATATATTGATGTATAGTCAATTTTTTTGTTAGCTCGAAACAGCTGATCTTGATCATGCTCAATGCAAAATATTTTCAGGTGTATTTTTTTTGTATTTTGTGTCTTTCTACGCTAGTGGCATTTTTTAACTGTATTTTAAGTGTATTTTAAGAACTGGAATAGATTGCCTCTGTGCTTAGCTCAATCTATTTATTAGTTTTTGCGCGTTTCTATCCTAAAGACACCAACAGATATGTCAGACAAAGTTTACTATTTAATGTATTTACACTTTTTTTGCTTTACAAACTCACGACCACAACATTGTAATTTTAGGAGAATACTTAAAACAATTTTGAAAGCAGATAAACCAAACATTAAAAACCTTATCCCTTCAGCACAGCCTTGGAACATTTCTGAAATTCTGATACGCGGCGGTCATATTATGAAGCACAATTACAATCTTCTATTGAACCCTCGAATTTGACGACAGTTTTTCTCGGACAGTTTACTGCAGAGGTTTTTATTACAATTTAACCGTGTGCTTGGCACCTGGAAAATGGATAATGAGTTCATTTAAGTACATTTGCAAAACTGTCCAGGGGCTCACTCATAAGATCGATCTAGTCTCAAATTGCGTGGCTTGCACGTATATCATATATTTAATTTCGTAAGGCAATTCCTTGCGTCAAAATTTTGGGCGTTTGGCAAGTCGTAGAAAGATGGGAGAGGGCTCAAATTAAAGGTCTCTATTCCGTGATGGCGGGAAAAATAATGAAATCGCTTGAAATTCACCAGAAAACGATAAATAACGTTAAATAACTGCCATTTAAAAAGCATTGGGATCTAAAAACGTCTGCTTTGTTTACATAAGAAATGTGATGCTGATACTTGATTGAAAACCATGTGGTAGGCTAGATATCAATATAAGGTAGATTCAGTTTGCTATGAAGGTATTTTGTACTATAACAAATAAGGATTGTTTGAATTTTCCCTCATTAGGGGCTTTTAGTCCCTTCAAGCCACTAGTAAGATATATAAAAATAATGTTTCGCATGTTTCAACCTGTGAAACACGAACTCAGAGAAGTGCCAATGACTTGCAAAGCCTGTTAGGGATTTTTTCAGTGGAAACTGCAAGAGCGCTCACATATGACAAGCCACAAAAAATTCCTCTTTGTAAGACGATGACATTATTTTTTATAGCCATTTAAAATTAACTGGTGTGCTATAGAAGCAATCTATGATGGGATTAAGTTATGTAGGTATGTTCTTCCACAAGATCCAAGTTTCCGATGTATTTCTGAGGTATTCCTAGGCCACACTAAAACGTTAAAATTTAGACTTGCTTTTTAGTTTACACTTTTTTTTATTTAAGTAACAATAATCACAATGGAATTGACTGTGTTTGAATCTACATATAATTAATTCATAACCTAGAAGACAAATTGTTTTGACATTATATCAACATGAAGCAGCTGATCATTTGCTTTATAATTATAAATTTAATTTGAAGGATGTAACAGCTGTAATAAAATAAACCTGACTTTTCCTGTTCACCTTAGCTTTGTTTTGTAAACAAAAAGTATTTGAAAATGTTGAATATTTGAGGTTTTTTGGATTTTCTCCCAAAAAATATTACAACGTAACATAATGTACGGGACCAACGGGAAACCATCCCGGTTATTTTGGTGGTAGAATCACGTTGATTGGTAAAAGTATCGCAGAGAAATCGGTGAACATCCCTAGAAAAAAAAACATACCCCAAGACGAATTAATTGAGAACCTCCTCCTTTTGTTGGTAGGTGGGGGAAGTCGGTTAATGAGACGTTTGTAAACAAAAACAGGTAAACATTATGGCAAAATATACAACAATAAAGAACAATAACATGCAACTGTCAAAACATTCCAACCAGCTGCTTGACTTTTGGAAAGTCAGCTTGATCCATAAACTCCTACAACAATTCCAATCGCACTGAAATTTGAAAGTGGCGCCTTCTCTTTTTCGGCGGCGAGAACTATTCATTTTTCCATAAGGTGTCCCTACTAAGAGGGTTCTGCTGTATACATTGCTAATGGATGAATAGCAATGATTGAAGATACAAATTTGTTTTTTCAGCTAAATTCAATGGTCTAAGTCAAAGTTTGTTGATTTAAATTTTTCTATGTAAAAAAATTAAAAGAATCCAGTTTATAGGGATTACCCAATTTAACCCCTTTTCCGATGAACCAATCGGGGTGATGTTCAAATCAGATATTTCTTTATTGCCTTTAAAATATCATGCAATCTTCAGCATGCGTCGATTCTCATATATATATTGTATTATTTCTCAAATAAGGGTAACTATAATAATTAAAGAAAAAATTACCTGAGGTCCCTTTCGATTCATTTTATTTGTGTCACGTTTCAACCTTAGAGCATTTTATTCACTAAGCCTTGAAATTTTTGAAAATAAATAAAGGAAAAATAATGGATCCTATAGAGAAGCGTTTTACATATATATCGCCTACAAAAACCTACAAAATATAACAGCCACAAACCATAATAAAATTCAATATTTGAAAAAAACAAGACTATTAAAAAGCTCATTTTCAAGAAAAATGTTATACTATATCATGTATATTCTACAAACTAATTTTAAAATACACTTGTAATGTCTATGATATGTATTTTTTTATTTAATCATGTAACTTATGTAAAAACTGTATGAAGAGGTTGGGTAAAACTTGCTTAAAAATTGCCTCAGGTTAAAACATTTCGCAAAAAATGAATTTAATGGAAACTTAGTCAAATTTTCGTGAATAAATAAATAAATATATATCATACAGGGCGAATCTTCTAAGCCGTCGTCGGCAACAGATAACGAACGGCTACAACGACACGACTTCACAACCGACAGAACGGCCGGCGTCCACCGCTCGGTAGACAAACGACTTGAAATGCAAGGACGAAACCAAACATTTCCCCACCAAATAATAACCAAGGCACAACGTAAAAATATTTTAAATCTTTTTAAAATACAGGGTATTTAAAAAAGCTGGGGGTTGAGGGTCCGAATCTCATAATTTTTAAAAAGTAAACGTATATCATTTCAAAGCTATATGCGTGCATGATGAAATATTTGGTGAAAGCAGAACTCACTTATCTCTATTATTATAAAAAAGTGGTAATTTTAGTAAAGAAAATTGTATTTGCGGAATATCCCGTACCTCGGGAACCGCTGAAGATGTTATTGTTTTGTTTTGTTTGAAAAGGAATCATTGTAAACCCAACTTTAATATGATATAAAAATTGCCAACATTTAACAATATACAGTATATATTTTTCATAACATTTGAATTTTTTAATTAGTGGTAGTACTGACAATCAAAAATTTTAAATATCTAACACAATATTATTTTAAAGGTCTTGCAAAAACCCATAACTTTTCAATTTATATGTGATTCCTGTCTTTGGTAGTTTTCTAGTAATAAACAAAAAACTTCATGTTCCCTTAAATAAAGCATATGTTAAATGTGCAGTACTCGAGACATTTAAAATTGCATCCATTAACATTGAGTATTGCATATTTAACATGGCCGTTGTAAGGGAAAATGTTTTTGTATATTACTACAAAACTAACAAAGATAGGAGGTAAGTATAAAGTGAAAAGTTGTAAGTTTTTATAGGACGTTTAAAACAATAACCTGTTTGATAAATATTGCCGTTGAAAATTTCTGATTTACAGGGCTACCACTAGTTAAAAATAATATGTTTTGAAAAATATATCTCTCTAATTTTTGCGTAACGTATATCAAATTATAGCAGAGTTTATAAGGATTAGGAATTTTCAAACAGAACAAAAACATTGTAAATGGTTCTCGAGATATAGGGTAGGCCTATTCCGTAAATACCAACATTTTTCACAAAACCGGCCGCCATTTTTAAATTAATAAAAATAAGTGAGTTCTGTTTTCACCAAATTGTTCGTCTTTCTTAGAGGTTTCAAAGTATGTAAAATAAAACATATGATTACATTTAAAAATTCTGGGATTCGAAATCATGGCCCCGGTTTTTAGAACACCTTGTATTTAAAAAATCACGTTTACAATTTTTACATTGTTCCTTGGGTAAGATTTTTGCGGGAGAAGTTTTGTTTCGTTCTTGAATATCAAGCCGTTCGTCTAAAATTTGTTGTGAACGGCTTAGAAGACTCGCCCAGTATATGTACATAAAGACTCGGCGGTGTATGTGTTGGCACTCTAGCGGTTGAAATTTTTGTCCGATGGTTTTTGTATTTGGTAGTAACATGTCTCTCTATGGTATCCAAGTCAAGATAGATGGAGAAAAAATCGGATCACCTTTAACCCCAGTTTTGGGGGGGAAATGCCCAAAATGTGGGGGTTTTGGGCCCAAAAACCGTAAATTAAACCCCAAATAAATGAAATTTAAGGCATATTTTATTAATAAAAATTAAAATATAAATTTTTAGCTCTTTCTCAACGCCATAGCACAAAACATTGCCGATTTATGAACGAAAATGTGTATTTACAAAACGTAGTACGTTATTTTATGGGAATTTTGCACTCTAGCGGCCGCAATTACCATGCGATTTAATTTAAATTTGGTAGAAATATTATTTGTTACGACCTGATTGGCCAGAAATAAATCGGAAGCCCCTAACCATGGTGATTTTGGGTCTAGACAATTAAGCCCAAAAATTGAAGTTCGCTCCGTCATGTCGAAGTGCAGCGTGAGTACTCGTTTAGAACCTGAGATAGAAATTTTTTACTGAAAGGGATTCTAGAAGGAAACACACTTATTATTAATCAAGCATTATCAGACGCTTAAATGAAAGCCTAAATATTACTAAGTATTCTATGATTAGAACGAACAACGCGCTTTGATTTAAACCGGATATTAGCTACATTGAAAATATTGTCTACTGTGGAATATCCTTTCCTGAAGCCCGCCAGAAATTCCGAAATGATTTTATTTTCCTCCACCCAATTGCTCAAACGAAAGTTACCAAAAAGCAAAAGATTTTACTTATGCTATCAATGAAGCAGAGGCCCCTATAGTTCTGAACATTATTAATGTCACCTTTTTTATGCAACGGGAAGACAATTAATGTCTTGAAACTTTCAGATACCACTCCCGTAGTCATTATGTTATTAAACAGGCAAAACAACAAATTTAAAAACTGTACAGAGGCGTGCTTGTAAAATTCATAAGGGATCCGGTCAAATCCCGGCGCTTTATTGTCTTTTAATGTTCCCAAAATATAATTCAATTCGATAATTGTGAATTCATTATCTAAATAATCGACTTCTACTAATGGTTCGGCGTAACAAATGTGACCTGCGGTAAAAGGTGGATTTAAAAGTTTCCTAAAACGCGTGACCCAGTCCTCAGTTGAAATATCCCCGACTCGCTGAATATTTTTATTTTTAAATGAATTAATAGCCTTCCACAATTTTTTGAATCGGCAATATTGTTCATATCAGATATCCTCTGATTATAAAAAAGTTTTCTTTTAATTTTACATACATATTAGCGAATTTCCTTAAAGGAATAAGCTATTACCGTTGGTCTCATGGTAAGACCTAAGCCCGAGACCATGTTAACTTTTCATATTGGGGCCCCCACAAGCAAAAAACACTATTCGTTCAAATTTGTATATATATATATATATATATATATATATATATATATATATATATATATGTCTGTTAACACGATAGCGGCCGTAAATATCATCCGATCTAAATAAAATTTGGTACAGACATGTAAAGTGGTAATCACTCGGACGAGTTCGTAAACCAGCATGATCGGACCACCGGAAGGGGGGGGTAAAGGGGGGTAAACCCCCCAAAAATGGGGTTTTTTGAGTTTTTTACATAGAAAAATAAAAATAATCCAATTTTTGTTACTACCATTGAATTCAGCTAAAAAAAACAAATAATTTAGTATTTTGAATCACTGCTCTATGTCCATTGGTAACCGAGATATTGAAAGTGGTAAACACAGTACGTTGTCCCTATGTTAACCTTATGGGAAATAAGTAAAATTCTTTATCTTGCTTATTTCTCAACATATCTTGATAAAACTTGGTAAATGTCTTCTTCTAGTTGAGATCTACTAAATATTGAACTAAAATCACCCAGTTTTAAAATACCTGTAGCAGCAAACCTGCATACTCATTCCCCATGTTATTCTTATGGAGCTTACAAAAACATGTTAAATCTCGCCATGTTGGATTGAAACAAGTTGTTTTGCATTTGAAATTCGCTGAGTATGCAGGTCTGCTGCAACGGGGGTATTTGTAATTGTTTTGTGCCTAGATGTAATTGTTTTTTATTTCGGACGAATTAGTCTTCCTTAAAAAGTGCCGCTGCCGTTGGCTCGTCAGTGTCCGTCGCCCTGCCCCAGCTGCTGCGGTGGCCTCCATCGTCGTCCCTGCTGCCCCTGACGCTGCCGCCGCGCCGCTGCCGTTGGCTCGTCAGTGTCCGTCGCCCTGCCCCAGCTGCTGCGGTGGCCCCCGTCGTCGTCCCTGCTGCCCCTGACGCTGCCGCCGCGCTGCTGCCGTTGGCACCTCAGTGTCCGTCGCCCTGCCCCAGCTGCTGTGGTGGCCTCCGTCGTCGTCCCTGCTGCCCCTGACGGTGCTGCCGCGCCGCTGCCGTTGGCTCCTCAGTGTCCGTCACCCTGCCCCAGCTGCTGCGGTGGCCTCCGTCGTCGTCCCTGCTGCCCCTGACGGTGCCGCCGCGCCGCTGCCGTTGGCTCCTCAGTGTCCGTCGCCCTGCCCCAGCTGCTGCGGTGGCCTCCGTCGTCGTCCCTGCTGCCCCTGACGCTCCCGCCGCGCCGCTGCCGTTAGCTCCTCAGTGTCCGTCGCCCTGCCCCAGCTGCTGCGGTGGCCTCCGTCGTCGTCCCTGCTGCCCCTGACGCTGCCGCCGCGCCGCTGCCGTTGTCGCTCCTCTCATTCGTTTAGGCGCTTGTTCACGATTTCCGTCACCTCGATTTACGTTTCTTAGAAAGTCTGCGAAATCATGCTTAAATAACGCCTTAAGTTAGGTCGCACCATCCAGTTGCCCAGCCTTCAAATTGCCTTTCTCCCACGTTAGCCTGGTTCCCTCTACAACAAGGTGTTCAAATATCAGCGGCATTCTGCGCTCACCCGCGACTCTTTCGATTTCCTGCCTTACCGCGGACAGACACGCCCGTTTCTCGCGCACTTCACGCGGAAAATCGCGGTGCACTATGACCCTAGTGTTTTTCAAGTTCTTTACGTGACGCAGAATGTATTCGATGCACCAGTCTTCTGGAATATGCGCAATTATTGTTTTTTGTCTTTGCCGAGAAAATGTGCCCTATTTATCCAGATCTTGTCGTCACACCCGAGATAGTCCTTGCAAAATTTCTCCAAATTAAATTTACAATCTTTGGAGTTCTCTGCTCCTGGAATGTTCTTAAAAATAAGGTTGTTCCTACGGGATCGGCTCTCCAAATCGACCAATTTATCCGCCACCGAACTGTCCCTGGCCCTCATAGCTATTATTTCTTCCCTTATAGTTTGGTTTTCTATTATTTCTAGTGCCGCTACCCTGTTCGTCAGTTCAACTAAATCGTACTTGGTAGCTAGATTTTCCACTTTGTGTTCCAGGTTGGCAAGTTTCTCATCTAATAGTTTCCCCATACCCACCATAACCTGTTGATGAAACTCGGAGAAATTACCTGCTTCAACAGGAGCCATTGTCGTTGAATCCTCGCCGTTACCTCCACTCTCTGGCGATGAATATGCTCGTTGACGTTTAGTACCGTGCGTAGGTGTGAAAAATTGATCGATTTTCGTTTCGGGCATAGACAGCACTGGCAAAACTCAGTTTAATAGTCACTGAAACTCTAACCACTCGGCACAAAACGCGTCGCGACACAAACGACTCGCAGGACGCCCGTGAACAGACTAGCCTTGTTTGCGGTACCGGACTGATTGCTGATAAGCACTTTACACAGACTAATTAGCGAAAAACTTATTATTTGCTTATCAATATTCGCATGAAGCAATGATTTACACAATAAATATACAGTCCCGATTTATTTTAACGATTAAAAATCACTAAAAACGAGGAGCCTATACACTAGCAAACTTTACCTCACAGCACCAGTGGCGCCAACCCTTAACACAAAATAGTGTGCTAAGACGATTGTGTTAGAATTCAACACACGCACGTGTAAATACGGATTAATACTTACACGCCGTCGTTGTGTTGGAATAAGAACGTGTTGAATCTATAAATTAAACACACATAAAGTGTGTTAGTAAACTGCAGTGTCATTTTGACCAAAGACTGTGTTAAATTTTTGAAGCCGCGTCAGTTGCTCGCCAGAACAGATCGTCAATCTTAACCTTAACTCTTTGTTCGGATGTTGCTGGTCACCCTACGTTCTACTTCCATGGAAAAAGTTGTATTTTCTTCAATTTAAGGTGGGAAGTAAGTTTTACCGTCATAAGTTATTGTTCTACACCAAGTTTATGTAAAATACTGTACATTTTATTAATTTGTTACCTGAGTTTACTGCTCGGCAACACAGTGTTTGGCCCTCGGACAAATTTGTAAAGTTTTTTACACTACTTATTTATTCATTAATTTTTACTGGAATTAAACATGTATTAATGTAATTTTAGTTAACATAGTAAGTTTTAATCATGTTTAGGCTAAACAATAATGCTTGGAACTTAATTGACGTCCGGATGGATTTAAAGTTCTGTAGCAAGTTTCGAAATTCCAAATCCTAAAACCTCTTACCTCGTTTTTACTATATTTATAATTGCGTGATATACACAGCATGCGCAGCGTGTGTGCACAGCAGTACAAAAGTGTCGATAGCTCAGCGGTAAAGGAACCGAATCACACCAGGGAGGCCAGGGTTTGAGACCCGTATCGCTCGAAATTTGTTGCTAACTTATGTGAACATTAACACGAAAGTTGTGTCAATTCAGCACATCAGTGTGTTGAAATATCAACATTGTCTTTCTGTGTTAGCTACTTACACAGCCTATTGTGTTAAAAAGTAACACAGTTTAAGGTGTTGTTTCTGACACAGGGGAGGTGGTGTCAATATAACACATAGTTTGTGTGGACCTGCTGTGACTAAAGGACTGTGTTGATTTTGTGTTGATTTGACACACAAATTGTTTACAGTGTAGAGTAATAAAAACAGTTTTTCTTCATCAATTTTATGACACTGAAATAGTTTATCGTAATTGGACTAACTGGCAAAAATAATACCAAGCTCGGCTAGGTCCATCAGGTACTATCGATTGAGCAATTTATCTAAGGTAATATCTGGGGACCGAGCTTCGCTCGGGGAAAGCTGTAGCATTTTCAAATATACATGTTCATATTGCTCCCCACAGTTTAGAGCCCAACCTATTAAATTAGCTTTGTAATTTGATTTACTGGGGTTTAAATGTTTTTCATTTATTGAATTTATTCGGTAATTGTTTTCTAATCGATGCTCTCATTGCTCGTTTCAGTGGCCAAGTGCTGTGAAGCACGTTCAACGGTGTCTTCATAAATTGCTCGACACTGCCATTCGTTAACAGATTACAAAATCACAGAAAATTCAAATTATATGATTTTGATAATGATATAAATAATGCCACTAATAATGATAATAAGCCACAAATAATGATAATAAATTTTCTGAGCATCTAAATTTTGATGTAAAATTTGAAGTTTGAGATGGATTGAGTTGAAAAATATGACGTTTTTTCTAATATGAACCTTGTCCTCATAAAATAAACTTGTTCTTTGAACACCTTTGAGAATTTGCTTATCAGTATTTCATAAATTGTATTTGCAAACTTTAAGAAATATTAAACTGATTTAAATTTAGTAAATCTAAAGCATAATACCCTCGTTGCAGCAGACCTGCATACTCAGCGAATTTTAAATGCAAAAAAACGTATTTCAATCCAACATAGCGAGATTTGACATGTTTTGGTAAGCTCCATAAGAATAACATGGGGAATGAGTATGCAGGTTTGCTGCTACAGGTATATTAAAACTGGGTGGTTTTAATTCAATATTTAGTAGATATGAACTAGAAGAAGCTATTTACCAAGTTTTATCAAGATAAGTGGAGATATAACCGAGATATAGTATTTTAATGTTATTCAAGTTTTGGCTACTCATCATGAATAACATTGAAACAACCATCACAAAAAACACATACGGACAAGAATATAGTATTTTACTTATTTCCCATAAGGTTAACATTGGGACAACGAACTGCGTTTACCACTTTCAATATCTCGGAAACCAATGGACATAGAGCAGTGATTAAAATAACTAAATTGTTTGTTTTGTTTTTTTGAGCTGGATTCAACGGTGCCAACAAAAATAGGGTAAATTTTATTTTTCTATGTAAAAAAACTCAAAACCCCATTTTTGGGGGGTTTCCCCTTACCCCCCCTTCCGGTCGTCCGATCGGGCTGGTTTACGAACTCGGGATTACCACTTGACATGCCTGTACCAAATTTAATTAAGGTCGGACCATTTTTTACGGCCGCTATCGTGCTGACACGCACACACACACACACACACACACACACACACACACACACACACACACACACACACACACACACACACACATATATATATATATATATATATATTCGAACGAATGGTGTTTTTTGCTTCTGGGGGCCCCAAAACGAAAAGTTATCATGGTCTCCGGCTTAGATCTTACTATGAGACCTACGGTAATAGCTTCTTCCCTATAGGGGAAATTCGCTAAAAACTCCTTATGTAAACAAATACTTGTTGTTGCTTTGATATTATTTATTTCTAATTAACCTAAAACACAGCTGTTTGCCTGTTTGGGATTTTAGATGGGAATAATTCTCCTTGAGCAATCTGTACTCAATATCTCGATTCCCTTCCACTCTCCTGGGAACGTGCTATATAAAAGTTTTAAGTGGCTTGATCATGAACAGCTAGGTGATCCTTTTGTTTACTTTTTCATTGTTATTGGCAACTCATTTGACCCCATGTTAAAAATTATCAACTTTAAATTTCCTTTTTCTAAAAAGTTTGCGTTTTTACGGCAAATTCAACCACTTAGGTGAAATTAAAAATAAAAACTACACCTATGTGCACAATTTTATTAAAACTGTTAGAGCCGATTTCAAGATAGGACTTATATATTTTGTTTATGTTTATATATTTGTGTTGGGTTATAATTTATTTTTATATTTTTTATATTGTACATATTTATACACCTTATTTATCTGATGAAGTTTACTGGTTAAATGAAAATTGATAAAACTTTTGAAACTTGAAATTGTAGAGAAATTTACTAATATATATATATATATATATATATATATATATATATATATATATATATATATACAGTGCTTGATTTGCGGTGGAACGTCGTTCCGGGACCTCTTTCTACCGCAAGAGTCGATCTTGTATATCTTAATCGGTATTTTTTAGTAAGAAACGATCGCGTGCAATCGGACGGATAATTTGCCGTAAAATGCAATCACGTACAATCGGCCAGAGAATTTGGCCACGAGAGATGATCGTGTGTAATTGGGGGGTATTTGTCGTATAAGAGACAATCGCGTGTAATCCACTGGAGAATTTGCCGCCAATGACGATCGCGTATGAACGGCCGGAGAATTTTGACGCTATAAAGACGATCGCGTAAGATCGGCCGGAGAATTTGCCACAAAAGACGATCGCGTATAATCGGCCGGAGTATTTTTCGGAAGAGATGATCGCGAGTACTCGACCAGACTTTGAATGAAATTACGCGCAGAGTTTCGGCCTGAAATTAGCGCAATTTTGTGTAGTCTTGAGCGAAGCCGAATGTTGAAAACGCTAAAGAGACCCGAATATTTTGATTAGGATTTTTGCGGACATTTGCCATCACTGATTAGTAAAAAACAAGTTTCACGACGTTTCGGGATCTGGAATCTGATCCCGTCTTCAGGTGGAAGAAAACCTAGAACATAACAAGATTAGTAACACATAACCAGGAAAACCTGGACAAAAACACAGCTAAAACAGAGAACTGTAAAAGCAGTCACGAAAACAATAAGCTGAAAAGAAAAACAATACACAAAATAACACAGGAATCACAAGTATCAAGAATCACCAGACAGGAGAGAGCACGTCCACCCCCGTTTGGGTGTGGACGTGCTCTCTCCTGTCTGGTGATTCTTGATACTTGTGATTCCTGTGTTATTTTGTGTATTGTTTTTCTTTTCAGCTTATTGTTTTCGTGACTGCTTTTACAGTTCTCTGTTTTAGCTGTGTTTTTGTCCAGGTTTTCCTGGTTATGTGTTACTAATCTTGTTATGTTCTAGGTTTTCTTCCACCTGAAGACGGGATCAGATTCCAGATCCCGAAACGTCGTGAAACTTGTTTTTTACTAATCAGTGATGGCAAATGTCCGCAAAAATTCTAATCAAAATATAAAATCACCATCACCAACAATGAATTTCAAACAGAGCCCCGAATACTCGCACAAGGCATCTCAAAAAAATCTAGAATTTCCTTAGACAATTTATTTTTTAGTAAAGTAATGCTTTGTTAGTTTTTAGTTTACATATTAAAAATTAGAGTTAGATAAAATGTGGCTTTTTAAATTGAGCTAATTATTCACATAGACAAATAATACGTTGTTGAAGAAAATGAAAAGGGGGGGGGTGTTATGTACAAACTGGCAATTACAGTTCCGTACCTCACTTTTTACAAATAAAGCACTGTATATATATGTATACAAGAATTGCTCATTTAAAGTAATAGGATAAGCCTATCTTTCCTCGACTACACGTCATGTTTGTTCATTTTGTTGATTAGGTAATATGGTTTTCTTTATTCTTTTATTTTGTAGATTATCATGTTTGGACAGCGGGCAGCAACAACAGAACAACAGCAACAGAATGAACGTACAGGTTTGCAAAAATGTAAGTAAAAGTTTAAACATATTAAGTTAAAGAATTGTCTGGAAATGTTGCTGCTTGCGGTTCCCAGCTCAATACAGGCTACAGCTAGCTTGGTAGTAAACATGTTGACACCGACAGCGTCCTTTTGAATCAACGATTTTTAAGTGCTCTAGGTATTGTTAATGGTCCCTTACTTTGTGTTTAAATTTCGTACGGTACTATGTTAAATTTTTAGTAGTAAAATGCGTTTATCAAATAAAATAAAATGATTTTAATACGCAAACCCACGCTTATTCACCAAGACAACAAAAGTCGGTCAAAGTAAGGCTTTAAAGCTAGCAATAATTGGCCACCGGTTTTAATCTTGATAAATTGATGCAGTTCTTACATTTTTGAGTAGGATTTTGGTACCATGAAAATTTGCGTTCGAGTATATCTTGAAAACGAATTATGATTAATTTTCAAAAACAAATTTTCGTATTGTAGCGATTTTGATGTGTCACGACCCTCCCTTTTGATTTTACCAAAACTTAAATAACGAACATGGTGCTGCAAATATCATGTTGCTCGAGTGTATTATGAACCTAACTATCCAATATATTAGGTTATTTGCTTCAGTAGTTTAGGGCAATAGAACGCAAAAAAAGTAAACAAGCAAGCTAACTAACGGCATGATTACACCTCATAAACTTTTATACTTATATTACTAGGATGATTTTAGTGTTGTATATCACAAGCGTCTTCACAATTTTTTTTTTTTTTTAGGTACAGATCAATGTTGTGGACGTTTATGCGCCTGGTGCAGTGACTAAGGATGGAAACATTTAGAAGGTGATTTAATATCAGTTGATTGCTATTAAGATATTACTATTAAGGTAAACCGCCCTAGAGTCAGCCCCCTCCCTACGCAATACCAAAATACTAAATGTAAAACGCTGATGAAGCAATCACACCGCGATTTTGTTAATGGAATCGACTCTTTTGATGGTCATAATTACGGCATGATTAGATGATGTCTTATCCGCAGCGCTTCACGTACCGTATTTCTTATTGGAGGAGGTGTGCGTGAGAATTCCCAGACATGTATCATAGCTTTCCAACTATAAATAAGGTGGGTTAGTTTTATATTTGTTATATGGTATATGCGTTAAAAAATTATTTTGCATTTTCGTCCCTGTCCTCAAGATTTAATAGCGAAAGAGTTGGCCCACATTTTATTATTCGAACCCGTTTCTAGTTTTTGTTTAGTTTTTGTAAACAGCCACCTTTTTATTAAGTTCTTGCCTTTCTATCTTTCCTACCTCCTGATTCTCACAGGTAAAAAGAGTCACAATTTTATTACTGAATAAAATAGGTATTTCGAGACAATAAAAAACGTAACGCATGTAACGTTTTTATTTAATGCGATGAGATGTTTGGTTGCGGATCTGGCTATAGAGCACTGCAGATGGTGTCGACCCTACTGTAGTAGAGAGAGGGCGGGGGTGCATTGATATAATTTCCCTCCACTGATTACTGTTCGATTCCTTACGGCTGCTTGTTTTTATTTCGTGCTCAACTAGAGCAATGCCAGGAACCAAGATATGGGTCCCTTAAAAACAGTCATGAGGCAAAGCCCCAAAATATGTCAATGCACAACCCAAAAAACTCATCATAAAATAAGCTTTGGTGCCAGAGTTTTGGTACTATAATCAAGGTACTGCAAGAAGTAGTTCTGGCCTTCTTTCCTGACCTACCGACGCACGTGTATTTATACAGTTTGTCATATTGGGATCTCTTAAACTATCATGGTGGAACGACAGCAAATAAAAAGAGAGAACAGTATTTTATTTATTGTCATTCCACCATGGTAAACTGTAAGTGACACAAGAAAGGTTGTATATAGCAAAGTAATTCGTAATAATAGAAAAAGTTAAATAATGGTGAGCAATTAAAAATAGTAGTTGTTGGTGTCCCGTTTCGCTGGAAAAAAGTAAAGAGATAATTAAAAAAACTGCATCAGCTGTTCAGCCCTATTCTTTAGATTTCTGCCCTTAGAAAATTTTGATAAAAAAATAATATTTATCCTGGGATTTTCCGATCTAGACCTTTTATGCAAGCACAAGTGTTGATGGGTGTAAGACTTATGGTTTTCTCAAAAGTTAAGGGTGGTTTGGGCTTTATAGATTCGACTAAACTCGTTCACTATGCTCAAAAAACCACTTTTGCTCTAAAAATTCAAATTGCCCGTAACACGATTATTTTTTAAGGTATAAGACTCACGGTAACTAGGAGGTCAAATTCACATAGAAACTAAATATCAAGTTAAACATACGATAACTTTTTTTAGAATAATGTCCACAACTTTAAATGCCAACATTTAAAATTCTATTTTCCATTAAAAAACTATTTTGCTCTTGATTACAAAAATACGACACATATGATAATTTCCTCACCAAATGCATATTCAGTCAAATAACATATTTTTACTTTCTCCCACCTATACATAGTATATGGAAAAAGTATTGATTTCGTCAAAATTTTTGATTTTGAGCTGTTAGTGGACATATTCGTTTTAGTGCTCCCTGAGTCCAAAAAGGTGGTTTTCGGAGTAGTGTCTGTCTGGTCTGTCTGTCTGTGTGTCTGTGTGTCTGTGTGTGTGTGTTGTATACAAAGCTAGAGACGACACCAGTGGTCGGATTTTCATGAAATTTGGCATGTAGGTATAAAACCATGTTATCTCCTTGTTTTTTTTTCAATTTTTAGAATTTTTGATTTTTAAGACTTTTTACAGAATTTTCGATTTTTAAGAGTATTTACAGAATTTTTGATATATTTAAGGGTAATATAGAAAACAGCTGATTAGAATTAACGGCTGATTGACAAAAAACAGCAGATTGGCAGCGAAAAAGCTGTTTTATAAACAAAACGTATGTTTATTTATAACAGATGATTTGTTAGTAATTAGCTTTTCACTGTTTATCAGCTGTACCCATTCCCTTAATTGTAATATATGAGTTCAGTATATCACATCCCATTATCTTGAGCGTTAATTAATAAACATTAACATACAGTTTTTGTAGCGAATTTCCTTAAAGGAATAAGCTATTACCGTAGGTCTCATGGTAAGACCTAAGCCCGAGACCATGTTAACTTTTCATATTGGGGCCCCCAGAAGCAAAAAACACTATTCGTTCGAATTTTTATATATATATATATATATATATATCTATATATATATAGATCTATATATCTATATATCTATATATATGTCTGTTAACACGATAGCGGCCGTAAATATTGTCCGATCTAAATGAAATTTGGTACAGACATGTAAAGTGGTAATCACTCGGACGAGTTCGTAAACCAGCATGATCGGACCACGGGAAGGGGGGGTAAAGGGGGGTAAACCCCCTAAAAATGGGGTTTTTGAGTTTTTTACATAGAAAAATGAAAATAATCCAATTTTTGTTACTACCATTGAATTCAGCTCAAAAAAACAAATAATTTAGTATTTTGAATCACTGCTCTATGTCCATTGGTAACCGAGATATTGAAAGTGGTAAACACAGTACGTTGTCCCTATGTTACCCTTATAGGATTTAAGTAAAATTCTATATCTCGCTTATTTCTCAACATATCTTGATAAAACTTGGTAAATGTCTTCTTCTAGTTGAGATCTACTAAATATTGAACTAAAATCACCCATTTTTAAAATACCTGTCGCAGCAAACCTGCATACTCATTCTCCATGTTATTCTTATGGAGCTTACATAAATCTCGCCATGTTGGATTGAAACATGTTGTTTTGCATTTGAAATTCGCTGAGTATGCAGGTCTGCTGCAACGGGGGTATATATATATATATATATATATATATATATGTCTGTTAACACGATAGCGGCCGTAAATATGATCCGATCTTAATGAAATTTGGTACAGACGTGTAAAGTGGTAATCACTCGGACGAGTTCGTGAACCAGCCCGATCGGACCACCGGAAGGGGGGGTAAAGGGGGGTAAACCACCCCAAAAATGGGTTTTTTGAGTTTTTTACATAGAAAATTAAAAATTATCCAATTGTTGCTAGCATTTTTGAATTCAGCTAAAAAAAAAACAAACAATTTAGTATTTTTAATCACTGCTCCATGTCCATTGGTTTCCGAGATATTGAAAGTGGTAAACACAGTACGTTGTCCCAATGTTAACCTTATGGGAAATAAAGAAAATTCTATATCTCGCTTATTTCTCAACATATCTTGATAAAACTTGGTAAATGGCTCCTTCTAGTTCAGATCAACTAAATATTGAATTAAAACCACCCAGTTTTAATATACCCGTAGCAGCAAACCTGCATACTCATTCCCCATGTTATTCTTATGGAGCTTACAAAAACATGATGAATCTCGCTATGTTGGATTGAAATATGTTGTTTTGCATTTGAAATTCGCTGAGTATGCAGGTCTACTGCAACGGGGGTATTATATTTAATGTATTACGATGAACTGGACTTATAATACAAATAAGTGGAACAAAATATGGGGACAAATAAAGGGGGGGGGGAGAATAGGGGGGGAGGGAATAAGGGAAACTGCTGATTTATAACTTGTTTAACTAGAAACAGCTGATTAACAGTGAAAAGCTACATAAATATTTACAAACAAATAAACTGTTTTGAATCAAGTTGTGTATTTATTCGTAAAACAGATTTTCGCTGCTCACAGCTGTTTCCCTTCAATCAGCTGTTTAATACTAATCAGCTGTTCTCGATAATTTTAATTTTTGTGATAAATTCAGTACATCATAATTAATTATAATTAATAAAAAAATATTCTTCGATTGCAAACGCATTTGATGAAAAATATCACATGTGGGGTATTTGTGTAATCAGGATAAAATATATTTCTAATAATAAAAAATGTTTTAATTTTGGATTTGGCCATTACTTTTGATAACCCATAAATGGTGTTGCATATTTAACTAAATATTTAGATTGTACGTAAAGGTTCAAGAAAATTTGACCCCAATTACAGTCTTGTGTCTTAAAAAATAAGCGAGTTATGTGTAATTATAGTGTTTGGGCAAAATTGTTTTTTGGTGCATAGCTAACGAGTTTGGCAGAATATGGTTAATTGTTCACCACCATTATACTTCCCTTATTATTACGCATTACTTTGTGATTTAACCTTCCTCGTATCTCTAATAGTTTAAGACAGTGGATCCCAAACTTTTTGGCTGGCGACCCACCAATGAACCTAAAGATTTTTCGCGTCCCACCATCGTTATTAATTTGTATATACATCAAACCCAACGAAAAATAGACCATAGCAAAACAATAAAATGTATGAGATTTAGCCTATTACGTCATAGTCAAATACGATAGTCGAGTCTTAAGGCTATTGTATTTATTTGTATGCAAGAAAAAATAACACTAATTTTGGACGAAACAATGTGCTCTGCAGTAAATGAGGTGAAACTTTAATGTAGATTGAGTTTGAATTATATCAAAAAAGCTAACAATTGCAGTTTCATCATGGGCGTTTACTTATTGCAAAATATGAAAATTTAATTTCATAAAACCTTTAAGTGAAGCCTCTAAAACTAAATACCCTTCCAGAGAGAAAAATAATGTAATGAGATTTTATTATTTACGTGAAAGAATAATCATGAAGCGAAAAATTCCAATCTTTTCTACTGCAGATGATTTCTAAGTCCAGTTTTGAAATTAATGAAAGTTAAGATGAATCTTTAACGGATTTGCGCTATAATGCATCCAAAAGGACATTAGGCTAGGGTTTTTCCCTTTTAAATACTAGGGACTTTCACAACTTCTCCGCAAGATAGTTCTAAAAGCACTTCTTAAAATAATACTAAAAATGAATCACTCCGGAAAGCTTAAAATTTACGATGTTTTCAGTAATGATATATCTTTCAAGATCTGGAGGGTTCAGATACAACAACAACGAATAATAGTCCAGGCAATGAATGCTCAAAAAGAGGTATAGAGGGAATTGCATGGATCACAATAATTTTTGACTTTGTAACATTGTTTGGACTAGTTAGAGTAAAACATATCAAAAGTCCCCGCCCTTAGCCTTTGAGCCGGCTGGGCTGGAAGGGCCTAAAGGTACAATTTTTTGGTTTTTCCTAAATATCTTGAAAACTATCAAGTTTTAGTAGGCCCTATTAAATTTTAAAATTAAAGAAAATTAAATTTCCTGTAAGAAAAATATATAATATGCCTACTTTGGTCCAACCGTTCACAAGGTAAGCACTAATTTTGTTTATATTAAGAAAATCACTTCCATAAGAAATACATGTAAATTTGTAGGTAACAGAGATGCCCAATTGGGCGAAGTTTTTTTTTTCACCTAAAGGAAATTGAACAGCATTCAGGAAATATTGACAAAATTTCCAGTAATTTGACACCTCGATCATAAAAATTGGTCTAAAATTGAGGCGTTGGCGAGCTCACAAAATACGTTATTTTTGATGGAATTATAACAAACTGTAATAATTCCTTTAGAAATAACGTTTTTTGTGAGCTCGCCAACGCCTTAATTTTAGACCAATTTTTATGATTGAGGTGTCAAATTACTAGAAATGTTGTCAATATTTCCTGAATGCTGTTCATTTTCCTTTAGGTGAAAAAAGCGTTGCCCAATTGGGCATATAAGTTACCCACAAATTTATATGTATTTCTTATGGAAGGAATATTTTTTTAAAAATATTAATAAAATTAGTGCTTACATTGTAAACGGTTGGACTAAAGTAGGTAAATTATAAATCTTTCTTAAAGGAAATTTAATTTTCTTTAATTTTCAAATTTAATAGGGAGTACTAAAAGTTGATAGTTTTCAAGATATTTAAGAAAAACCAAAAAATTGTACCTTTAGGCCCTTCCAGCCCAGCCGGCTCAAGGGCTAAGGGCGGGACTTTTGATATGTTTTACTCCTAACAAGTCCAAACAAAGTTAAAAAGTCACAAATTGTGATCCGTGCAATTCCCTCTATAACCTTTCGTTGCCTGGATTATAAGACCAAAACGAACTTCATACTGTGATAAGAACCCGAGATATAAGAGAACAAAACAAAAAAAACAGTTTAATTTAGAAACGCTCATGATAAATTGTACAGAGAAGATTTCATTTCCAAACAAACCAATATTTTCAAAAACGGATTGCGCCGTTGAAATCAGCGTAAAAGTCTCAAACTGTATATTAATGTGTCACAGCACTACACTCATACCTAAAAAAATACCTTATTTCCAATTAGGCGGATGCAATATGGCGACTGAAAATTAATACCCGATGAAAATGGAGTATTTACCACCCAGTAACTATCGGCCTTGGTTTCAAATCAATATAATGGAAAATATTTGTTTGGATACCAAATAAATTCGGCTCTGTGGACATTGATCTTCTATATTCAAATTTGCCCAAGAATGCCTCTCAGGCATCCGCCATATTTTTGTCCAGTGGATCATATAGAACTAGAATCAATCATAAAATTTGAGTTGGGCCGTAATTCAAGGTTCATGCCTAGTTGTTTCATTCCTTCTTATTAGATTGACTGGACTGTTTTTAACCTTAGCGTTTGTTTCGGGATTAGTGAATATCCAAAACAAAGACGACAAAATGTATACAAAACCCAAATCCGTCCCGATTAACAAACTACGCGACGTGGTTTATCATCATTGATTATTGTTTATACAGGGTTGGGCAAAAGTCTGGAATATATAAAATAACTTTTATATTATTTTGCAGAAAGTGATGAAACTTTACAGTTGTGTATCTAGTACAAATAGAAATATTTTGGCGTATTTTCTCAGTTTTTCGCACATGAGGGGACGGGCCACGCTGTAAGTTTTGAAATTCTTAAATGTAAGCATACCTCGAGTTATACCTTATTTCAAAGGTCTTAATTAGTAGATCACAACAGCGCAAACCGCGCCTCAAAAGGTTAATCCAACCAGAAGTTACAGCTCCTCAAATATTTTAATGTTGGCCATTTAACTCAAGGTTCAAGTCAGGGAAAAAAGTCTAATTACTAATAAAGCACTCCGTACTATGTAGTTTATAGTTTTAAATACATGTATTTCCCATTGTTAAGGATAATTTGACATATTAAAAAAAAATTACCCGTGACCAGGGGGCGGCCCGTGATGGAAGTCCAAAAATTCTTAAGGGTAAGCATACCTTCAGTTATACCTCATTTTAAAGGTCTTAATTAGTATATCATAACAGCGCAAACCGTGCCTCAAAAGGTTGATCCAATCAGAAGTTACAGCTCCTCAAAGATTTTAATCTTAGATTTGATTTTAGCCTTGCTTTAATGGCCAACATTAAAATCTTTGAGGAGCTGTAACTTCTGATTGGATCAACCTTTTGAGGCGCAGTTTGCGCTGCTGTGATCTACTAATTAAGACCTTTAAAATGAGGTGTAACTCGAGGTATGCTTACATTTAAGAATTTCAAGACTTCCAGCGTGGGCCGTCCCCTCATCGTGCGAAAAACTGAGAAAATACGCCAAAATTTGTATTTGTACTAGACACAGAACTGTAAAGTTTCATCATTTTCTGCAAAATAATATAAAAGTTATTTTATATATTCCAGACTTTTGCCCAACCCTGTATACAATGAACTCTATGTTAAAATGTTAATAAATATCTAGATTTCTCAGGAATACATGACTATAAAACAGTTCATTTTCAGTAATTTGACACTCTCAATATCTCCTTCAGTTTTCTTACGATATCCCACTGTCCAGATATAAAAACAATAAACAAAAAGATTAGTTGAGCCCATCACTAAAGACGGCCTTGGTTGTTTCAAGAGGTGCTGCCGGTGGTCATGTCTTCAACTTGATTGCCTTGACTTATGCTTCAGAATCACAAGTTAACAGTAACATGTTTTCAGCATCATCCACCAAACGGCAACATCTACTTCTAATGTTTATATAAGAATAATTACATCCTGATTTGAAAAAAAACCCAGATTTTTGTTTGTTCCCTTTAAAATTCAGATTATATCTCAAAGAGGTAAAAATTGAGCAAGTTAATTTTATTTAACAAAAGATGTTTGCAGAAATGTAAACCCCTTCAATAGCAAACTAATTACCAAGCAAGCTGGGAAAATAGTTTGGGAACTATTTAGATTATTGCGAAGTGTTTTAATGATACCCCTACCTAAAATATTACCCTTTAACACCGTAATACACAATTTTACTAATTTATTTTTTTAGTGCCTACACTTTAAATACGCATAATATATTTTTACATTATTTTCTATAACAATTTAATAGTTATCTTTTCGGGAATGATGTTTCTTTAAAAAAAATGAATCGGTCCATGCAGAAAGGTCTTCAGTCACAAAAACATAAATTTCAGAAAAGAAAAAACTATCCTGTTCAAATACAGATTGTTAAAAAAATATGAGAAAAATATATTTGGATTTGTAGACATTAGGCACTTGTTATAGGGTAAAAAAGTAAATGTAACTCAATGCTCAACTCCCAAATTTTTGTTTAATGACTGAAGCCCTTTTTGCACAAAATTGAATATAAACCCCTTAATTTAATGTTTTTACTGTAATTTTTTTAAATTTGGTTCTATAAACATTAGACACTTGTTATAGGGTAAAAACAACATGTATTTCAATGCTCAACTCCAAAAGTTTTTTTATTTTTTTACTGACTAAAGCTTTTTTTTGAACAGAGTTGTTTATAAACCCTTTAATTTTATGTTTTTACTGACAACATTTTTTAATTTGGTTCTATATTCATTAGACTCTTGTTATAGGGTAAAAACAACGTGTACCTTAATGCTCGAGTAAAAAAAAATAACTAGCTGAAGCGCCTTTTTGCACAAACATTTTACATTTACCCTTTAGCTATGTTTTTTTACTCAATGTAAATTATTTCTTATTGAGGCCAGTTAATTATTTCTTGATAAAATTCGGAATATTCACAGCTGAATTGACAATAACAGCTGATGCTATATTAATGATTCCTTGCAAAAAGGACTTCAGTCACCGGAATGAACACTTTTTTGCTCAGAGTCTGCAAAAATGCCCTACTGTTTAAAGCATAAGGAGGCATGCGACTGACGTCTTTCTTGCACCAAAACATCTGGCTACATTTACAGATATGGTTTCCATAGATAACTCAATTTCGAAAAAAGTGACTGAAGCCCTTTCTGCATGGACCAACTCAAATGTAATACCAAAAATATTCATACCTCCATTTTGAAGGTTTTGAATATGCTGAATCATATAGTCATGATGTCTTTATGACACAAATAGATTGAATGAAATAAAACTTTTAATATGGTCTGGACTTCTGTTTATCTAAAGACAATCATACTAGTGTGCAAAAATTAACTACTGATTGATGAAAATATATTGATACTGAATACTGGAAAACGTTTTTGTTATAATCTTTGGTCAAACTAAACATTCATATCAATTCTAAATTTATAACCTAAAATGTAAGAAGAGTAAGTACTGGGAGTACCAAGCTACAAGATAACTGACCTATACTTCGTGGTGAAATATTTTACTGATTTCCCTTATGTTTGCACTTTTGACTTAAAAACTAATTGTTCTAATACCCTACCCCTGACAGCAAGCATATTGTTTAGTTAATTTTTTTTTAATTTCGACTTCTTTTCCCGTTTGTAATCCCAAAGTTACAATGTTTACATTCAATGAGCAATGCTCGAACCCTGGTAGCAATGTTCCTTCTGATTTTCATTTTCCCAATTTCGGTCATTAAATTTTTAATTGGTTACCTTCACTAAGCAATACTATCAACCCAAAAAAATTTTAGGTAAATTTGTTTTGCAATGAAAAAGCAATAAGATTTGAAATTTATTGTTGAAAACTCCATGTCACATTTTTGCTTCCGAGCTCGCTCCCAAGGCGAACGCGAAGTTTGAAAAATCGGTTAACATGTTATCAAATGGGACCGTTTACACCGGATGTCGCCCGCGGGCGTGCGGTACGTGCTGTGTCCGCCAGTACCGGATCGTCTCGCTGAGCGGTTACCAATACAACAGCGATAGCGCAATCTGCGCAAGCCCCTCAAACCTTATTCCATGTCTCTTATCACAAAAACTCTTGCGCGGACTCGGTAATTAGTGTAAAATGGCTCGCGGTAAATCACCGCTAAAGAAATTATTTTTTTGTGTGAAATGGCTAGCGGCAGTACTCCTGCTGTGGCGGCAGTGGTTGCAGATCAGTTTGAAATGACCATAGGTTTATCTAACTGAACTTATAATTGCAGCCATTATGATAGTATTTCATACTCGGCAAAAATTGGCAACACTGTTGTTAGCTGTAATACGTACAAACGTATGACGTTTATGTGATAAAACAGTCTTATGGCAGCCATATACAAAGCTGCGCCACAAACCACCAAAACGTATGGCAGCTACAGTACGTCGTTTTTAATTAGCGGTGTTTGACTTCAATTAATCAAAATCTAAACACTGGCCACACATAATTGAACCACCGTAATACTTTTGAGCATTTTAAACTATTGTATACTCTACGATTACTGGATTTTTCATCTCTATAACAGTTATTGTTTAGTCATGTGATGGTCAGATCCGCCAGTCTGCCACTAACTTACATATAAAATTAGCTGACCAAGAAAAAGGGCTTTCTACAATGGGCTTTCCAGATGACCAATAACGTTTTTTCAAATTCTTAAAATTTAGCGGGGTTACAAATTATTATCATTGTTTCTAAATGTATAACTATATTATTAAAATGTATTTATTATAAATAACCTATATTAATAATGAATAGCTATTACTATTTGGTGAGAATAACGTTATTGTTATTTTACCATTTCCCCAAGTCTGTCTTCATTAAAATTAATTTTACTTACAGGTGATTTTAATATTATACATTTAGATATTTCTTGTTCGTGGCAACCGTTTCGGAGTTGTAAAATAAATTAAGTAAGAAGAGATTTCGGTTAGTCATAATTTCTTACTGTAACCCCGATATCCCGCTGAAACATTTTTCAGGAGATTTTCTAGGGTTTACATTAATTGTATAGTTGCAAAAAACAAGTATTATAATATATTGTTTATAGAAAAGTGTAAGATTAAGAAAAAAATCCTTAAGGTGATTTTTCCTTAAAACTTTATTTTATTACCAAGCAAATGGTATTTTCTGCACGGTTTTAAAATTGCAATCTATTACTGTGGCAATAAAACGTAACCGCTATAGTAAAATATTCTCGCTAAATGTCAACAGTGTCACGTTAAGCTATTATCTAATTTAAGCAGAGATAAGCCACTGAAAGCTTTTTGACTTCACAAGGCTCCGAGTATAACAATGTTTCTAAACAAATTCTTCGCCGCAATATCCTTTCAAAATAAAATTCCCTAGGAGAAAAACCTTTTAATCTAGTTTATTTTCAAGAAATAAGGAAACTTAGCTCAATTATGTCATCAAATGTTCCATACCTTCCATTAATAACCTGCATAATGGCGAATTTAATTCTCCTCATAAATGTGCTGCTGGTATGTTTTTTGTCATTGGCTTTGTTATGTTAACAAACTGTTATGTTCGAAACGGCAATATTTCCTCAGTAATTAATTTTTTTTTAACGCTGGTTTTCTGATATTCTCTGAATATACTGTCCATGATGTGTTGTTCTATATACTCAATATATAAGGTTGTTCTAAAAACGCAGAAACACCATCACAAAGTAAAGACTATCATTCCAGTTCATTTAGATTGAGACTTTTTCTCTTAACCAAGTTCTTACAAAAGTATTAGTTTTTCGTTTATTCATAAATTAAACTTTTTTTATTTTACTAAAACGTTAAGACACTCTATTGCACTTTTTAAAGCATAAAATAATGACAGTCTATAAAACACGATACTCACTTTAGATAACCCTCCGTGAAATTAGTGATTTGTTAATTTAGGCCGTTATTTGTTATTGCCTTGATAATATTTCTTACTGTAATGAATTTCTTGTGTAAAATTTGATCAAGAATTGTGGATTCTTTTAGTTTAAATTGGGTAATCACATTAATAAATAACCTTCAATATTTTTTTATCAATCCAAAGTACCGGGTGTTTATAAATGAATATCGGGGTTTCTAAGCCTTGCAGTATATATTCTACTGAACCAAACTTTACAAATAATACATCATTTAAAAGAGCAACAAACAGTTTTTTTCCATATGCATTCAATATCATTGCCACATGACACGTATCGAGCCGATAAAAGAAAACATCGAAAACTTCAATAAGTACCGAATAAATAGGTTAATTGATGCAACCTTCCTTTCAATTCTGTTCTTTTTATTAGTTACATCAAATAATAGCAGACACTTTATTTTAGACGCTTGAATCCTAATACAATGCATAGTGTAATATCTAGTGAAGAGAAATTCTTTGTAACATAATTTGTCATTTGCCGCTCGCTATACGGCCTATGACTCGTACGGAACGCTGATTTGGTGCTGTGTTTGGCTTGTTCCAGATCCACACTACACATTTTCTTCTTTTGAGGGTATAAAAAATAAAAATTACTACGTTTCTTTACTAAACTGATGTACCCAAATTGGAATAACCACGAAACTTAAGTTGCACCAATTATCCTAGCAGCACTAATTAATGATTTAGAAGTTTTTTTTTTAATATCGGTTCGTTGTGTGTCGTGAGACCAATGACGATCAAATTGAATATACGTAGACAAATCTGTTTGAGTTGTTATTTCAATTGATGTCTTATTAGTTAAAATATGTTGAATAATTTAGGTACTGCAAGGCGTTAAAACCCCGACGTTCATTTTTAAACACCCGGTATTTACAGAACCTTTAATAGTGCAAATAAGTTTGATGTCAAAGCATCATGCAATGCTAAACATAAAGTTTATATTTCTGGATGCTATTAAAAATGAAACAATAATATCTTCTACATAGTTTGCCTAAGGTATCATAGTATTTTGGAGTATGACTAATAGAATTTGTTCAAAAAAAGTTCTATATGTGTTAGGTTATTTTTGACAATATTAAAGTTACGCTTACATTTGAGAATTGCATGGCTTACATTATGGACCAACCCTTGTACATGCAAAATGTGGTAATTTTTGTTGAAACATTTCTTTTAGTCTCAAATATAAAACAACGATGTTTTTTTCATGCTTGGTTTTCAAGCTGTTACCTAGGGTATTTCAGACTTTTACACAACCCTGTTACACAAACTGTTTTGAAGTTAAATCCAGTATAAGTATATATCTTGTAAGTGTTGTAAGAAGATTATTATTTATGATGAGTAAAATTTTCTATGCATTTCTAGTCGTAAAACAATCATTTTAATAAACGATATACGTTTAGTTTCATGTAATAGATTAGGTAATTTATTTAATTTGCAGTACTCAGCATCAATTTGTTGAAAGCCATTAACTCTACGTGGCGCATTCCTATTTAATTAGTAGACGATGCACACTGTATTATCTACGAATTGCAAACTCATTGTTGAAAGCATTATCGCTCACTAATAATATCCCTGGTTCATAATTGGTTTTCCTGCGCCATGATTATCTTCCATATAAGTTGTAGCGGTAAACTGTTGATCTTCAAACAACAAAAAATCAAAATGCGTTTATTGGTGCAGAGAAGCGGTATCACCATTGAGATTGTATAGCTTATGGATCAAGTCAATAAACTTGGCCCAGTCTGATCAGTCGAATGTCAGTTTTTGCACTAAGCTTATGAGCAGCTGGGCCGCGTTGTTTGACTTGGACTATAAGCGACTTAAGAAACTCAAATTACTTAAGGATCTCTTGTAAAATCCATAGCAACTATCGAAATTATCTAACTCTCAAAAGTCTCTTACATTAAAGTTTTATGGGTTATTATTCAACCCTAATAAGTAATTAGAACAAATCAGAGCAGGATACAAAAACTATTTATTAATTACGAAAAGTACATAATACATTTAAACTCGGTAGCCATTTTCACATACACAAGATAAACAGAAATTACATCAACAAAAAGTGACAAACAGGTGATACAATTAGAATAAAGTTTACACAGTATAATAGAGAAGTGTTACTACATAAAATATCCTTAACACACCCCATCGATTAATATTTTATAAACATTCTTAAAAAAAATTGTAATGGCAAGAAAATGGAAAAATTGAAACTTTGATTTATAAAATATGAATCGCAAACAGTTTTTAAGAGTTCATGACTTGGTTTCTTAATTCAAGAAATTTAACTTTGCCTAAGGCTTTGGTAAATAGGTCTGCTAGATTGTTATTTGAACTTACATGATGAATATCAATTATTCCCTTTTGACACAGATCTTTAATAAAGTGTGCTCTTATATCTATATGTTTACCTCTTTTGGAATTCTGCTATGTTTTGATTAGAGATACTGCACTTTCGTTATCTACTTTCAATCTCACTGGTGATTGACCATTTTCGTATTGCTCAAATTCAGAGACTACACCTTTTACACTTACTAGCTCTTGTGCTGATGCTGATGCTGCATAATACTCGGCCTCCATGGTGAACAGTGCAACGCAGTTCTGCTTTTTGGAAAACCAGGATACAGCATTACCATTGTAGATAGCCACGAAGCCACTCGTACTCTTGCGAGATTCCAGATCTCCGCCCCAATCTGCATCTAGCTGTCGATCCATGTAGCTGTCGATCGCCGGATTTTAAGTAGTGAAGACCGATTTCTTTCTTACCTTTTAAGTAGCGTAAAATTCTCTTCGCAGCCTTCCATGTTACTTCAGTCGGTTTGTCTAGCACCCGACTCAATAATGATACTGGAAACGCTATGTCAGGTCTTTTAGTAACTGACAGGTATAATATACTACAGACTAGACTCCTATATGGAACTTCAATGGGTTGATAACATTCTGAGACTGGTATTTGAAAACCTACTTCCATTGGTGTATCTTTGGGCTGACAATTTTCCATTCCATATTCTGTTAAGAGTTTGTTGATCATCTTAGTCTGACTAAGTTGCATACCATCTTCTGTTTTGGTGATTTCAATACCCAAAAACATGTTGCACTTCCAAAATTTTTAACTTTAAATTCATCTTGTAAATGTGAGATAAGATTATTTACCTTGATCAGGTTTCCAGTTAGTAGGGCGTCATCAACAAACAACAACAAATATATGTCGTCTGAAAAATACAGGCAGCAGTCATACTGTGACCTCTGTAGTCCTTGTTTCAAAATGAATTCGTTGAACCGATTATTCCAACACTTCGGTGAACTTCTTAGTCCATATAGAGCTCGTTTTAGCTAGTATATTTCTCCTTCACTTTCAACACCTTTTGGTTTCTTGATGTATACTTCATCTTCTAGAAATCCGTTTAAGAACGCAGTTGGTACGTCAATTTGCTTCACTTCCCAATCATTCATTGTAGCTTGAGACAGTAAAATGCGTAGAGTAGACATTCTGCATACTGGTGAATATGTAAATTCATCTTTGGTGATTGGCTGTTGAAATCCTTTAGCAACTAAACGTGCCTTTTTCGTACCGTCATCTTTTATTTTGAAAATCCATTTAAAGTCTATTGCCTTGTGAATTTTAGGCAGTTCCGCTGGTTCCCATGTTCCAAGTTTACTAAGTGATTCTAACTCAGATTTTATTGCTTTATTCCAATCTTAGTCTGTGACAGCTTCTTCATAAGTTTTTGGATCTTGGTCGAAACTTGATAAGAGAAAATAAGCGTTATAAACTTCAAAATCTTCTAAATAGTTAGGCCTTTTTGTTGTTCTCAGTGGCCTTGGTTCAGTTGTAATAATTTTAGGTTCTTCATCATGACTCTCATCTTCTTCTTTATCATCCGATATTAGCCTTTTACTTTCTTGCTCGATACTTACTTCATTACTAGGTTTACTCTCTTGATTTGTATTTTCATTCTGCAGGAAATACATTTTTGTTTCATTAAATACAACATCTTTTGACTGGACGATTTTCCTCTCTTCGGGTAACCATAACCTATATCCGCCATTGCAGTAGCCTATCATTACTCCAGTTTTAGATCTGGGGTCAAGTTTTGCGCCTTTGGGCATACATGTGAACCAAGCTTGACAACCAAAAATTTTCAGCTTTGAAAGATCTTGCCTTCCAAACCATAAAAGAGATGGTGTTTGACCTCTTTCTAGCGTGTAAGTTGGACTTCGATTGAGTTCATAAGCCGAACTCCTTAGGGCTTCACCCCATAGATCTTTTGGTACACCAGAGTCAATTAACTTAGTTCTTACTTTGTTCAACAGTGAACGATTCATTCGCTCAGATTTTCCATTGCTCTGGGGGCTATATGGCATAGTGTACTGTAACCTAATGCCTTTGGATCTTGCATAACTTTTAAATTCATTTGAAGTTACTTCCCCTCCGTTATCCAATCTCAAATTCTTTACTTTAGTTCCATGTTGTGTTTCAATTTCATTTATATAGTCCACTAGAAGGTTTTCTGCTTCACTTTTCTTCTTGAGAAGGTTTACTACTACAAAATTGGAAAAATCATCAATAATAACTTGGAAGTATTTTTCTCCGTTATGTGTAGGAGGATTTACGGGGCCGCAAATATCAGAATGTATGAGTTCTCCGACATGTTTGGACAATTTTTCATGTTTATGAAAAGGTAATCTTGTTCCTTTTCCTTCAACGCATGTTGAACATTTATCTGACGAGTAAGGCAAACCCAATTCAATTAGGCCCTTTTTATTCAAGTGACCTAACCTTCTGTGCCAAAGATTGTCATCTTTCTTAGCGGCTGTGAAACATTGTTGGCTTGTGAGAATTTCACAGTCTAGGATATATAAGCCATTTGTGTAGTTGCATACAAACGAGGAGTCAGTACCATTGATGGTCATACTATTTCTGTCGATAACTATTTTAAAACCTTTTTCTGCTAATTTGTTCAAAGCTAATAGATTGTGCTTCAAACCAGGAACAATAAGTGCTTAAATACTTATTACTCTACCTTGGCATTTGGATCTTACCCTTTTTGTTTGTTTTCATAATGTCTCCATTAGCAATATGAATAGAGATATCACTTTGTATTGTCTCTACATCGTACATAAAGGCTTCAAGTCCTGCTTTGACTAAGTGGTTACTAGCTCCTGAGTCTAATATAAAGATATGGTCTTCTTTCAGATTTAGGCCTAAAGGAGGGTTGTTACCCCGTAGAGCAACAAAAGACACATCTGCTTCGCTTAAATGAGCATTTGATTTACTAAACATACTAAAAGAGTTTGCATTTGGCCTACCACTATTAACATGCCTACTTCCTCTAAAGTTTCTACGACTAGGTCAACCTCTTGTGAAATTTCCTTGGTTTTGGCTAAATCTATTATGATTTCCTCTTGGACAGTTGGCAGCGAAATTCTGAGTATCTCCGCAGTTGAAACAGCCTGTGTTACTTTTGAAGCTAACTTCATTTTCATTTGACCGGTGATTTTGTTTTGATGTTCTTTCTGACCTTAACTTAGCTTCTTCATCAAGCAAGCGAGATCTCACCATGTCCATTTTGAGACTATCGTGGGTCTCCAAAGCAGTAATTACAGTTTCGCAATCTTTTGGTAATGACAATAACAAATGACAGATTTTATCACTTTCCTCCAACTTGGTACCATGGTCTTCTAATTCTCTAGTGAGGGAGTCGAACTTCAGAAAGTGATCTTCCAACTTTTCATTGCGCTCACATTTTAAATTAACCAACTTCCTCCACAATGTCAACTTTGAAAAAGAGCTTGAGCGAACAAAAATATCTTGAAGAGATTTAAGCATTTCTTTAGCCGTTTCTGCGTCTTTAACTATATCTAGATGTTTGTCTGATATGCCTTGAATGATTAATGCTTTGGCCTTGGCGTAATTTATCAAGAATTCCTTCTTCTTGGCATCATCTTCTGTCGGTATTTCTTCATTAATAACTGAAATTAACTATTCTTTTTCCAGGATAGCATTTAGTCTAATTTTCCAATTATTAAAATTGGATCCCAAAAATATTGGAACGTTTAAATTGACGATGGACATTTCGGCTACGTTTCGTTAATTCGTTACCACTGACTACCGGTATTTTAAATCTCTGCTCTATCTAAAATACAATACTCTGCACTTTTATAATTGCACTGGGTCCCATAACCTTTTATGGGTTATTATTATTCAACCCTAATAAGTAATTAGAACAAATCAGAGCAGGATACAAAAACTATTTATTAATTACGAAAAGTACATAATACATTTAAACTCGGTAGCCATTTTCACATACACAAGATACAGAAATTACATCAACAAAAAGTGACAAACAGGTGATACAATTAGAATAAAGTTTACACAGTATAATAGAGAAGTGTTACTACATAAAAATGCTCCACTAGTAATCAGTGTACAAGTACACACTCCCACATTAACAGGGGTGGGGGTAATTAGATGGTAATCAGATTAGTTCATAAATCTAGTGAGTCCAGATATACGTTTTGATCGCACCAAGTAACTGAAACGTACCAAATTTGAGTCATATTTCAACTCCAAAGAAAATATAGCTTTACACTGCAGCACAATAGTAATGTATCGAACGAAGGAATCTATCTGTTCGGCAAATTGAATAAAGCCCCGCGCTCGAATAAGGAGTGAGCTCAATAAATAGGAAACATATTGTTTTAAATGTTTTTTAGACTAACTAGTTAACGTAGCTTTATTGGAGTTTTTTAACAACAATTCCAGTTCCGTCACACAATATGATAATTAATTTTCTATTATAAGTTGAAATGAAACCCCTTCTTCATCTTAAATGACATCAAATAATAACCGTTATAGGAAAGCACATATTTTATAATAAGGAGACGACCAGTTTATTTAGGCTACACTTTATCTTCTCTGAACTTATGATTCATATTTTTTTTCAAAAAGAAACTTAGGCTTACAAAACAAGGTTATAACTGTGGATATATTTAATTTACCTGTCCATCAAAATTATTCAGGCTTAAGACCATTAAGCCTGAAATACTAAATATGAATATTAAATATTATTGAAATGTTATTAAGACCATTAAGCCTGAAATACGGGCTTTATACTTTGAAGCCTTTAATTACGAGTCTTTAATTACCATTGATGAGAGATAATGGAACATCGATGATACAGTAATAGGGATGACAATGGACCTCTTTCTTTGAACGAAGTAAGAAGCTCAGTAAATTGCTTAACGAAATGACTGTCTACTTTGTAGAATACCTTCACATTGCTTTACATACACATTTATTACTCATACCTATTTTATCTTTCTTTCTTGATCTTGATTAATAATATAATTAAGCGAATACCAATTACATATACTACATAAATGTATTCTTTTATTCTACAATTGAACTATCGTACAAATTATGCCAAGAGGGAGAAAGGTGTTTTCAGTTTGATAGCATCCCTAACAGTTAATTTTAAGGTATACAAATACTATTTATTTGTCTACAAAATGCGATTAAAATGATAGAAAATATGCTTAACTAATATGCGCTGTTATATTTTAAAGGTGTTATATTTTAAAGGTATATTTTAAAGGTATGTTACTTACGAGGTATAAGTAAAGTACTTATACCTCTCCCCAAAGATTTGTCGATAAAAATGACTTCACTGTAAAAAATACTGGTTTATTTTGGTGTCATGAATATAAATTTTCGATTACAGTGTCTCTTTAGCATTTTACCAAGAATACTTCAGGTTTCTTTATAACTGAATATCACTGAGCATGAATAAATATAAGATGATGGGAAATAAACACAGAATCTTTTAGCAAATCCGAAATTCCATAATTCAAAGCACATTTATATTTATTCCTTGCCTTATTTTTAATCATTCAATTTTTTTATTCCATTGAATTTAAATTACATTTTAGGAAATAATGCTCTAAATTTGAGGTTTGGTATGAATATAAATGAAGTTACAACGATACATTAATAATACCTAATCAGGTACTTTTCAGGTATTATCATATTTGCTTCATTCTTGCGCCAACATGAAACGCACCAGCATAATACGTTCCTTTTAGATGATCAAAGCGATGTAGCAATCGTTAAGGAAAAGGGGCTGTAATCAATGGTAACCTCAGTAAATGTGCTATATTTTTGGTCCAAACATAAAAATAGTCTTGCACATGTTAAATTATAATCGGTTCACCATGAATTGTAAATACATTTGAGGCTTGGATTGTTCCCAAACTGTAAGGCGGTAACACACTATTACACATTTCCCCGAACAAGACATCATACCACACATCACACCGCGCAGGGAGATAAATTTTTCGCTCCACAAATTTCCCCAAACAAGACATCGGATCACACATTCCTCCGAGTGCGGTAACGCGACGGCGTACGGAAAGACGTTCGGGGCTGAGTAGACCCTGACACACTATCACACATCATACAAGACACGGTACCAGTTATTTCTTTGATCTTCCGCCAAAAGACCGCCTCCAGAGCGCTCGCGACGATGTGTGGTGTGATGTCTTGTGTGATGCGCGGACCCCTGACACACCATCACACACCCTTCCTTTCGTCCAGTGTGATGTGTGGTGTGATGTCTTGTATTATGAAATGTGTGATAGTGTGTCACCGTCTTAAAGTATTTTTTTGTGTTTCATTTTCGAATCTTGTAGTTGATTTTATTTCTTAAAAAATATTGTTTTAAAGTGTTATTTTTTTAGTCTAGATATATTTCACACAGAAATGGGCAGAAGAGAGATGTAATCAGATTTTAGCTCCAAAACATTGTCTTTCACGAGTTTCGAAAATTTATATTAGTCTTTCGTGAAAAAAAAGATAAAATCGATAGTACAGTGGTAAAGCCAGCTTGCTTTTTCTCATAAGCATTATGTGTCAGAGTCGTCAGGTGTCTAAACTTTGTAAGTGTATAGTTTCTTTTTCGTAGGCACTGATTAAAGTTTTGTTTTCATCAAATCTCAATAATTATTAATTTGGTTTTATTTTCTAGCAGACCAAGTCCATTCGCAAAGACTCAGTTTAAATCCAATCAATTAGCAGCCAAGCTACATTTTCTTTAATGAATTATTTTTTTCTGCTAATTTTCTTCCCTGCTTTCTTTCAAGACAAAAGTAACTTCTTTAGGCTTTGGCATTAGAACAGGAACCTTATATCTCATTATAACAGTCAACACTACCCCAGAACTTATGATTTCACTTTTATTTTACGACAAATTTACTGTATGTAAATAAAAAAAAACGTCTTACAACATTTATAATATATTTATTAACACTTATACTGCGATCCCATTCAAGATGGCGAATAGACATATAAAATGGAATATGGCGTTTGATTTCGATTGGTCGAACCAATCATCATCAGGCCCAATGAAGACAGGCAGGATCAAGATGGCAGCCTTCCTTATGTCCTATATTTCCTCGGAAGTTCTATTGGAAACAGACTTCTGCAAATTTCGCTTGAGTCTTAATTGAATTGTTCGTCCATTAATTTGTCTCTTTCTCCGATTTTTTTATTTTTTAATTTTTTTACAACGTCGACCTCTTTTAATATCACCTCAAATACCAAAAATCGCTCGAATACAAATCGAATAACTCTTTCACACGTTTAAGAATTTTAACATGCCGAGTTCATGTACCTTCAAAAGGTTTCACGTGATATTTTCTCCATGCCCTATAAAATAAAGTTTAGTTGAGTGTTAATTTGATAAAATTTCAGCAAGTACAAAATTAGAGTATTAAAAAGTAATCAGTGAGCATTTTAACTTTGGTATGAAAAAATGTTTCGTGTTTTCTCGTGAGGCCGACATTCTTAATCTAATTTGCAATAGATGTACTTAATATCCTCAAGTTACAAAGAAGGAATTCTAATTTAGGAAATGGGTCTCTGACAATAACCTTAATGGCTCTAGTCTTTACCTCTTACTTTCTGGCAATGTTACTTTCTTCCCACTGACCTGTTTTAGGACCAAAGGTAATTAATTGATTTAAAATAAAAATAAAACTAGTACTAACACTAACAGGCTGCTCTACTGACACATTGTTTAATTAAGTTTTATATTCATCATATATTTAAACACTTGACTGGAAAAGGATTAAAGGCATTTAGTTTTTAGGTATCCTTACTCTTCGACTCCTTATTGAATCTTTCTTTTACTTCCTTTAAAATTGCAAGACGACGGCTAAAAATATTCGAGTTCTAAGTAATGTATAGTTTAATTATGAGAATGGTTCAATATTGCCGAGATATTCATTGTTTTGCCACAAAATTAAATTTTTCCCCCATAAGTTAAGTATTTTTAACAGTTTAAATTGCTTTGGGAATTTATCTATAATTTCATGCTAGATTTTGAGAGTGCTAAAAATGTATATCCACTGTCATTCGTATTTATTTATATTTCCTTTAAAAACTGCAACGAGTTTACGGCTTCTTCTTTAAATGAGGACCGTAATTCAATTTTACCATTAATTGTTTCCTTTGAGTGTTTACTGTTTGGTAGTACCAACGTCCAAAACCCCCAAGACCATATTTTCAGATGTATTGCGGAAAAACATCTTGTAGAATATTATTTTAGTTATCATGAATGGATCTTAGGTGACTCCAGTACCAAAATTTTAATTAATGTTGATAATTTTTTTACTTGTTAATTTTTCCCAAAATCTAATTTCCTATGCGGGTAGTCAAATTAATGATGTTTAATGGCCATCTAGAAATGTCTAACACAATTGGCTGGATTCGGTAATGGATAGTAGATTGAGAGAGGCGGGTAGTCAATATCGTCAGGTCAATTGCATTTAGCCAAAATACGATCTACTGCACTCCATTTGTTCAAGTCCCGTTAAAGCTGTTCTAATGACACTTTATTGAATGTATTCAATCATATACAAATATCTTACTATTCATGTTAGCTTTTGCAAATCTAGAAGACGAATAATGGCTATTGGGAAGTTGATGGTTTTGTCATGTGTTTTTAAAATCCTTAGTTTGTAAAAAAAAATACACTGCATGTGAAGTGGGATTTTTAAGGGGTTAGCTGACTTGCGATGTAGGTAAAATAATAAGGATATTACATGAATTGGATAGTTGAGGTACGACTATCAATAATAAAGGTGGTATTTTAAACAATAATCTTATTTTAACTAAACATTTTATAAAATAAATAGCTTTTGTTAAACAGAATAATAATATACTGTAATCAAATGAAGGAGAGAAATGGATTGTTATTTCTTATTTATTTATTTATTTAATTGCAAATACTACAAAACAGGCACACGCCCAATTACATTGCATCATTAATATACACATTAATTTTTGAACATGCCAGTCCACCAATTCACTGTGTCCGCATGCACGATATATACTCTTTGTTTGAAATTCATTGTTGGTGATGGTGATTTTATATTTTGATTAGGATTTTTGCGGACATTTGCCATCACTGATTAGTAAAAACAAGTTTCACGACGTTTCGGGAACTGGAATCTGATCCCGTCTTCAGGTGGAAGAAAACCTAGAACATAACAAGATTAGTAACACATAGCCAGGAAAACCTGGACAAAAACACAGCTAAAACAGAGAATTGTAAAAGCAGTCACGAAAACACTAAGCTGAAAAGAAAAAACAATAACACAAAAAAAACACAGGAATCACAAGTATCAAGAATCACCAGACAGGAGAGAGCACGTCCACACCCAATCAGAGCTGAGCTGAGAGTCTCAGCTTAGATCTCAGAGTCTTAGCTCTTATTGGGTGTGGACGTGCTCTCTCCTGTCTGGTGATTCTTGATACTTGTGATTCCTGTGTTTTTTTGTGTGTTATTGTTTTTTCTTTTCAGCTTAGTGTTTTCGTGACTGCTTTTACAATTCTCTGTTTTAGCTGTGTTTTTGTCCAGGTTTTCCTGGCTATGTGTTACTAATCTTGTTATGTTCTAGGTTTTCTTCCACCTGAAGACGGGATCAGATTCCAGATCCCGAAACGTCGTGAAACTTGTTTTTTACTAATCAGTGATGGCAAATGTCCGCAAATATCCTAATCAAAATAAAAAAAACACGATATATAGTTGAACAACACGTAAAATAAATAAAATTTACTCTTGAATGACAAATACATCTAAATTAAGGAGAAACAATGAAATAAATATTTAAAGTATTATCAAAGATAAATATTATCAATCGTCAGCATGCAAAAATAAATTTTAAACCATGGATATTATAATATTAAAAATAAATAATTTTAGATATGTATAAAGCTTGAAAAAATAACATTTAATTAAAACATCATGGCTTAATTTACGCTGGTAATAAATCTTGGACTAGATTCCCAAACACTGATAATGAATTATTGAATAAATCTATTTCTACATTTGGAGCAATTGAATTAAAAGTTCGAGACATTGCATTTATCGGTGAGAAAACTTTTATGGTTCTGAAACTTGATCTGAACGTGACAGCCTCGTTTCCTCTTGAAGCGTGAAGGTGTTCATAGATCGAAACCTACAAACGTGCGATTCAGTAACAGCTGAACACTATAACAAATTGTAATAAACAATATTCTTTACCCAAGCAGCCTTGATACATTTTTCAAACGCAAAAAAATAACTATCGTCATGCCTCAAAATGATCACAATTAATTAAAAACTATTAACGTTAAAAAAATTTTAGGTCATGTTTGTTTAGTCATAGTCATAGTCATAGTCAAAAATCTTTATTCATTTCATGCACATGGTACAATGAATAATGTCACATTTATGTATATATAGCACAATACAAAATTGTCCTTAACATAAATAACAAAAAAGTTACAACCTTTTTTTATAAGCAAACTCATACAAAAGTAAAATCTAAAGAGGGGAGGAAAGTTCTTGAATAGAATAAAGAGCTCTATTAATAAATAATCTTTAAGCCTAATTTTAAACCTAGAATCTGTTTCATCTTTAATATTCTTTGTGATGTATTTTAAAAACATATTTCCAATGAATGTAGGTTTCTTTTCAAAGAACTTCAATCTATGGCATTGGACCAACTCATCTCTTCCTCTGGTGTTGTAGGGATGAGTTTGTAATCTGATATTTGGGTTCGGTTTTTGGGATTTTGCAATTATAATTGTTTCAAAAACATACTGACTGAAAACTGTAAAAATGTTTAGGTTTTTGAGGTGATCCTTTACTGAATCATCAATTTTCAGTTTTAACATTATCCGAATAGCTTTCTTTTGTTGTTTTAAAATTTTTTCTAAATAAATTTTTTTTGTAGATCCGTATAGTGCAATGTAAAATGATATGTGAAAATGAACATGAGCAAAATAAATATTCTTCAAAGTTTTAAGATCACAAATATAACTCATTCTTCTTAATGCAAAAACATCAGAATTTATTTTACTTAAGAGTTCACTTATATGATCATCCCAATCAAGATGTTGATCTATAGTCAAGCCCAGAAAATCTACTGTACTTATTGTTTCAATCTGTACAATTTGTTTCAATTCATAAACTTCCGCCAGCTCATTCAGTCGTCTATTTTGTGCAGTTTTAAAATTAATCATATTTGTTTTGTTTGTATTTAATACTGAATTATGTATTTTAAGAAAAGATCCAATGTTTTCCAACTCTCTACTAGCACAAATTTTAGTTTCCTCTGGGGACTTTGATGATAAAACCAGATTTGCATCATCAGCATACAAACAGAGATCACTTTTTGTTTTATAGAATAGTGTGTTTCTCATCCCTTCCAAGTAACAGAGGAAGAGTAGAGGCCCTAAAATAGACCCTTGGGGTACACCAAATTTTAATATATCGACCTTGGAAGAAGTTTTTATAATTTTGTTACTTTTTGACAAATGGGTTATTTCTACATATTGTGGTCTGTTTGTGACGTAGGAGTGGAACCAATTTAGCGCATTTTTAGTCACTCCAAGATTTTGTAATTTTTCTATTAATATATTATGTTTAACACTATCAAAAGCTTTAGAAATATCCATAAATAAGCCAATTGTATGATTTCCTTTGTCAACGGAATCAATAATCGATCCGATGAAGGATACAGCTGCACTCACCACTGACCTCCCTGATCTAAAGCCATGCTGTCCTTTATCTAATATATTAAAATTTTCTAAAATTTCTGAAAGTTGAAAATGAACTGCTTTTTCATAAATTTTTGAAATGACAGGAAATACAGATACAGGGCGATAGTTGAGAATAATATTTTTATCATCTTTTTTGTGTATAGGTATTATTTTTGCTATTTTTAGTTGACTGGGAAATATACTTGACACAAAAGAGGAATTTGTAAGATGGCATAAAACTGTACTTAAATGTGTTTTCACAGACTTAATAGCTATTACTGGGACTTCATCGTTCCCACTGGAGGTTTTATTTTTTAATGATTCTATAATTCTCTCCACCTCTCTTTTATTTATAGTCCTTAAATAAAATTTGGGCTTTAACAAATGTTCGCTATTAACATTGCTATTTAAATAAAGATTTATACTATCGCTTACACCTACATCTTTCACAATATTTACAAAGTGGTGGTTGAAAGCATTAGCTATTTTCTCAGGGTTTGTAGTAGTTCCTGTCCCCATTTTCAAGGAAATTTATTTGTATTTTTCATTCTTCTTCTTTGCTCCTACTTCTGAGTTTATTAGATCCCATACAGTTTTTTGAATATTTGTTGAAATTTTAATTTTATTTTGAAAATAGTTTGATTTAGCTCTATTTACGTTATCCTTATAGTCTCTCTTTGCCTGTTTCCGTTTAAATTTAATATTTTTACATTTATTTTCCCTATAGTCTTTTATTAGGCGGATGATTTGAATTTTTTCTAATTTAAGTTCTTCTGTAATCCAGTTATTTAATTTTTCCCTTTTTGTTATGAGTGTTTTTGGAAATGCTTTGTCAAAGTAATGGGTGAACAAATTATGAAAAATGTCATACTTGTTTTCCACTGTGGCAAAATATACCTCATCCCATGTTTCATTTGACAACAAGTGAGAAAAGTATTTTAAATTTTCTTTTGAGAATTTACGAACTTCTTGTTTTATTAGTAAATTTTCTTGTTTAGTTAAATGTTTCTGACGTTGATAGGGAATATACTGTCAGTTAAATAAAACTATAGAATTTAAAACGTATTGGTAATTTCATCTTTTGCCCCATTTTTTATTTTAACATAGTATTATCCAGTGTTATGAATATTAGTCAAGTGATGAAAGAAGGTAATGGTATTTAAAACCTTGTATTAACAATGCTAAAACTAGATAACAAGGTCATAACTGATATCTAAACCTATGTTCACAAGATTGTCTACTGTGCTACGAGATTCATCACATAAAAGTCAAATTTAGCATGATAACATATTCGTCAAAGAACATGTATATATTAGCGTTGCTAATATATTAAATATATTTAAGATATCCTGACAGATTTTAATATATATCCCTGACATATCTGTTTGTAATGGAATAATTAGCAAAATAACCCGTATAATTAAACGTAATATCTAAAATAGTTTGGAGACAGTTAAATTCCTTGGTTCATAAAATAGTGTTTTGCCTGACAGGCCTTTATGAATGCGGATTCTCAATTGCTGCAATATATTAACAAGAGATCGGTCCGGGTCATTTAAAAGCTGTCTGCAATGGAGTGGAGCTCTTTGAATACATTTGCGAAACTGTATATTTAACAACCATATATTTGTTTTTAATGTCTACCATATAATTAAAAGAAACACATTTAGTAATGAGATCCCCTTAACCATTTATCGTTTTTTATTTTAATTATAATGATGACTCTGTTTTGTACACTGGAGAAGGAGGGTTTGTTTTCAGTTTATGTTTTCGTACATTAATGAATTCATCAAATTGTATCATACCAATATCTGCAGGATTCTACTTTTATGAAGGGAAGCTACCAACGTAGTTTCCTAGACTCTATACTAACAAATCTTAATTGTGGGAAACAAGTCTAACATGCTGCTATTACCTCCCTTATATTTTAAATCTGTAGCCTATGAAAAAACTAATTGAGGGACGTAATATCTTAAAAACCCCACACTTGCATTCGAGTACTGTGACGCTTTAGTCTTTTAAAAATGATTCTCTATCAATAACTAGGAAACGGAATTCGTATGAAATTATTTCGATGAAAAACAATATTTCAAACAACAGGACAAGTCAGTAATTATCGAAGTTTACCGTTGCAACCATAGAACAAATTACACATTCGGAGCCTTCATTAGTGCGAACTGTTGTTTAATGGCTGAATAGCTGATGAAGCGAGAGCGCAATCGACCTTTCAAAATCAGTAAAACAAAACCAAATAGAAAATTCAGGCTATAAAAAATGTTCATTCTTACTGACAGCCTTTTTCATCTAAATGGGATTGTATTAATTTCTAAATATGTAAGTGTGTATGTGTATGTGTATGTATATGTAGGTTAAAATACGAAAATATATTTAATTTTAGTAAAGCTGGGTTAGAGTAACGCTAGATTTCCAGAAGTTTTAGATTTACTAGAATTATTTAATCAAGATAGTTAATTGTGCACAACGTTGGCAAAGATGTTTTTGGGTTTGAATTCCGAAAATGATAACTGAACCACAGATCTCTCTTGTAGATTTATGTTTCACAAATTTAGTTTCCACAGAAACTGGGTTGAAACTATGTATTTTTCTATTCGAAAACCATTTTGTATGTTAAACCTTTTACTAAAAAACATCGAGATATATCAAACTATAATTTATATCAAACCAATCAGAGAGCAATATTAGAAATCACAATCTCAAATGTACATAATATGACTTAGCTTTACCCTCAACAAACTAAGACTGTTGTATTGCATTAAGTATTTTATTTAAACGTCACTTTAAAAATAGTATATATAGCCTATTACGAAAATTACTAAGCTAAGACGGAACAATGATTTTCGGTCATTGTTGTTAATTTGGAAAGTTCAAAGCATAAAAAATTTAAGATGCACTCTTAAAGTAAAAAACCTTATATAATCCCTTAATGCAATTTCCATATTTGTGGGCAATAAAAACTGCCATTTTGACACATTTATACCTAAGTAACCAAAAATCCTTTCAGATAAAAAAGTAAAAAATTAATATAAAATTGGGGTGGAGTATTGTAATCAAACCACAAAAGCTGATTGATAGATGTTATAATTTATAAACAAATCATCGGCCACCATCACACATACATTTTGTACCGCAAGTGAGTAAAAACACTATTCGGTATTATTTATAAAAAATATATTCCTACAATTATTTGCTCATTTTAAGTTAAACTGTACGATATGAAAAATGCAAGAATATGGGAAGGGATGTAAAATACTATAACACCTAGTGCCGACGTAATTCGACTATAATCGAATTTATTGAATTATACATGAAGTTTATTCTTATTTCAATTAGTGTATGTTTCACTAATAGTTTTTTTTTGTTATCAGTGATTAATTATTATCCTTCTTCATTAAATGTGTTTGTTTTGTACATATTTCTGCTATTGATAGTTTCATAGAAACTGTTGTTTTCGGAAAAACAGGGATTTATTCGATATATGGAGTTCACACAAATTTGGACCCTTCATTTCAACAGCCATCTCACCTAGAACGCGTGTGCGAGAATCATGCATTAGAAACAAATCGAAATACATAAAAGGGTTAAGCAAAAGTTTGGATATCCCCACCCAACTTTTTAACGCGTCATAGTTAGAAATCCAAACTCGGCATTATTTAACAACATGAAAACTGGACTTTTTAATGGGAGTCCGATTTTTGCCCCCATCCTTAAGATGGAGTATTTCGGGGGAACCCCCATATGTTTTTAATTAAACCCCAATCGAGTGACCCGTCATTTGAAGGGGTTTGTCAAAAGAAACAAAATGGCACTAAGGAAGGTTAATATTATACGTCTAACAAAAATGGCAGCCATTTCAATGTGTGAGATAGGTAAACAAGTTAAAGTGTGAATGCCACCATCTGTCATTAAATGGGTAACAGTAGATAACTGAACTCAGCACAACGTAATACAGCATAAAGCTGTACTTTTATGTCACAAAAAAAATGTTAACGCCCTAAAAAATGGGCACAATGGGGCTTGTTCAATGTTAACGCCTCCCCCAAATTGTTAAACGTTATAGTTTTAAAATCACTACAACTTTGGTTAGGGGTGATATAGGCCTCCGGTTTGCACCATTGTATTTCTCTTGACAAGTCCTTTAAAATGATGGGTCACTCGATAGGGGTTCACATTTCAAAATTTGGGGTACCTCCGATATATCCCATTTTGGGGGTAGGGGAAAAAAGGGACTCTAATTAAAAAGTGCAGTTTTTATGTTGAGAATGTATGCTGAGTTTGGATTTCCTACTATGATGCGTTAACAAGTTAAGTGGGGGTTACCCTGTTTAAACCTTTCAGGGAAAGAATAAGTAAATTTAGGGTATTTTTTAATACAGTCAATTTATCAAAGATCATTGAATTAATAATTTATTTTAAATCTTGTTTTATGAAAATACAATCAAAAATGGTAGCGATTTATATTTTAGATTATATATAACTTAGGTTTTCTTTTGATAGCTTTTATCATTATTTAAAATGAGGTTTTTATATTTAGGCTTGATTAAATCGATATATCGATTATTCCCCCACAAGAATGTCATTAATTTCAGCTTTATTGTTTGAAAATGAATGATGCCTCAGGTCTTGAACACCGGCGACCACACAAACTGGGGCCATTAGTCAAAATTTCTTCCTTACCTTGACGGTTTATTGGAATATTTAAAAGTTATGTAAAATCATACCTGAAATAATAGGAAATATTTTAAAGATAATATTAAGTATGGAAGTGCAAAATGTAATAATTTATTACGACCCCTAGTGCCGGTGTAATTCGACTAGTTTTGAGTTATATGAATTTTATATGAAGTATATTCGTATAATTTGATCTAGCGTTGATTACACTAACAAACAGGGACATATTTTTTGTGAATAATTATTGTACTTAATTAAGTTTGTGATATTTCTACATATTTCTGTTATTTTCGTCTTATACTATACTGTCAGGTTCCACGACTGTTGGAATGGAGTTTTAAGAGCACATGCCAATTGCAAATAGCTGTCGTAAGACAAATTGTGCGGCTTAAGGTAACTAAAAGTAACCTGTATAAGCAATATAAGCTCAGATAAAATTTTCATAATAGCATTAATTTTTTAAAGACTGTTTAAACAATATCGAGAATTTTAAAAAGGTTTATCATTGAAATATAATTAATTTAATTCCACTCATAAGATAACTGTGAGCAAATTTTGTAAATTTTTCATACATCCTTTCTATGTTCTTTAAAAGATATTTATATTTCTGAGATAATATAAAAAGTTTTCAAAACTGATATGAACGTTCGATTATTAGCATAGGCTAGAGATTACTGTTGGAAAGTAAGTTAAATATTTTGGCTTTCGGTTTTTATGAATTTATCTTTCGAACATTTAAGAACTTCAAGCAAAGCAACAATGCGCCAAGTGTACTTTGCTTCGTAATATAAACAGTCCGGTAACATACTTAAAATTGTAATGAACAATTGCAAAATTTTCACTATAAATAATGGCGTTATAATTCCTGATGACTTGGTTTTACTTTTCATCTTGAGAGAAGAAATACAATTGTTCAGTTCAGTGCCTCAAGTTTCTTTGTGCCAAGTTTTATTCCTCAAGTTTCTTTATGCCATTAAATTTTATGGAATAAACACAAAAATCTAAATTTTGATAAATTACGTATAACACAACCATACAATTGGAATCCAAACAAATAAATGCATTAGCAGATTTCAAACTGCAATTTCCAAATTAAATAATATTATCCAATCTTTTATTAGATTATATATCTACAACACACTTGAAAATATTTAATTGAGATAGAAATATTTACCGTTGTTCTCCTTACGGAGTACTTAAGCAAAATTTACCACTAATTGATCGTTGTTTTTCTTATGTAGTTTTTATGTTACTGCCTTAACTTAAAAACATTATTACTTTTAATATCCTCTAATTGATGTAAAGTGATAACACTTAATAGTTTCAGTATCGTCTAATCAAAAAGTAAATAACGTCAAACAATTTTGGGATTTTCTTATCTATGTATTTTCTGTTCTAGGTTTCCAGTGAAATGTTTGGTTATTAGTTTGACACGGGGGTGGAACTTAAGCCACTGACCAAGATCAAGAATTTACCCAATGACAAATTCTGTCAACATGCTTATTATGCTTGTTTTTGATTATTTTTTCCTGGTGATCATCCCTTGCATTATAATTGTACATGGGATAGTAATTTTAATTTAAATCACCGAAGTCTGCATTTCCGGTGCGCGCTCAAGTTTGACGTGTGAAAAATGTCAAACCAAATAATTGACGTAAGTACCGGAAAATCATTTCTCATTGACGATAAATCTGATTAAATTAGTTTTTGTCTAACACAAATTGCAACTTCATATGTTTTACAACAGTTGCAAAATATAATAAAGTAGCAAATATTGTCACTTTAATTATTATCTGGATTGTTTGAATTATAGAAATATTAATATTTTGTTGCTAGAGGGTACTGATGAACTCATTGACGACAGATACAACTGAATAGAGTTTCCTTTTAATTTAATTTACAGATTTTAATATTTAAACTCGATTAACAATATTAACTCATGACAATTATTCTTTCTATGGGCACAAATGCACGTAATATATTATATGTTACAATTATGTACGCAAGAGTTTCAAAATTTGAATCAAATTAGTACTTGTTAAATTATTAAGTTCGGTTCATATTTTATTTAATTTTTAAGAGGCTTAGTAAGTGAAAGGAATCAATAAGTATATGTTAAATTAACAATGAACTGAACAAAAATTCACAACCCCGAATTATATTTAATTTTCCACCCTTGAATATGTTTCTTCCAAAAACAGAAAGAACCCTAATATAATAACTGGTCAGATCCATCCCCCTGGAGTGTTGTTGTGACAGGGAGCGTGGAAACTCCCCGAGCCATCGACAACTTGTCAAGTGGCGCTCTTACCAACAACCGACCTGAATTGCAACCATTTTAAAATGTGATTCTTTAAATATATCCTTTGAATTATTCCTTAAAGGTTTGAATCAAGGAATAATTCATAATGCCTTAAATTTCAAATGATTCCTTTCCAGTTATATGTATTAACCTCAATAAAGAAAGTGTAAGAGTGACTTCTTTTGAATCCCAAAAATATTGAAATAACTCAAAATAATATGTTAATACTTTGTCCCCTCTTTGGGTAATCCCTCATAGCTTTGAGATATTGGAAAAATCATTAAGTAACTCACAATAACATGGCATTGTATAAAAAATTTTAAATGAAAAAAAATAATGCATAAGATCACGAACCAAGTACAAATGTTTTACATAAACATCTTTTATTGCGATATGCTTACTTGAAATCAGCTGGCTCTGCAAGGGTTAGTAACATGCGAAAAACCCTTGAAAATAGGAGTTGTCAGTTCAAAGGCCGTGGCCTTATTACTACAGACGGCTGTGATAATAGCCATATGTCGTTTAATTTTATGCCCTTTGAAATAGAACAAAATAGGGCAACAAAAAACTATTACATTAATCTAAATCATGACGAAAAACATGGAAAATAATAAGCAAAGTTGTATTTAACGTACGAAGGAATAAATTAATTATTCCTTTAACAAATACACTACACAAATAAGATAAAAAGTAGAAATGTTCTTTACATGGGGTTAACCTGCTACGATTTATTGGTCAACGATTTTATCAGACCTTAAACGTTAATATACTTTTATGCTAATTATAGCAACTGCGAACCACGCAAATCATCCACTGACCTTGGGTTCATTGGCTAGAGTGCTTATCGCCAGACGTTGAGCCGTGATGTCAGTTGAGTGACCATCAGTCGCCAGTGCAGCCACTCCATAAAACTAAATATCCCTCTGGTTAGTGTTATAGTATATTACACTCGCCCCAACTTAAAATAAACTCTTCCTTCAATAGGCCTATATTTAAGTCCTAGGCCTAAACTTCAATCACATTGAAAACAAAATTCAAAGTTCGTAGCCTAATATATATTTTTTCAACTTAACACTTCTTTTCAAAATAATACAAAATAAATTTTCTTCTTTTCAAAAACACAGTCTACCGTTGTAGGTTTACAGATCAAGCCTTCTCGGCTTGCGAATGGCTCGTTGAGACCGTCGAAGAGCTTGCGGGCTACTCAGCTTACTATGCTGCACTTCTTGTCTATCTTCCAGTCTTGGTTGGGGAATAGGCGCTCCTTGCGGGCTTCGTCTCGGAGAAGGTGATTGACGCTCATCGCCGCTGGCTTAGGGCTACTGGGTACTCACACAGGTGTAATTGGCATAACAACTGGTGTTGTCTTGGCTGGCAATTGCTGTCCGCTGTCCGCGATTTGCCTATCCACTAAAGTCTAATCTTCCAGCTGGCTAAAATCGCAAAATTCATGATCTCCATGGCAAAATCGAATCCTGCCGGACACGCTTACAACATTAGCTGAAGTACTTCTTTGCTCCAAAATTCTCCCGGGAATCCAGGAAATATGCTCCCCTCTGACTGTCTTCACCTACACCTTATCTCCTTCGTCAAACTGTCTTGTATTGCCTCGGGTGCTGTTCGCAGCCGTCCGCTGCATCTCTTTCTTTTTGTCAATCACTGACAACATATTAGGGTTAAGTAAAGTCGATTTTGTTCTGGGTTTCCATTGCAGAAACAACTCGGCTTGTGTGAGTCCAGTTACTGTGCTAGGTGTGTTCCGATACACGAACAGGAAGTTGTCTAGCTTATGCTGTAAAGTAACATTTTCAGAACCATTTTCAATCACATGCCTTTGCAGGTTTTTCTTTACCTCTTGCACACACCTTTCAGCTGCGCCATTTAGGGCAGGGTGATAAGGAGGCAACAAAGTGAATTTAATGCCGTTTTTGCTCAGAAATTCCCTAAACTCAGAACTTGTAAAATTAGGACCATCATCACTCACCAGTTCCTATGGCAATACACAAGAAGCGAACAAGGTTCGTAATCTTTCGATGGTTTTGAACGATGTAGTGGATTTCATATGAAATACTTCGAGTCAATTCAAAAAACTGTCCACTAACATTTGTTGCCTAGTCTGCGGATCCTCCGCATAATCGATATGAATTCTCTGCCACCAGTTGGCAGTTCTAGTCCATCGATACAACGGCACCTTATCGGCAGCATTTCTGGTGCACTGACAGACAGGACAAGAAGAAACTGTTTCCTCTATGTTTTTCTCCAGGCCAGGCCACCAGACATAGCTCCTGGCTAACATTTTCATTCGGGATATGCCCGGATGCAGCAACCGGCTTACCGCATTACGAAGTTTCTCAGGTACGACTACTCTCGCTCCCCAAACAATACAATTGTTGTCCCCAGACAACTCATTTTTTCTTCTGAAAAATGCAATCAATTCTGGCTTATCAGAGTGACGCCATCCGTGCCAAATGAAATCCCTTACTTTAGGTAAAACAGGATCTTTGTCAGTCAATCTAGCTATATCCTTAGCTGTAATAGGTGTGTCATCACTCACCATTTTGTAGCAATTGAATACTTCCACAACAGTGTCCACGTGAGAGAGATAGTTGGCCTCTCAACAATATATATTCCCATTTTTATTTCCATGTGCTTAGAAGTTAGAGGAAAATTTATAAGTCGCTAAATCAATGGTGATTCAATATTCGGTTTTAATTTTTTTTGTAATATTTTTACTTTATGGATTTATACATTTCCCTGCATGTATTTACACCTTTATTTCAACTGTTATAGATACAAATAAATTTTAGTTACAACTTAGATTATTTCCAATGTAAAAATTGCACCATACTTCCTAGAGTCAAAGGAAAACATATTTTATCAAAAGGTGAACTTAAAACTACAAATGTAGAACGAAATGGCAATGTTTTGACATATATAAATTATTTTTATACCCTGGACTGATATTTTCTTAGTCTATATTATCTATAATATTATATATATTAACAAATATGCAAATAGGTTTCAGAGGTCTTGACGATACTCCCATCTAACATGGATGCTGCGCTGTAAACATGTCCCGATTCGTGTTGGAGGTCAAGTGGTTGTAAAACATTTTATCCTTCTCCTTGCATCAACAAATTTTATCGATATTGCTTCGCCGACACTGAAAACATTATAAATTTTACATTGTTAAATGTTCTATTTTCATTTGATTTTAATGCAAATAGATTTAATGTCTATCACTTGTGGAAATACGTTAAATACATAACTTTTTCAATACCCTTATATTTTACAAATAATGACGTCTTTATAATTTTTGTTATATAGCACACACACGTAAGCATCTTCATTTACTTATAATTAAGTAGTTTCTTCATCTCTTTATTGCCTAACTCTTAGATTAATTCAACTAATTTGAGATCGGTTTCCATTAACGATATTTAATTTGGCAGTAATAATCGTAATGTAAAATTCGGAACTAGAAGTAAAGAACAGGCTGATAGCAGCAAGGAATAGATTCTGATCCTCAGAAAATTTACTGAGTTCGAAAAAAATTTCTAAAACTACGATTATGTCACACTATTATCCAGTTAATATTATTAATGGAACAAAAGACCTAGACTTAAGTAAAAATGCAGAAAATTAATTTATAGATTTTGAGAATCGAGTTTTAAGAATCATATATGTTCCAGTAAATGAGAATGGTAATAGGAGTATCAGAAAAAACCGAATCCTCAGAAACCTCTATACACACCCGGATATAATACCAGTTATCAAAAGCCGAAGGTTGAGATGGGCAGAATACGAGGCAAGAAGACCAGGAGGGACCCTCATCAAGGAAGTTCTAGAGGGGAGACCAGCAGGCACTAGACCATAATTATAGGGAGATTGAAACGTCGCAAGCGTCCGTCGTTGGGATTATTAAATACTGAAAGACGTTCGAAAGAAGGGAGTAACGTGGTTTCATGTTCGTGGAGGCAGATTGGCGAGGAAGTCAAAAGCATACTTCGGTTTAAATGGTCACAATAGTAAGGTAAGTTAATATTAGGTATCAAAGCTAATAAATGTTTTCTTTGATGTGGTACATATTTTTCTCTCTGGTTGGTTTTTTTTTCTTGTGCTCGATTTGTAAACGTTTTGTAAGTACATTATACATAATAACTTCATTATTTTGTTTTATTTTTATTTTATAATTAGTTATTTCTTCCCTTTCAGTAACCGCTGTAACTATAGATTTCACATGTTTTATTAGCCAATGCTGCTCTCAAATACTCGATATCAACAATAAATATTTATGATCCACAATACTACAATATATATATTCAATTGCAAAACAATGCAGCGGCTTTTGGTGCGTGAAAAACATACCAAAAATATATAAGATCCCAAATCGTAAATATTTTACTTCCGTAAACTCTTTATTTGGAACATCGTGATGGATTCTTGACCAACGCAGACCTGCATTTGAGTGCTATGACAATATTTGATTTGACTGGGAATCATTCTGTGAAAAACAAAATGTGTTTAATGTGTTATGATACAAATAGAGCTTCCAGAATATTGTTAAATACTTTTTTTATTATGAACACAATTTTCCAAGATTCTGAAACTTGTAAATAATAACTTTCTTAAATAGGTGTTCTTGACGAAGATTATTTTAATTTTAAAGTACTATTGAATGTAAAATAAATAGCTACGGACACCCAAATAAAATTTTAAATATACCGGGTGTCTCACCTAAAGTGAACCAATAGCTAACTGTTTTATTATAAATATGACAAAGAACTTCTTATGGGGCACTTCCCTTAATTTTTAACGCTGCTTTTTGGAGTCACTTCGAAAATTAAAAATATGGCCGCCATTTTCCAATATGGCGGACAACTTTAATTTTTCTTAGGGAACACCCTATATTTTAGGGCGTTTTTAGATTCTACGCTTAATTTTAGGAACTTTTTATTCTTTATCATTTTTTCCTAAACCCAATGGTTCAGCAGATATGAGCAGTTAAAGTTTGATTTTTCCCCTTTTAAAATGCATTGTGTCCATTTAACTGTGCCATCTCAAGTATTCCTTATGGAGTAAAATCATATTCAAAATAACACATTTCCATGATTAAATCTCGACTAAAATTATTTTATGACTAAACCTCAACTAAACTAACATTTTTAGGCACTTTTATTCTTTGGTATCTTTTATCAAACCCAACCGTTTTCGATATTCAGACTACCAACAATTTCACAATGCATTTTAAATGGCGATAAAATCTAACTTTAACTGCTCATATCTGCTGAACCATTGGGTTTAGGAAAAAATTATAAAGCATAAAAAGTTCCTAAAATTAAGCGTAGAATCTAAAAACGCCCTAAAATATAGGGTGTTCCATAAGAAAAATTTAAGTTGTCCGCCATATTGGAAAAAGGCGGCCATATTTTTAATTTTCGAAGTGACTCCAAAAAGCAGCGTTAAAAATTAAGGGAAGTGCCTCATAAGAAGTTCTTTGTCAGATTTACAATAAAATAGTTAGCTATTGGTTCACTTTAAGTGTTACACCCGGTATGTATTATTCAAAACCCTACTCACAGTACATTCAGGTAAATATTTTTCCATCATATTTTTCCATTGTTATTGGAATGTAAATAGCATTTTATTAGGTTACAATCTTCAAAGCCAAGCCTACTCAAAATGAATTAATGAAAAATAAATATAAAGAGACCTAGGGTGGAGTCTTGGATTCCTCCAGAGGATGTAAGATTATAGAAATCGCCATACATCTGAAAATTTGGAACATCATAGGCTTATGAAACTTTTGAAAGAAAAGATGCTCAGCAAATAGAAAAAAAGTTTAAAAATAATACTCAATATATAAGTTTAAAACAATTTACAACCCGTAAATGTCATAGACACACATAAATTTGGGAAACAAGCAAAAACATGTCCATTGTCAGTAATATAAGAAAAACCATTAAAATACATTTACTTACTTTACCTGAAGATTTGATAGTCAATCTATTTTACTTCCTAGAATATTTAATTTAAAAAATCACTAATCATGCACAATAATTTCCTCTAAGATCAAGAAAAGATAAAAGAAAAATAGCGATAGGGAAGCGAAGAAAGTTGAAGTGAAATGAAAGCAAAAGAAACGTTGAAAGATAACGTGATAAAAGCAGAGCATGCAAATTTGATGAAAAAGAGGTGGGGTAAGAGAGTGCCGACTGATAACGCTTTATGGAGCATCGTTCAAAACCTTTATAGGAATTAGTTTATATAAAAGTCTTTAACAAAGGGAATTCATTATGTTTCATAAAAATTTGGTTTAAATTACTTCAAATATATTGCTATTCGTTCCGTTTAGGACCGAACATATATACAGGGTGAGTCAGACCACCCGTCCACCTATTGTAGCGGGAGAACGGTTTGAGATAGAAACGTCAAATAAAATTATTCCCCACTAATTTGCATATGGAGAATTCATTAAAAATATTTTCATCGCAATTCATGTACAGGGTGTTCCAGAAATGAAGGTCATGGGTTCGAATCCCAAAATTTTCTACAGTAAACCTATAGCAAATATTATATCATTTTAAACGTCTTCTTAAAAGAAACATTTTGGTGAAAACAGAACTAAATTATCTCAAGCCGTTTCAAAATGGCGGCCATTTTTGTGAAAAATTTCGGTATTTACAGAAACTCCTGTATTTTTCAAACCACTCAATATTTTTCAGTTCTGATTCAAAATTCTTAATCCTTGGTAACTCAGCTTTACTATGATATGTCACATGACAATATTTAAAAACATTTTAAATTTTGAAAAAAAAAATATTTTTTGAAAATGTTGGCAGCCCTGAAAAAAAAATCAAATAGCAACATATACCAAAAAGCATATAATTTTAAAGGTCTTCAAAATTCCTACAACTTTGTAATTTACACAAGTATTATAACTTTTTTAGTTTTTTAGTTATGGTCAAAAAACTCCATTTTCCCATATGAAGTGCATGTTAATTGCACGTCCATAGCAAACGGTCTGTGGGTACCCTTTGGTTATTATGAACTGCATAAATAACATGCACTTCCTATGGGAAAATGGAGTTTTTTGACCATAACTAAAAAACTAAAAATGTTAGAATACTTGTGTAAATTACAAAGTTGTAGAAATTTTGAAGACCTTTAAAATTATATGCTTTTTGGTATATGTTGCTATTTGATTTTTTTATTTTCAGGGCTGCCAACATTTTCAAAAAATATTTTTTTTTTCAAAATTAAATTTTTTTTAAATATTGTCATGTGACATATCATAGTAAAGCTGAGTTGCCAAGGATTAAGAATTTTGAATCAGAACTGAAAAATGTTGAGTGGTTTGAAAAATACAGGGGGTCCCGTAAATATCGAAAATTTTCACAAAAATGGCCGCCATTTTGAAACGGCTTGAGATAATTTAGTTCTGTTTTCACCAAAATGTTCCTTTTAACAAGACCTTTAAAATGATATCATATTTGCTGTAGGTTTACTTAAGAAAATTTTGAGATTCGAACCCAAGACCTTCATTTCTGGAACACCCTGTACATGAATCGCGATGAAAATATTTTTAATGAATTCTTCATGTGCAAATTAGTGGGGAATAATTTTATTTGACGTTTCTATGACAAACCGTTCTCCCGCTACATTAGGTGGACGGGTGGTCTGACTCACCCTGTATGTATCATATTTATTGTCCCTTTAGTTTTTGTTTTTTTTTTAAATTTAATCTTTGAAATTTTACTCACATGGAAGGCAGCTTTCATTATGATACTATAACGCCTAAACGATTTATGTCACTGTGACTTTCTTGTATAGAATTGAGTTGAGGCTTTGATTTACTCAGCTTGTAATTTCCAAAAACATCCTATAATTCAGTTCGTCATCATTGTTGTGGTAGAAATTAAAGCTCCTTGTAAGTGACTTAATTGAATGTGGAATTTTCAGGTAACATCATTATTCATTTTAAAAATCAATTCCTAACTCAACTTAAAAGTTTGTTCCTCTTACACTTTGTGGTATTTTTTTTCTTTTAACTTACAGATGACTCAAGGCACAGACTATATATTTCACAATAATATAGATTTCCCAGGAATACATTTCCTTTATTTGCACACCATGCTATGACATAGTTTCTTTAATTAAATTAAATTCGGAAAAGAATCGCTTAGTACTTTGGAATAACTTTTGTAAGTAATTTATTTCCAATCCATCTATTAATTGTACCAAATACAATTTAATTGATTGCAATTGTTATTTACTAATTTTAATTGTACCCTGCTGTTTGTCTATAATGTGTTCACCATCCTGTTTTTGTAACAATACTTTATGCATCCTTTTACTGATGAATTTGGGAGGAAGACCTATGGAATATAAATTGAATTTATTTGAAGTACCCTATCTAATAATTATGAAGAAAAATAATCAATTTCCCGTAAATATGATTTCCTTTTTGATTTGACAACTCATGTTCATTTTATATAGGTGACATTGTTACGATTTTACAGTTGTTATATATATATATATATGTATATATATATATATATATATATATATATATTTATATATATGAATTTAAGAATGTAAGAAAACTTATCTCTACTTTTGAACGTAAAATCATATAACGAATTCAACTAGGTTTAAAGAGAGTAAAAACCTTTTTAATTATTGAACAAATAACTTTGGAAACTAGATTAAGAATGTTGATGAAGCTTACCAAACAGAACTTACAATTTAATATAAGTAACCACATTAAATAACTTAAAACTACTAAAATACAAGTTACAAGACTAACAAACTTTTTTGGAAGGTTAAAAGTTCATACCTGAAACTCAAAACAAATACGTACATGAAAAACAAGAAAAAAAAATTAAAACACATTTTCGGTGGATATTTTAACTGTTATTATTTTCATTCATAAATCAAACACAGTTAGAAAACTAGAAAATTCGGTTATAATTATAAGAATAACAACTTGAATATGAACCACTTTAGAATCCATGGAACAGTACAACCGAGAACAATAGTAGTTTTCATTACTAGGAGCGAAAGTGGCTCTTTTTGGTACGAGATCGTAATTTACAGGCGAGGCGCAGCCGAGCTTGGAAATGCGATCGAGTACCAAGGGGACACTTTTGCTCCGTGTGATGAACAACTATTTTCATCATTATGTATAAATAGCCATTTAATCGTTAAAAAAATAGACTACATAATTTTGAGGCTATCCAAAATAGTTATTGTCATTTACACATCTGTTAGTTGTTTACAAACACAAGTTAAGAAATCGTTCAGCCTTTCAAACGTAACATAAACAAATTTTGACATTAGAGTACGGCAAAATTTACCATATGTTTTTTCAGTACTCCTATTCGAAGTTATCCAAAAACGATCATTTTGCGTACGATTTAGAGAACTAAAAACGGCTGTTTTCGGGACAGTATGATGAAAATATAATTCGAATAACCGCTTCGAGAACAAAGTTTTAAGTTAAACTCAAACCAACCCTAAGCACACTCGTGAAAACAAACTCGTTCGAGACATTTTAAGTTGGAAGTGCCGTAATTATCCAAATGTTAACAGCGACGCAGCGGCGCGGCGGCGGTTAACTCCTACTTTTGGGAGTTTACTATTGGGGATGTTAATTACTCGTGTTGTTATGTAGTTATAAAATGTTGAGAAACTGGGGGAATTTTTCATGAACAGCAATTACGTAAATATAAAATATAAAGGCTGTAATGTTTTGGCAAAGAAATTTTTAGTTAGCAGTATGCAGGTTTACTGTTACAGTTATTGAAATTGTGTCAGTTCTTATTTTGCAATACGAGCTTATAAAGGAGTGGGCTTCAAATGGAAGAGGTTTTATCTTAAGCATTCCAATGTAAAAAGGAGACAACATGCCCTAATTTAACATACAGTGATTGTTGTTAAATCACTTTACACACACTATGAACATATTAAATCTTAATCAGTAAACAAGCCTTTAAAATAACTATCACAATACACTTAACTGTGGAGTATATTATTTATCGAATTTACTGTATCATTCATTTGACTCATCGTTATCGAATCAATTATGAGTAGCTACAAAGCAAAAAAAATAGCGAAAGTCGAACCATCCTCGTCAAATTGTTCTATTACTGAACAAATTCACATGGGTCACCAGAGTACAGGGAACAGTTTTGGGTCAAATTCAATGTGCATATGAATTTAACCGGCTTTCCGGCTACTGCATTGTCCAATGAATCCTGTTCATGTTCAGTTCAATTAGTCAACTTGTTACAGTGTCTGGTGGACATTGTGTCCTTTGTGGTCAACCGATGTTCAATCTACTGTAATGGCGATTTTCTTTGATTTGACTCCATGACAACAGTTTATCCCTTCCTTATAGGCTAGTAAAAATAGGATTGAGCCTGGACAAAATTCCCGGAAAGCTAGAAATCGTCTTAATCTTTTCGTTTAACATCCAAGTATATGAATTTGAAGTTTGTCCCATTTTTCCTAGTGTGCTTTCGACCTGGGAGCAAAAAAATATCAGAGTTTCGGGCCCTTTTTATTCTTTTGCAAATAAGTAAAAAAACGTTTATACTACATAAAAAGTTTAAATACAAGAATTGTAGAGGACAAAATTCTGCATTTATTGAGTACCTTCTGATAAAGATACTTTAAATAGTAATTGATATATGGAAAGTTAAATAAATGGTTTTGGCGAATTCCTCTTTTAGGGAAAGAGCTATTGCTGTAGGTCTCATGGTAATCCCTAATCCCGAGACCATGATAACTTTTAGTTTTGAGGCCCTCAGAAGCCAAAAACCTCATACGTTCAAATCTAAATAAATATATATGTATCAATATATATGTATATAAATATATTTACTTATGTATTTGTTTCCTCGATAACCCTCGCAAAAATGGTCCGATCTTCATAAAATTTGGCATGGACGTGTAAAGTAGTAATTATTCACTTATGATTGAAAACCAGCCCGATCGGACCATTGGAAAGGGGGGTAAGGGGGGGTAAACCCCAAAAAATGGGGTATATTGAATTGTTCATGTAGAAAAATTAAAATATTCTAATTTTGGCTTATACAGTTGAATTCAGCTCGAAAGAACAAATAATTTTGTATCTTGAATCATTGTTCTATGTCCATTAGTTACCGAGATACTAAGAGTGGTAAACATAGCACGTTGTCCCAGCAATGTTAACCTTATGGGAAATAAATAAAATTATATATCTCACTTATTTCTGAACATATCTTAATAACATTTGGTATGTGGCTTCATCTCGTTAAGATCTACTTGTTTATGGCACAAAATTCAAAGATTTATATATTCTTGATGCATCAAACCCGCGTACTCACCTTCCCAACGTTAACCTTATGGGAAATCAATAAAATTGAACATCTTCCTTATCTCCCAATATATCTTAATAAAACTAGTTATTTGGCTTTATCTAGTTAAGGTTGACTTGATTACGGGAAATAATCCCCAAGTACAAAGATTCCTGAGGCAGCAAACCTGCCTACTCATCTCCCCAATGTTGACCTTAAGGAAAAAATAAATGTTTGTAGCTTGCTTATTTCTCAACATATCTCGTTGAAACTTGGTATGTTGCTTAGTAAAATAGACCTTAACTAGATGTTGCACAGAGTTTTATAAAAATATTAAGAAATAAGCTAGCTGTACAATTTTATTTATCTTCCATAAGGTTAAAATTGGGAAGGTGAGTATGCAGGTTTGCTGCCTCAAGAATATATAAATTTTTGAATTTTGTGCCATAAACAAGTAGATCTCAACGAGATGAAGCCACATACCAAATTTTATTAAGATATGTTCAGAAATAAGTGAGATATACAATTTTATTTATTCCCCATAAGGTTAACATTGCTGGGACAACGTACTGTGTTTACCATTCCCAGTATCTCGGTAACCAATGGACATAGAGCAATGATTCAAGATACTAAATTATTTGTTTTTTCGAGCTGAATTCAACTGTATAAACCAAAATTAGAATATTTTAATCATTCTACATGAAAAATTCAATAAACTCCATTTTTTGGGGTTTACCCCCCTCACCCCCCTTTCCAATGGTCCGATCGGGCTGGTTTTCAATCATAAGTGAATAATTACCACTTTACACGTCCATGCCAAATTTTATGAAGATCGGACCATTTTTGCGAGGGTTATCGAGGAAACAAATACATAAGTAAATATATTTATATACATATATATTGATACACATATATTTATTTAGATTTGAACGTATGAGGTTTTTGGCTTTTGAGGGCCTCAAAACTAAAAGTTATCATGGTCTCGGGATTAGGGATTACCATGAGACCTACAGCAATAGCTCTTTCCCTAAAAGAAAAATTCGCCAAAACCCTTTATTTAAGTTACCATGAATCAATTACTATTTAAAGTATCTTTATCAGAAGGTACTCAATAAATGCAGAATTTTGTCCTCTACAATTCTTGTATTTAAACCTTTTATGTAGAATAAACGGTTTTTTACTTATTTGCAAAAGAATAACAAATAGCCCAAAACTCTGATATTTTTGTGGTCCCAGGTCGAAAGCACACTAGGAAAAATGGGACAAACTTCAAATTCATATACTTGGATGTAAAACGAAAAGATTAAGACGATTTCCAGCTTTCCGGGAATTTTGTCCAGGCATGACAAATTTTTGATCTAATTTTACTGGCCTATTACAAGAAGGTGAAAGCATTCCCCATACCCCTCAAAGAGCTTATAAGAATAACACGGTAAATGATTGTTTCTTGCCTTAGAGAATACTGAATGAAATTGTTATATTTTTTTTTGCACTTCATATTAATAAAATAAGAAATATTATATTAATTATTATAATATTTTATATTAATATTGTAACAGCCCTAACCATTTAACGAATCTTAATAAAATACGACATTTATCGCAGAGTTTATTTCACCATACTTCTGGAAAGCCTCTGCAAAGTTGGCTGCCTAAGCCGCTTAGTTCTGAGGATACCGGAGATTAAGGAAAACTTAGATTTAGAATCGCACGTAGTCCTGCGAAGGTTGTTTGTTGGTGTTCGGTGTTGAAACTCTGTAACATTTTTTACACAAATGTTATTGTAATGTAGGAAAGAAATGCATGTCAAGCCAATAGTTGACAAAGCACGATACCAAATTTAAATTTTGTTAAATGAAAAGGAATCTTCTTTTCGCAAAGTAATAGAAGGTAGCAATAATTTATTTAGAAGGTTTCGAGATATAGAAGGTAGTTCATAAAATTTGCGTACTGAAACTGTAGGTGATTGCCGATCACATTTAATTCGAATGAAACTTCCAATAAATAACTATTTATATAGTTTACATGAACAAGTATCCTTTCTTGCACATAATCAGTATATATTTATTTAGTTAAAATTACAACAATAAAACGTAACCGCTATTGTAAAATATTCTTGATAAATGTCAAAAGCGTCATGTTATGCTCTTATCTAATTTAAGCAGAGATAAGCCACTGAAAGCTTTTTGACGTCACAAGGCTCCGAGTATAAGAATGTTTCTAGACAAATTCTTCTTTGCAATATCCTTTCAAAATAAAATTCCTTAGGAGAAAAAACATTTTAATATTGTCATTTTCAAGCAATAAGGAAAATTGGCTCATAAATTATGTCATTAAAGTTTTCATACCTTGCATTAATAGTCTACATAATGGCGGTTTAATTCTTCACATAAATAATGCTGGTATGTTTTTTTTCTCATTGTATTTATTCTGCTAACAAACTGTTATGGTCGAAAATGCACTGCTGTATTTCCTCAGTAACGTCCTCTTAAATGACTTAGTATTTGTTTTTTATTATTTCGAACGCTTTATTTATGATTTTCTCTGAATATATTGTTTATGGTATTTTTTTCTATACCCAATATAGTATGTTGTCCTATATACGCAGAAACACCTTCATCCAGTAAGAACTATTATTCCAATTTATTTAGATTTAATACTTGTTCTTTTAATTAAGCTCTAGCAACAGTATTAGTTTTTTTGCATTTAATCATGCAATATTATATTTTTTATATTTTAGTAAAAACATTAAGATACACTATTGCACTTTTTGATGAATAAAATAATTACTGACTACAAACGTCATATAGAGCACACGATACTTACTTTAGACAACACTCCTGGAAATAACGTATCGTATGAATTCATTGTATGAAGTGTTGAAGGCCGTTATTTTTTATTACCTTAGTAAAATTTCTTACTGTAGTACCAAACTTTTATCTAGAAGTGTGAATTCTATTTGTTTGATTTGGGTAATCACAATAATAACCTACAATATTTTGTTATCAATCCAAATAAAATACTGAATCTTCAATAGTGCTTAAGTTTAATCTCAAAGCGTCATGCAATGCTGAACATTAAGTTTAGATTTTTGAATGCTATTAAATATTTAAAAAAATCTGTTATATAGTTTTTAAGCTACCATTGTATTTAGGTGTATGAAAAATATAATTTGTGTAAAAAAGTATTGTTACGTTATTTTTTTAATATTAAAGTCATGCCTATGTTTGAGGATTGCATGACTTACATTGTGAACCACCCCTGCACATGCAAAGTGTGGCAACTTGTTTTTAAATGTTTGTTTTAGCCTCAAATATAAAACAAGAATGTTTGTTTTACATTTGCTTGGTTTTCAGGCTGTTACTTAGTGTATTTCAGACCTTTACACAAACCTTTTATACTCTCTGTTTTGAATTTGAATCCAGTACAAGTAAATATGTATATCTTGTAAGTGTTGTGGAAGTTTATTATTTACATCTAGTAAAATTTGCTGTGCATTTGTAGTCATAAAAAAAACATTCTAATAAACAATATATTTTTAGTTCCAGCTAACTAATTAGTTCATTTCATATGCAATACTCCGCATTAATTTGTGAAAAGCTATTAACTCTACGTGGCGAATTCCTATTTAATTAGTACATGATGCACAAAATATTATCTACCCATTGCAAACGATTACAACTCATTATTGAAAGCATTATCGCTTACCAATAACATCCTTTTTTCAATAATTAGTTTACCTACGCCAGGAATATATCCTATACTAGCAATTGCCCGTGGCTTCGCTCACGATATAAATTATATCTGATCTATCTCTGCTCTTATAACTGTCGAATTTTAGTATCCTCAGCTGTTTACATTTCAGTATTTGAATGTTTATACTCCTTTAAAATGTAAACATTGAAACTGGCGATGTTCACGGGGGATTTTAAGGAAGTGAACAGGCATATGCGTTTCCCAGGTTCAGGATCTACCTCTGCGTAAAATTTCAACCTACTCGGTTCAGTATTTTTCGAGTTCACTTGCCACATACATACATACAGAAACCACCTCTTCTCTACAATAGTATAGATAGATATATGTTGTAATGGGAAATTAAACTTCAAATCATAACAAATCAAATTGCATTTATTGGTACAGTGTGAAACGTGGTACATCATAGAAATTGTACAGCTTATGGGTCGAGTCAATTATTTCGGCCCAGTCTTATGAAACTAATGTTAATTATTGCAATAAAGCCTTATGGGAGGGCTGGGCCACGTCATTTGACTTGGACTATAAGTAACTTAAAGAACTCAAGTTACTTAAGGGTCTCTTTTAAAACCCATAGGAAAAACCGGAATTATCTAAATCTTAAAAGTCTCCTACATTCTAGATAACATTCTCCACTAGTAGTCAGTGCACAAGTACTAACTCCCATTAATTAGTGGGAGGGGTAATTAGGTGGTAATCGGACTAGTTCATAAAATTAGTGAGTCTATATATAAATTTAAATCTCACCAAGTTTCTGAAACTATTCCATTTTCGGCCAAATTGCAACTTCAAAGAAAATGTAACTTTACACTGCAGCACAACATTACTGTAACGTAACGAACGAAGAAATCTATCTGTTCGGCAAATTGAATAAGCCCCTTCCTCGCAAAGACAGAGCTCAATAAAGAAGATTTTTTTTTAATTTTGTGTATGTTGACCTGTTAGCTTTATTGAGTTCCTTTTTTTAAAAACAAATCCAGTTTGTATTATAAATGCCAATGGAATTCCTTCTTCATATTATTAGATTACATCAATCATAACCATTATAAAGGCGGGTCCACACGCTACGATAAATTGCACCGATCTGATTGCACCAACAAATTGGCGCGATAAATTGATAATTGACGTTGTGTCCACACGCAACGATTTTAGCACCAACTTCCTTCGCCATTTGTTGGTTTTTCCCGGTTTTTCCTCAGTTGTGATCAAGATGGAAGAAGCACTGTTGTGGACACTTTATGTAATATGTTTGGTGAGAGTAGCGAGAAAGGGACGACGCAAACCAAGAAGTAAGTGGTGTCGTTCTTGGCTTCTCAAGAGAAGCCAGTTTTCGCATGTGAGACTGCTGAGGGAATTGAGGGATGAACCGAACGAATGGCGAAACTATTTGAGAATGACAGAAGACTCCTACGTTGAATTGCTAAACTTAGTTTCTCCTCTGATAAAAAACAGGATACAGTTATGCGAAAATCAATATCCCCCCATGAGCGACTGACCGCCACACTCCGATATCTTGCTACAGGGCGCACTTTAAAGTGTATGGGATTCACGACCATCATTTCATAATTAAGCTGCTTCCTGCACTCCGGTCGTGGGAACACTCACTGTTTGTTTACTGTTTTGGACGGGTGATCGCTGCGATAAGTTGGAGCAATGTCCACACGCTCCAACCTGTCGTTGCAACCTTACGATATCGTTGCCAGATTGATGAAATTTTTCATCAACCGTCCAACTCCGACATATCGCAACGATCTCCCGTCCACACGCTCCGATCATCGTTACTATGTGGTCGATAACGATCAGATTGGTGCAATATATCGTAGCGTGTGGACCAGGCTTAAGAAAAAAATATAGACACGACCAGATTATATACTCACTGTCCTCTCTGAGCTTATGATTCATGTTTTGTGTTTTTTCCAGAAAGGAAACTCAGGTTTACAAAATAAGGTTAAAATGGGGTATTTAGTTTACGTGTCTACGAATTCCTTCTTCATATTAGATTGCATCAATCATAACCGTTATAACAAAGTACATTTTAAAAACACGACCAGATTATATACTCACTGTCCTCTCTGAGCTTATGATTCATGTTTTGTGTTTTTTCCAGAAAGAAAACTCAGGCTGACAAATTAAGGTTATAATGGGGGACTTATTTAGTTTACGTGTCTACCAAATTGATTCAGGCTTAAGACCATTAACGGACTTGATACTCGAAAGCCTTGAATTACAAGTCTTTAATTACCATTGATGAGAGATAATGGAACATCAATGATACAGTAATAGGGGATGACAAAGGAGCTCTTTCTTTGAACGAAGTAAGAAGCTCAGTAAATTGCTGAATTTAATGACTATCTACTTTGTAGAGTTCCTTCACATTGTTTTACTTATACATTTATTACCCATCCCAATTTTATCATTATTTATTGACCTTTATTGATAATTAAGCAAATGACAATTATATGTTTTCCAATTATATATTAATATAAATGTATTCTTTATATAGCATAGTTGAGGTATATGCTACGAGGAGAAATTATGTTTTCAATTTCATTGCATCCCTTTCGGGTAATTTAAAGGTGTACAAATACTATTTATTTGTCTAGAAAATAAGATTAAAATTATAGAAAATGTGCTAAACTAATATGTGTTGTTATTTTGAGGGTAAAATACTTATACCCCTCCCCAAAGATTTGTCGGTAAAATAATGCTAAATAGTAAAAAAAAACTGGTTTACTTTGGTGGTGTTAGTATAAATTTACGATTAAATTGCCTGTTTGATATTTAATTAGGGATACTTCAGGATTTAATTTTTGGCATCGGTAGATCACTGTGCATGAATAAATACAAAGGGATGAAAAACAAACACAAGGAGTCTTTTAGCAAATCCGGAATTTCAGAATTGAAAGAAAATTTATATTTATTCCTTGCTTTTATTTTATTTTTTTTTATTTTATTAAATTCAAATATGTTAGGATATAATTCTCTCAATTCGAGGATTGGTATAAATATAAAGAAAGTCATAACGATATGTTAACAATACGTAATCATTTATACTTCATTTGTTGGTTCCTATGCTTTAGCAAAGGAACCAACATAAAAAGTTCCCTTTAGATGTTCAAAGCAATGTAGTTATCGTTAAGGAAAAGACACTGTTATCAATGCTAACCCCTGATACTGGTAACCTCAGTCAACATGCTATATTTTCGGTCCAAACATAAGAATAGTCCTGCATGTTTAATCATAATCGGTTCACCAAGAATTGTAAATACATTTGAGGCTTGGATAGTTCCCAAGCTTTAAAGTATTTTTTGTGTTTCATTTTCGAATCTTGTAATTGATTTTTTAAGTGTTATTTTTAAAAGTCTTGTTTTTAAGTTCAGAAAAAAAATGGGCAGAACATGAATATAATTAGATTTCAACTCCAAAACATTGTTTTTCACGATTTTCGAGAAATTTAAATTCGTCTTTCCTAAAAAGGATAAAATCGATAATACGGTGGTAATGCCATCTTGTTATTTTCATAAGCCGTTGATGGTAATGGATTCCGTGCGTCGTGTATAACATCTTCTTCACTCGCGGATTCCGTCGAAAGCACTGTCCTAATTGTTGCAGGACCATGGTTTCGGCGCATCGCCATCTTCAGCTACTAATGAGTTTTACGAGTTTTGATCCTTATATATGAAATGGGGGTTCTAGTGTTTTCTAGGTTTAAACTCATTAGTAGTTGAATATGGCGATGCGCCGAAACCATGGTCCTGCAACAATTAGGACAGTGCGTTCGACGGAATCCGCGAGTGAAGAAGATTTTCATAAGCATTATGTTTCAGAGTCATCAGGTGTCTAACGTTTGTAAGAATATAGTTTCTTTTTCGTAGGCATTGATTAAAGTTTGTTTATTTAACAAATCTCTATAATTATTGATTTGGTTTTATTTTCTAGCAGCCCAAGTCCTTTCGCAAAGACTGAGTCTGATTTATACCCAATAAATTAGCACCCAAGCTACGTCTTATTCCATAAATTCTTTTGTGTGCTCCTTTCCTTCGCTGCTTTGTTTCAAGACATAAGTAACTTCATCAAGCCTTGGTACTAGAACAGGAACCTTATAGCTCACTATAACAGGAAACACCACCCCAGAACCTTTGGTGTCAATTTTATTTTTCGATAAATTTACTGGATGTAAATAAAAGACGTCTTAGAAAATTTATAATATATTTATATATTCACACGTATTCCGCGTTCACATTCAAGATGGCGAACAGACGTAAAAATGGAAAATTGCTTTTGATTTCGATTGATTGAACCAATCATAATCAGAGAGACAGGCAGAATCAAGATGTCCTTCCTTATGTCCAGGCTGGATCAGGCCTTCCTTATGTCCTTTTGGTCCTCAGAAGTTCTATTGGAAACATCCTTCTGTTATTTCCGCTTGAGCCGAAGTTAAATTGATCGTTCAATAATTTGTCTCTTTCTCTAAATATTTTTTATTATTTTTTTATACTTCTCTCCATGCATTTATGCATAATATTCCCCTCCTAACATTATTTAAGGAAATTAAGTGATTCTTCTATTTTTCATACTGAGTGGCCATTTCCTGAGAGGTATTTAACGACAACTGATCTTTCTGGTTAGTTTTTCCATGTCGAGACTTGGTTCTTGAATCTCTTGACTCAGTTCACAGTTTGCCCAATGTAAACATTATCACAGTCACTACAATTAATCTTGTATATTGCAAGTGTGTCAAATCTGTTTCAGTCATCTATTTTAAGAGTTAATACTCTGCTCATGGTGTTTGTTTTAGCGAATTTCCCCTATAGGGGAGAAGCTATTACCGTAGGTCTCATGGTAATACTTAAGGGGATCCGCCACCGATAATTCGGTATTATTTATTTTTTGTCAAATTTTGGTTTTTATTTTTTTAGATAGAACATGTATTTCTGAACCTGTATACAAAATTTTGGGCGAATTTGAGCAGTTTTTTATATTAAAAAAAATATTATTCGAAAATTGGTATTCCGAAGGTAGGTTAGTTTAATTAGTGCATCTGTGTCAGCTCAACTTTTGTAAGCCGATTCCCGAAAATTGTGTTTTCCCGCGTTTTTTTAGCACAAATTGTTGAATAACTTTTTTACTACAAGAGACAATTGACTGACATTTTTACCAGTGTATCTTCATACTGTATTGATGATTTGTTGGTATAGAGAGCTTTGTACAGTAATTTTTTCAGAGGTAAAAAAATGTTTATTTGAAAATAATAAAATGAAAAATATTGTTTTTTACGTAAACATGTGTAAATAATTTCCTATTTGTGTTACACTAGTTAAAATACCGGGGTATATTCCTATGATTACAATATACAAATTAAAAAAAAGATTATTAAAATCCATCCAAAAATAAAAAAGTTATTCAAAAGTTTTTAAATAAAAAAACGTAAAAAACTAAAAAAAAATAAATAAAACGTAATCAAAGGAAAAAAAATGTAGTTGTTATATATATATATATATTTATTCTTTTTAGGTTAATTTGAACCAGTTTTGGTAGTCAAACTTTTATTTATCCAAAAAAATCAAAAAATATCCCGTATTGGTGGCGGATCCCCTTAAGCTCGGGACCACGATAACTTTTTGTTTTGGGGCCCCCAGAAGCAAAAAACACTATTCGTTTGAATTTATATATATATATATATATATATATATATATGTGTGTGTGTGTCTGTTAGCACGATAGCGGCCGCAAAAATGGTCCGATCTTTATGAAATTTGGTACGGACGTGTAAAGTGGTAATCAATTGGACGAGTTCGTGAACCAGCCCGATCGGACCACCGGAAGGGGGGGTAAAGGGGGATAAACCCTCCCAAAAATGGGTTTTTTGAATTTTTTTACATAGAAAAATAAAATTTATCGAATTTTTGTGGGCACCATTGAATTCAGCTCAAAAAAACAAACAATTTGGTATTTTGAAACACTGCTCTATGTCCATTGGTTACCGAGATATTGAAAGTGGTAAACACAGTACGTTGTCCCAATGTTAACCTTATGGGAAATAAGTAAAATTCTATATCTCGCTTATTCCCCAACATATCTCAATAAAACTTGGTAAATAGCTTCTTCTAGTTCAGATCTACTAGATATTGAATTAAAACCACCCAGTTTTAATATACCTGTAGCAGCACACCTGCATACTCATTCCCCGTGTTATTCTTATGGAGCTTACAAAAACATGTCAAATCTCGCTATGTTGGATTGAGATATGTTGTTTTGCATTTGAAATTCGCTGAGTATGCAGGTCTGCTGCAACGGGAGTATTTTGAAGTTTGAACGATATTTCTTGGATCTAATGTTATTTTCTGTATATTTGCTCTCGTGAAGTTAAATATTGTTAAATTATTTGTTACTTCTTCTTCATCCAGCGTGGTTATTCTACGAAGGTTTTCTTGGTTCTTTATCTTCTGTTGTATCTTCATTCCGATATTAACAATCATATTACTTGGAAATCTATTTTCCCTGCCAATTTTATTGCTTTAAGTTTATTTTCTTCTGTTTTCTTCATGATATAATTAAAAAACGCCTTGAGGCGCATATGTGAAAAAACAAGCCAGAGCGATTAAGAATTTAATCGTACAAAAATTGGTTTAGTACTGACTAGCCCAACGTCTTTGAGTTTTGTACAAATCTTTTCCTGTTCTAGAACAACCTTTTTGTTAGGTACCTATTTTGCAATCGTAACTTCTGTTTGGTAGACATATAATCGCAACATCTGTTTGCTTTTTATTGTTTTTTTCTCAGTATTATTTTGCAAAATCAATATAGTGTCTCAATACCAAACAACTGCTCGAATTTAAGTCGTATGATTTAAGTTTAGAATTTAATTTAATTTAGTTTAGTTTAGTTTAATAATTTAAACATCCCGAGTTCATATAACTCCTAAAGGTTTCTATGGATATTTTCTTAATGACCTGTACAATAAAGTTTGCCTGGCCTAATCAGTAGATGTTTAATTGAGGAATGTTTAGCAATTAATTATAAATTACGGTATCAATATGTAGTTAGCTGGTAACTTAGTAAATTAACTTCTGATATTAAAACATGTCTCGTGTTTTCCTCGTAAGGCCAACATTCTTAATTTAATCTGAAATAAAGTACTTAATATTCTCTAGTTACAAAGAAGGAATTCTAATTTAGGAAATGGGTCTCTGACAATAAACTTAATGGCTCTAGTCTTTACCTCTTACTTTCTGGTAATGTTACTTTCTTCCCACTGACCTGTTTTAGGACCAAAAGGCAATTGACAAAAAATAAAAATAAAACTTGTACTAACACTAAAAGGCTGCTCTACTCACACATTTTAAAATTTAGTTTTATGTTTATCATGTATTTATCATTTGACTGTAAAAGGGTAAAAGGCATTAAGTTGCTAGGTATCCTTACTTTTTCGTCTCCTTATTGCCTCAATAATTTTGTTTTACTTATTTCAAAACTGCAAGACGAAGGCCGAAAATATTCTAAAGTAATGTTTAGTTTAATAATGAGAAGCTTGAACGGGTCAACATTGCCGAGATATTCATTGTTCTGCCGTAAAAGTAAATATTTCCCCATAATTTAAGTATTTTAACTGTTGAAATAGCTTTCAGAATTAATCTACCATTTTATGTAAAATTTTTCAAAGGTTTAATATGTGTATGCATTGTCCGTGGTGTTTATTTATATTTCCTTTAAAAATACACGGAGTTTATGGCTTCTTCTTTAAATAAATACCGTAATTCAATTTTACCAATAATTTTTTTCCCTCGAGTGTTTACTATTTGTTAGTAATAACTTCCAAAAGCCACAAGAACATCTTTTCAGATGTATTTCCAAAAAAACATTGCAAATAGTATATTACGCAACTAGCGCGGGAATTTCATGCGAGCAACGTAAACACCTTCCCGGATGAGTTGCGTACGATAGTTTTCGCAACACTACCAGCAACAAATATACAGGGTAAGTAAAAAACAACACTTCTATGAAAGTAAAAGATTTAAAAATATTAAATAAACTGTAGAGTCAAAATACGAACAAAACTATATTTACCTGTGCGGGGGAGGTAACAAAAAGCGTAATCTCCGCTGTTCAGCGACCGAGTAAGCCTTTCTAGGAATCCGTCTTATCATCACACAAACGGCAACAATTGAATAAATAATACTGCTCTTTATAACTTATCGCTATTAACTGTACGTAGTCGCAACCTGGGAAACCAATTTAGTTACAATTGAGATATGGTCGTCATAGTTAAAATGTGTATGTTGTGTTTATGTAGAGTAATGTATGTAAATTGTGTGATATACTTTTTTTCTTGAGTTGGCAACATTGAGCGTTTACCGCACTCGTGCGGTAAATGCTCGATGCAAACTCTTTACCGCACTCCAGCTGATTTGTTACCTCACTACAGCTGATATTTGCCGTACTCTTTTGTAAACGGCGACTTCCCACACTGAAACGGAAGCGGAAATCTTATTTTCGCAACATTACACTAGTAAGTAGCCGATTTCCGCTTCCGTTTCAGTGTGGGAAGTCGCCGTTTACAAAAGAGTACGGCAAATATCAGCTGTAGTGATGTAACAAATCAGCTGGAGTGCGGTAAAGAGTTTGCATTGAGCATTTACCGCACGAGTGCGGTAAATGCTCAATGTTGCCAACTTAAGAAAAAAATAGTATATCACACAATTTACATACATTATACATAAACACAACATACACATTTTAACTATGACGACCCTATCTCAATTGTAAATAAACTGGTTTCCCAGGTTGCGACTAGTTACAGTTAATAGCGATAAGTTAATAAAGGGCAGTATTATTTAATCAATTGTTGCCGTATGTGTGACGATAAGACGTTTTCCTTGAAAGGCTTACTCGGTCGCTGAACAGCAGAGATAACGCTTTTTGTTAACTCCCCCGCACAGATAAATATAGTTTTGTTCATATTTTCTCTCTACAGTTTAATTAATATTTTTTTAATCTTTTAACTTTCATAGAAGTGTTGTTTTTTACTTACCCTGTATATTTGTTTCTGGTAGTGTTGCGAAAACTATCGTACGCAACTCATCCGGGAAGGTGTTTACGTTGCTCGCATGAAATTCCCGCGCTCCGCAAGCGTCGCGCGTGAACTATCATGCTCGCACGTAAACACCTACTTCCCGCACTAGTTGCGTAATATACTATTTACTCATTGTGAAGGGTTCTTTCAGGTGACTCTAGTATTAAATGTAAACAATGTTAATAATTTTTTACTTGTTACTTTTCTTTAAAAAATCTCATTGTTTATGCGGGTAGAAAAATGAGTTTAAAGGCCAACTTGAAATGTCTAACACAATTGGCTGGATTCAGTAATGGATAGTAGATTGGGACAGGCGGGTAGTCAATATTGTCAGGTCAATTGCATTAAGCCATAATACGATCTAGTGCACCCCATTTGTTCAATTCCGTTAAATTAGTTCTAAATCACACTTTAATGACTGTTTTCAGTACTCCAAGAAAAAAAACAACGTATGATAAATACTTTTGCAAATCTAGAGAAAGATTAATGGCTATTTAGAAGTGTGTGGTTTCTTCGTAGCTTTTTTAATCCTGCAGTTTTGCAAAAAACAATATACACTGCATGAGAAAGTGTAATTTTTAAGCTAATGGTTGTCTTATTGTACAGTTAAAATAATAAGCAAATCACATAAAATTATTAGCTGATGTAGAGCTGCCAATGAAAAGGATGGTATTTTCAATAAGAATCCTACTTAAACCAACCATTTAATAAAATAAATAGCTCTTGTTCTACAGACTAATAGTATACTGTAATCAATTGAAGGAGAGAAATGGATTATATTTCTTGTGATTCGGAAATCTGATCTGCACGTGGCAGCCTCGTTTTCTCTTGGAGTGTTAAGATATTAATGGTTCAAAACCCATTAACGTGCAATTTGGTAACGGCCAAACACAAAATGTACTAATATTCACTATCAAAGCAGCCTTGATACCTTTTTTAAACTCAAAAACCATAACTACTGTCATGCCTCACAATTATTTGCTCTGCCTGTTTCGTTGCATATCCCCGACGTCGCGTCGGTGTTTTAGTTATTACTAGAAGCCTCTGGATCGTTAAACAACATTATTTAATATTTAATCTTACCTTACGACCCAATATTTGTATAAAAGGGGAAACCTAGGTTTCAGCACCGCAATGCCATCATCAGTCCCATTTTTGTTATATATATTTTGGCAAGCTACAACTTTTCATCTTCTCGGTTATGTTTGTTTGGAAGTGGAGAACAATTCATGATCATGAAAAATTTGTGTTGTATGTGTCTTTTATGTTATAAATGTTCAAGTGAAGAAATATATTTTAATAAAAATGACGAAATCTCACACCGAGAAGATGAAAAGTTGTAGCTTGCCAAAATATATATAACAAAAATGGGACTGATGATGGCATTGCGGTGCTGAAACCTAGGTTTCCCCTTTTATACAAATATTGGATCGTAAGGTAAGATTAAATATTAAATAATGGTGTTTTAGTGTTTATTTTTTAGGCCGTGTTTTTATTGTATGTGATAGTGAATATGATACTTAACGTGTCATAGACAAATAGGTATATTTGGTCTTATACTAGAAAGTGCAGCTGGAAAAGAGGTTTAAGGTCCTATAAATATATGTCCATCTCAATGACAGAATAATTTAAATTCCTATCGACATTATGCAAAGTAATATTCAACAACTGTAACTATTTACTTTATAAAAATACTAGGTTATGTTTGTTGCTGACATTGATAGTGAAATTGTGTCATTTTATTAAAACTATATAATTTTAAACGTATTGGTGATTTCATCTTTTGTCCCATATTTCATTTTAGCATATGATTATCGAGTGCTATGAAAGAAATCTATGAAATATATGAAAGAAAGTAATGGTATTTATTCTATTTAAACTTATGTTAATATTGCTTGTCTAGTGTACTATAAGATTCATCGAATAAAAGTCGAATTAAGGAAAATAAAATATTCGCCTAGGAACAATGTAGGTATTACAGCGTTGGTAATATAAAATAAATAAATAAATTCTTTATTTTCCATTATGTACATTACAATATCGTAATAAATATCTTAAATATATTACTCGGATAGATCAATTTTCAATGGAAAATATAGCAAAATTATGTATAATCATACGTATTCTCTAAAATAGTTTGGAGACAGTTACATTCCTTGGCTCCTAAAATAGTGTTTTCAGTTAACAGGCCTTTATCAATGGTGCATACTCAGTTGCTGCAATATATTAATAGAAGATCGGTCGGGCCATTTAAAAGCTCTTCGCAATGGAGTGGAGCTCTTTGAATACATTTGCGAAACTTATCTATTTAACAACGATAAATTCGTTTTTAATGTCTACCATAGAATCAAAGGAAATACATTTAGTAATATGGTTCCTTTAAAATTTCTTAAAGTATGTTTTTTTTTCTGTCATGATGATTTTGTTTTGTACACAGGAAAATAAGGGTTTGTTTTTAGTTTACGTTTTCGTACATTAATTAAATCATTAACTTTTATCTTACAAACTCCTACAGGGTTGTGGTTTTACAGAGGGAAGCTTTAATCCCAGTTTCCTAGACTCTATACTAACAAATCTTAATTGTGAGAAACAAGGCTAAAATGGTGTTACCTCCCTTGTTATTATTTTTATTTTCTTTTAATCACCAGCTGAAGAAAAAACATAATTGAGAAAGAAATTATTGAGGAACATGATAACTTGCATTCGATTACTGTGACGCTTTAGTCTTTAAACACTGCTCTATCAATAACTAGGGTAGGAAATTATTACAATGGAAAACAATATTTAAAACAACAGGACAAGTTGGTAATTATCGAAGTTTACCGTTTCAACCCGAGAACAAATGACACATTCGGAGGTTTCATTAGTGCAGACTGTTGTTTAATGGCTGAATAGCTGATGAAGCGAGAGTGCAGTCGACCTTTCTAAATCAGTAATACAAAATCAAGAAAGGGATTTAGAATTGGAAAATAGCCGTCTCTACTTTCAATGATTTTTATTTAAATTGGGCTGACTTAATTCTTAGATGTGTAACTTCAATATTGACAATTTTTTCCATCTAAAATAATAATAATCTACAACAGAATTGGTTTTTCATAAGTGTTTTGAAAAAGTTTTATTCAATTAATTTTAAAGAAATTAAATTACTACCGGTGTTTTAAAATTTTAATAAATAAAAAAAACTGAATCTATTGATTGCAATAATGAGGTGCGGGTGGAAGAAACAATCTAAGTTTCAACAAATAAACTAAACAAGACCGAGAAAGGATTAAAATATTTTATTATTTGTATGAATAATTCAGATGTTAAAATAGATGTATTACCTTTCAATAACAATTATAACTCCTTTTTATAAAGACAGTTTGAATTTTATACTCATTAGTCATCATATAATCATATCCTGTCTAGTTGCTAAATTAGTATAAATACGGATATGTATTTAATTTAGTGTCAAATTGTTCGCTTTAATACAATTCGCTTTTCATCACAATTTAATATTGTTTCGCTTAAATACGAATTTAAGCGAAACAAAATTGAAATGATGATGATAATAGAAATGAATTATTACTCATTATTACTCAGATATTGAAACATATGTATTATTGTGAGATAGATAAGATAATTAATTTTAGATTCACTAGGATTATTTAACCAAGATATAGTAGTCAATTAATTACGCACAACGTTGGCAAAGGGGTTTGTGGGTTGGAACACTCAAAATGATAACTGAAACTCTCTCTCTTATCTCTGTTGCAGATTTAAACTTTATATAATTTTAGTTTCCACAGAAAATGGGTTTACACTTTGTATTTATCAAAATCCGAAAACATTAAAATGAAAACATTGTTCGTATTCTGAATAGGGGAAAGTTGCCATTATCGTACCGCCTCCTAAATCGAACCACCGCTATATTTCAGACAATAAGCAATACAGGGGAGCTCTCGTGCCTTAAAACGGAACTATCCCTGAGTCTGAATAGTGGGCAATAGTTTACACTGTATTGTTTGCCGTATTCTTAATTTTAAATTCGTTTTTGTGTTTTGTCAGGAACTGATGTAGTTTTCAGCTGTCACACGCAAGCTAATAGTGATTTACAACGTATATTCTGATTAATTTTCAATATACATTTTTAAAATACACCTAAAGTACTTTATTTTAGTAGTGTTGATCACATGGTAGCTTTTATTTGAGGTTAGAATTGAGGTTTTGTTTGAAAAAAAGTCCCAGTTGCCCATGTCGTACCTCCGATGGTTTCTCAAATCGTACCGTTGAATTTTCATGTATAGTATTTTTATAAAATGTTTACCGGTACGTTATACCTATTATAGCTTATATTATATACATAGGAATATAGTACTTAAATTAACATTATATTTAATTAGAAAAAATACAATATTTGGTATATTGTATCTCATGAAATATTGATGTACTTTTTACGTTAAATTTATCTCATAGATTTACTAATAAACATTATATTATATTATATTTAGAGGAAAGTGCCCAAATTCGGACCCCCATTTTGTTTTTATATTAAAAAATATATAAATTATTCAAAAACTTGTTTTAAAACCATGTAATATTTACTTTATTATGTTATGTAATATTTGTAATCATTTGTGGCAAGTTTTCATATAAATTATAGGAGTAAAAACATATTTTTTAAAACCTTACACTTTTGTGATTTTCAAAAAGGTTGCTTAACTGGACCCCTGGGTAAAATGATTAAAAACTTAATTTACTGAATTAGGAAAGAGAATAAAACTGAAAAAAATCATTATAGAACGGGTTGACAAAAATAATTTTTCATTTTAACACTTTTTAAGGTAAAAAATTGAAAATGAGAAAAGTTAAGGTAAACACAACAATATTGAGTTCAGTGAAAAGGTTTTAGATTATTAACTGCAAAAATTCTTCTTTTTAATCTGAAAAAATTAAAAAAGGAATAGAATTTGACAAAAAAATACTTAGACCTGTTTTTATATAAAACATGACACATTATGTGTGGTGTCCAGTTTAGGCAACTGTTCTCTGAATTTTTAAAACGCCGTATTTAATAAAAAAGACATCGCATGGAAATAATTACATGGTTAAATGATTCCTCCAACATTACCATTTAAGAATATATAAAGGTTGAAAGGCATATCTAACACTTATAGCGTACAGCTTGAAAAAACTGAGCACTCACAAAAACTTTCAATTTTGCAAAAACACATAATGGCGAAATGACAGGAAAACAATTGAGCAAGTGGCGAACTCCTACTCTGTGGTGGAACCTTGCACTAATATTTGCACTGTCTCTCGCTAGGTTTCAGCACACAGCAGAGACAATAACCATGGGGGTCCACATAGGGCACGGGTCCGTATTTGGGCTCTTTCCCCTACTTATACACCCTAAATAAACGTATTTTTTATTAGCTCTTTGTTTTTTTCCTACCATTTTAAAGGTGCGTGCTTTATTTTTCCATGTGGTATGATTTAGGAACTTGCTGGTACGATTTGGGAAACTGGTTTCCAAATTTTACCACTTGCAAGGGTTTACAACAAAATTCACAGCAATATAAAAATCAATATTTGCTTCAAGTTTTGCTATATTAATGTTCCAAAAGGGTCCCTGTTTTAAAAAAAACAAGGCCATATCTCTTTTAATGTTGACATTATGAAATTAAAAAACAACACCAAAAAGTGGTACGATATTGGCAACTTTCCCCTACAGTTTTGAGATTTTCGCCACAATATTTCTGATGTCTCATTCTTAAGTTTACATAATACGCTTTGAAACTTACTAAGCCAAAATGTATGTAACTTATTAAGCAGCTCTTGAACTTTTAACCCTCGAAACAAAATCCACTAATATGTTGATAATTAACCAGCTAATACGATTTTCGGTCATTTCGATTTCAATAACTTTCATAAGTTTGATTTTTTTTTAATAAAAAAATTCTTTCGGAATTCTTGTACAGATGTTTATTTATTTATGAGCGGATCACCCATTTACAATGAGAATGCCACAATGAGAAATAGCTACATGTTCTTGCATACAACACTCTAGCCAAAGAAAATATAGCTACATATTGTATAAGCAAAAATACATTAACGCGATTTGTAAAAGTAGAAACACAAGCTCAATAACATAGGCTCATTATGCAAGACCTTGATAACAGATCAACGAGCTCAATAGCTTATACTCATTAGGTCTATGCTGTGTCCGTATTTGTAGGCAATAAAAGAAGCCACTTTGTCATATTTTTACTAAGGGAAAAACATTTAAAGGTAAAAATAATATGATGTTGGTTTATTAAATTCATCAAACCACACGGATAAATTAATAAATTTTACATTTTGAAAATAAATGAATAGCCAACACCACTCATATATTTTAAAACATTTGATACAATCTAGTGGTTGAAAAAAATATCACTATTCAGATTCCGATTAATTATTGTGTATATAAACTGAAACATTTATTTATATCCCATTTCTTGTGATTGTCACTGTAATTCGACCCGCTCTAATACCTCACCACGACATTACACATGCCCTCTACAGTGTACGGTGCGATCGACATCAGCTCTGCGGCACTGTGGCGGGGTGTGCCTGCGGTGTTGATGCGTCCCCAGACGGCTGTTGGTGATAATGTGGTCAGGTCACCTCCCATAACGGCCACCATCACGGCTACGATATCGTCCTAGCCCGAGTCGATTCGACAGGCTCTAGTAATCGATTCTATGGTAATCATCTAAACTACGAGTTACTGCAGTTGGTACTGTGGTTAGTTCTGTTTAAATCTAAAGAAAGATGGCAAAGCAGTAAAAGTGTAAGAGAAGTGTATAAGATTGGATTATTAGTATTTATATTTAAAGAAACGAAATATGAAGATAATCCTTTTTAACTGTTTCCGTATCAACTTCACAAGGAAGGCTTTCCCTGTAAAGGTGTAGTGTTAACAGGAATGCAAATTAATACTTATTGTAAGAAACTTTTTTTTATCTTATACTATAAAATTGCTCGAGGAAACGATTCAGTGTATAGAAATGCACGTTGAAGCTCCTAGCTGCAGGTAAAATGGAAATGCGGGTTTAATTATAGTTTTTTATGCTATTGTTTGCTAAGCCTCTGTAATTTTTACTATTGCATTAGTTTGTTTAGGTATGGTAAAGTCTTTGTCAAAACTACTGATAAGAAAAGAAATGTAATAAGTAATTTTGATGGATAAAATGTGATGCTCGTTCAGTTTTAAACAAGGCAGGTATTTCCCCTGATCAAGTTTTATGGATATGTGAGAACAAGATTAGTTGATTTTTATAAGTTTGATTGATCCTTAAAATTATAGAGGAGTTTTTACCTGAAAACGTGTAATTAAAAGAACCATGTTACTAAACAAAAATCATGGTTCTTAAGAATTAAAAGATAAGTTGGCTAAAATACAGGTTTCACTATAGGTTTTTTATAAACTATGCCAAAACTCTGTAATTTTTTGTGAATGCGTTGGTTTGTTTTGGTATGGTAAAGTTTTTATTAAAACTGTTGATGGAAAAATAAACTAAACATGTACTGTTACTAGAAACAATGTTGTTCAGTTTTAAACAAGTCACATATTTACCCTGGTGAGAATACGTTTAATTGATTTTGATAAGTTTAATTGATCCTTACAATTATGAATAAGTTTTGTATTGGGAAAAGTTATAATTAAAGAGCACTATTTTACTCTAAACGAAAATCATACATGGTATTTCTAAATTGATAGATTAGTTGGATAAAATACTTTATAGTGTGCTCATTGTAGTAAGAGGATCATAATAAACACAATATATGAAATCAAATGCATCAAATCTCCAGGTAAACTTCAGAAATACTTAAGGATATGCAATAAACATAAAAATGTACATATTAAAACAAATGAACAGCAGAAAAGTAAGGATGCGTCACGGTTGCTAGGCAACTGGACTCTTCAAAGCAAAGCTCATCTGGAGGACATTTATTGTCTTGTTGGAACAAATGTTTATTGTTTTGGTAACACAAAGAATGGAAAACGTACTCGCTGTCGTTGAATACCTCGGATATTGAATCGCTTCAACGACCCATTAAATGTATGTATGTTTAATTTTAGATTTCGTGTACAAAAATAATAGTTCAAGATAAAAAAATTACTTTATAAATTGATAATTATTATTTAATGATGATTGAAAATATGGTACTTTGGTATTATACGGAAGTCACTATTTTTAGAGAGGGTTTGGATACCAAAAATAACTACATAATTGGAGAGAAAATACTTTGATTGACTTACTGTCCAAATTTGACATAATTATGATAAGCGGTCTTTGTAATATGCCTCCCAAAATGCAGCGATATCTGCGAGGTAAAGCGTCACCGCCGCTAGCGGCAACACCCGATCGCCACCCTTATGCAGCGCGCTGCGGCGGTTATGTTAGGTTAGGTTATCATAAATATGTTAGTAGGACTTTCCTCGTTTCGTTACAAATCAAACGATACTGGATGAGTCATACTTTCGCCCGCCATATCCTGTAGGCAAGTGATGCACACACTCCGGTCATCAACCCGACAAAGGCCTACTTGGAGGAGATTTGGCGGGCGAAGGCATGACTCATCTGGTATCGTTCGATTCATAACGAAGTGAGGAAAGTTCTACTAACATATTTATGAAAACCTAACCTAACCTAACCGCCGCAGCGCGCTGTATGAGGGTGGCCTCCGTATAATACCAAAGTACCGAAAAGATTAATGACGTTCAAAATGTTTTCACCATTTCTAAAAAACAATATAATAAAATGTTGTGTTAGAAAGCAATAATAAAAATACATTTTTTTGTTTGCCTTTTTGCCTTCACATTAATGAACTATTGCACTGTGGTTCTAGATTAAACCCTGGTTATCATATTATTTTTGTAACCCAAAAAAAGTATTAAACTGGAGCTAAGCTCAGTACACTTGAGTTGTTAATAATTGGGAAGATTTCGTTGTCATTCGATATATGTTGTGAGGCAGGAGACAAATTAGAAATAGTAAGTCCTGTATGATTGGCTCTTTCATAACTGAAAGAACTATAATATTTGTGAAGATATCCTAAATGGAGCGGTTAGCTTTAAACTCCAATATGCTATTGGGATATCTAGTACATGTCGGAGGTTGTAACCAAAAAAATCTATCTATATGCATATATTATTCGCACAAAATATTTTATATTTAATATTTTGTTTACAGCTTACTAAAGCTATCGACTGCTAAATTGTACGGCTACATTATTTTAAATCCAGTATACCATGTAAAACTAACATGGGTTATTAAAACAAACACAAAGTCCTACGTCACTGTTGCTATGGAGTTTGTCGCCCTCAGTGCCTATCGTGACATTGTATGTAATTTCTAATAAACCAAGTTAAATAAGGGCTGTATTTTTATCTTTAAAATGTTTAAAACGCAGTTTTGCATTTTGATTGTATAATTTAAATAGATACATGCATGGCGTACAATTTCGTAATATGTTATTGTTATCTTATGCATAAACTATACGTTCTGCACGTTAGGGAAATTTATTTTTTTATTTCCCTTTTGAGTTGGTGAGCACTAATTTATGTTTCATTCAAAACTAGCATTATGTATTTTTATCAAAATTAACTATATTTCGTAGTACCTTATTTTAGTCAATAGCGTAGAAACTGTTCGAATTTAATTTTAATATACAAACCCAAGACTTTTTAAAACATTTATCTTAGTGTTAATAACAGTTTCACTTACCTCTAAAAAATGACAGCATACATTTAGTGTGCTCACCTTCTGTAAACAGAACAATTTATTAGTTAAAAACATGAACCAATATTATATGTTATTTTAAAATCATCAAGAAGCGTATTGAATACAGTATTATAAGATCAAAAATGTTTGGCTGCTAAGAGAAATAAAACTCATAGGTGCATGTCAATATTGTTTATTTGCACGGAATATAATTTTATATTTCTTTTATAAACCTACTTCTATTCCGACATTTCCATTATAGATTTTTATTTAAGAAAAGTCATTGAGGGAAACTAAATAGTAGTATTATTGAAATATAATAACAGAATGATTCTTTTATGATTCTTATTCTTTTGTTATGCAAACTCAATTACTTAGGATTTTCCAATCAGGGATTGAAGCTCTTCTCAACTTACTTACATGATAGAAAACAGATTGTTAATTTCCAGGGACATTTATTTCTCTTCTGAGTTCATTGCGTCTTCAGGCGTGCCCCAGGGCTCAAATCTTGGGCCTTTATTGTTCTTAATATTCATTAATGATATTGTCGATTCCATTTTAAACAGTAAAGTCCTACTATATGCTGATGATCTAAAAATCTTCAAAGAAATTAATGAACTGGATGACTGTCGCCTTCTTCAAGAAGACCTTGAATGCCTTTTATTGTGGAGTAATGATAACTTAAAATTCCATGCAGATAAATGTTTTGTAGTTCGGTATACAAGACGCATTCAAAATGTCATTGATTTTCAGTATTCCATGGACGTAGTGTTTTTGAATCGTAAATGTAAAGTCACTGATCTTGGAGTCATCATTGATAATAAATTTTCGTTTTCTGATCACATAACTGAAATTTGTAGATTGGCGTATCGTACTTTAGGTTTTATTTTCAGATCTAGTAGTTTCATAAACAACACAAATAGTCTCAAACTGTTATTTTTCACTTAAGTGAGATCCAGGCTTGAGTTTGGCTCAGTAGTGTGGTATCCGTATCATGCATATCTTGTGGAAATGATAGAGCAAATTCAAATAAAATTCCTTAGATACTTGTTTTTTAAGACGTTTGGCTATTTCACTTATGAAATATCTTACCAAATGTTACTACATTTGTTTGAGATGACAAGTTTGAAGAGCCGTCGTGATGTCGGAATGTTACTCTTTCTTTACAAACTAACAAATGGTAGCGTCGACGATTGTTATCTCCTATCGACGGTTAGCTTTCCGTCCCTCGTCCAGAGTCCGCGCATTGTTTACTCCGCATTTTTCACGGACCTGTTTAGGGGCTCAGGCTCCAATCAACGTTATGATGAGATTGTTTAATGTTCTTCCACAGAATATTGATCTCTTTGCTTTGACCTTTGCCTCTTATAAAAAATCTCTTATTAATAAATAAATTAATTAATTAATTAAATTAAATCAAAATAATTTTAGAACTAGTCTGTATATTATTGTTTTTATGTAAATCGAAGTAATGAATTATTTATATTTGCTTATATGCTTTAATAATTCATGTGGAAGATTTTGTATGATCATTTATCTGTAGGTGTGTATTGTGTGTCCTTGCCGTATGTAGTGAAAATAAGTACGTTATCAGTGTGTTGTGTCAAGAGGACATTCCTTTTAAATATAGTTTTCAGCATGTTTGATAATATTTGTGATGTAATATGTTACAATATAATTGGATTATAGTATGTTTTGTAGCATTGAAAATTAAATAAATAAAATAAATAAATAAATGAGTAATATTTCAATAGGGAGTCAACCAAATTCCTGTGGACTCTTGGTAATGGGTGGTTACCAACAAACTCGGATTACCCTAAAATTGCAGACTAATAATAAATCAAACTTTGGCATAATCGTATATATATATATATATATATATATATATATATAAAATTACGTAAGAGAAATTTTGGTCCCGAAATTGTGGCCATTTAATAAGTCGCAGGATAATGGGGACAGGCTCAATATGAAGGTCTTTCTTTATACCAGGGCGTCGGGGAAATGCTGAAACCGCTTCAAGTCTATCAGAAAATGAGCAATAACGTAAAATATCTGCCATTTAAAAAGCATTGGGACTGAAAAACGTCTGTTCTGTTTAGATTTAAATATGTAATGTTATTGCCTAATTCGTGCCTAACCGTGTGCTAACAATAATGATGGATCTGAAAGCCAGTTAACTAAGAAAGTATTTTGTATAATAATATTGCGATTGAGGGCTTTAAGCCCCTTGAATCCTTTAGTGATTTAACAAATATGTGCGTAATGGCAAAAAGTAATGTAAAATTCTTATTTGCATTGAGATTAGAACTGTATTTCCGCGTCCGGTGTTGCTCAAAAGATATTGGATCTAAGATAGAGAAAGGAGCAATTTCCGAAGCTGTTTGACTTATCTCCTTTGGCTTCTCTTACTCAAAGACAGTGGAACATAAAATAATAGCAGAAGAGAGTTAGAATTCTATTTTGATAAAATATACAGTTTTTTACTTGGATGAAAATAAAAAATGGATAAATTGTTTTGAAGTATTCAAGGATTACCACAGTTTTTAAATAAATTGACACTTGAAAGAATAATACATACTTTTATATTACGTAAATATTATAAAAGGAAGAATCAAAGTAATTAAAATGCAATCATCATGTCAAATTAAGTAAGTGCTCTGGGACAGATATGGAAAATGAAGGCTAAATCCAAAATTTAAAAATAAGGAGGGTAAATACGTTTTTTTAACAAGAATAATGAGATGTATTTGCATAATACGATACAAAAATACTAACATAATCCCAAAAACATTCTGGATGAAATTCTGAATACCCTCAAAACATATCTGCTTCTTGTCTCCACGTGAGAATTTGTGGACGTCAATTTATTTTCCCCAGGCTTGGATCTGGCAGAGACTGATGTAGTCTAAAATTGATGGAGATTTCATGATAAATAGCCTTCAATTGTTGTATAAAGAAGCACCATTATTTGAGGAATAACAAGTATTGATAAACGAGTGGCTGTAGGAAAACAAAGGTTTGATCTCACTTAAAACAATGGATTGCATTTTTGATGTAGGATTGAAATAATCACATTAAACCCAAGCCACACATTTGTTTTACGTATTGACAGTACGTATTACGTACTTACACATAAATTGGTTTGCCCATCTCTTCAGAGCTAGACAAGATGTGCAAACAATTGATTCAGTTAGTTCAGTCGCGACTAAAAACTGAATTGTGTTGTTCGCTCTTCGTGTATTTCTTCGTGTGTTTCACCAAATTATACGCGTACCTAAATTTCACAATAAAACGTTGCAATATTTAAGAGAAGTCTTGTTAACAGCAATTTATTGTTATAAAACCTTTTAATTTGCTTATAATGAATCTCTAAGAACCGAATGGGTATTTTAAACCTTTACAAATTGTAACAAACCTGGTTCAAACCCTTCTAGCAATAACGGTGAATAACCTTTTACAACACTGTATTACGTCTGTAAAGACAATTTTGTATTTCGTTGTAATTTATCTTCCCAAATGTATATTTACTTGTGGTGATTTGAAAACGAATGAAATATAACTTTAGTTTATAATTTAACAACATACTTTTACCATTAAAATGCATTATTTAACAATTACATAAAGCATTTTCAATTGTTTCATCAAAAAATTACGATTAACACACGAAATTTTGACCATTTTCAATTTCCAAACAAGATACGAAACGTTGTGTAGCCAAGAGATAAAAATTAAGGTTACTGGCCCGAGAGAACAAACCCTTTCTGACCTCGAGGGCCTCTTGAGCTCTCCCTCCTCCCCAGGCAGAAATGGCATATCAATACACCTTGCTTTCTACTACTTGTTTGCTACATCCAATCGTTGGGATGAAAAGTAATACCTACTGTATGAGATTTTCCGAGACACCAAGTTAATTTGTTATTGTGTTTTAACGTATCGTGTGAAAAGTGATAATTTTAATCCATGTTTATGTAAGTACTTGAATTTTGATTATATGAAAATCTGATAGTATTTATTTAGTTATATCCTTCTATTCGATGCAAAAGGAATATATGCTCTTTTTTTTATTCATGATGACTTTAACAAGAAATCTGATGTCGAAATGAAAGAAAATCTTGTCAATTGTCCAAAAAAGGGGACAAACAATTAAATTTAAATCAAACTGTCCTAATTAAACTTCTACAGTTTCACTTTCAATGATAATTGGTTTAAGTTTCAAGAGCAGTAGTCATACAGTTTTAAATAGTTTTCGGAAATTGAAAGGATTAATTATAAACGTAGTTCCATTATAAAAAAGAAACATTATTTCCCTCCTCCATTTTACCCACAATTAATTTACATGGTGTCAATCTTCATTCTGAACTGATATTGTCATTTATCTGCACTCTTGAAAAATGCATAATTTTATGACCGATGAACTGTAAAAATTCCTTTATTAAAAGAAACTCAAGCACATCTATTTTTTTCACTGAAAACGTTTACCATTTATTGCTTTCATCACGGCTTTAATTTATTTTCTATTACCTTTTCCTGACTTATTGTACGAATACCTATTGGAACGGAAAACTAGCCTTTTTAAAGTACCATTGTACAATGCACACTGAGTGACTTCCATAAACATGTTATACTGCCAACCATTCCTAGCAACAATAAGATAAAATCCAATTATTTTAACCTGTTGAAATAGTTAATTTCTTTATTCAGAATTATTCCTTACGTAATATAGACTGTAGAAATTAAAAATAATTTTTCCTACAACCGCGCGTAATGTGTCAGTTTACGCACCGAAACCCAATCGTAAAACAGCTGTTTACTGAGGAGCGAGCGATAATGTATTTGAAAGTCTTTGGAGCGAGCGTAAAGTATTTTACGCTCGCCATGTGATTACTTTTACGCTCGCCAGCTGATTACATTGTTACTCGTCGCGCCACAGCGCTCCCTTCCGCTTCCGATTGAGCTCGACTTGTTTACAACCTCAAACTGGCGCATTCGGCAACAATATTGGATGAAATGAGTGATGATGAATACGAACTTACTCCATCTGAAATAAGTGAATTAGCAAAAGAAGTTTCATTAAACTTATTGCCTCGTAAATCTAGAATTATTTACGAAAAGGAATATGAAGAATTTATGCAATCAAAATGGCGCATTCAGCTACATAAGTGAGTAACTGTGATTGTATTCATCGTTTGGGAAATTAAAACTGCAGTTGTAGGAAACATTTAGTGTGTATTTCGCGTGTAAAGCATCTTTCTCGCTTTCGCTAAAAATATCGCGCTCCGTGTCGCGTCGCGCGATAACTGTTTAGCTCAAGCGAGAAAGACCTAATTTACGCTCTTAATACATAAATAACTATTATATTACGCTAACATGTTTCGAGGACAATGACTCCTAATCTTCAGGGCGAGTTTTACTAATTAATAAGTCTGAATAATTAATCAAAGGCATCAAGGCTGTTAGTGTAAAAAAATAAAAAAGTTAATTTCAATTTTACTCAAACATCTAAAACTTGCTTAGCAAAATAAATCCTCTGTATTTCCAAATGGGAATAGATTGTATAGCTTCTTAGAGATTTCAGCGCATTGAGGAACTCGCTAAAATCGTGTTGGAAGATCCGGTCCAACTTCTCTGCTCCATCTGTGCTTCTTGAGACTTACTAACAATACAACTGTAGTTCAATATTTGCGATTCTTGAGCATTGTTGTTGCTGAGTCATTTAAATGACTTTAAAGCATTTTTCACTATTGGTTTTGACCTTCTTTTGTGTGACAAGACTGTTCATAGTCTCAGAATAAAGCTATTTTATTCTCTTTTCCTTTACTTCGGAGAAAAACAACTTTCACGAATTTTCCTGAAGAGTGTCAAGCTAAGGTCATGGGTTATGATAAAATAAATCCCATTATTATTCGTTTGTTTCGAAGGTTAATCTAGGTCAAACTGATATTAAGGTAATGAGACATTAAATATTTTAATTAATAATCCTTTTAGGCATTAAAATTGTGTTTTATCCATGCCTTAGAATTATCCAGCATAACAATTAAAGAGTGCAACGAAAAACAATTTCGAGGGTTATAATAAGCACAATATATTATGAGGGTAAATGTGAAAAAGTACCTGGTAAACCGTCCCTTGTCTGGTAATGCATTATTTTTCTTAACTAGTTTTATATATGGTTTTTTCACCCACCATCTATAATAGAATATAGATAATTTGTGCCTGGCAGCTCTTTATTTTGCATTTTGAAGTTATTTCATCACTAATAAGCATCACACAATGCCAGATGTAACTTTTTAGAATAAAAAACTAATTTTATTATCCTCCAATGATTTGTTTTGTACTGACATTATTTCAAGTTGGATATGGTTTTTGTTTCAACTAGATGTGTGCGAGTAGTGATTTTTGAAGTCGAGTCAAGTCGAGTCATGTTTATCAATACTCGCTTGAGGTTCTAGCTTTTTTCGAACCGAGTTTTTGTAATAAACAGGATGATAGTTTTTCTACTTCCACATAACTATGCCAAAAATAACTATTGTTAGTTAAATAAAGCTTAATTCTGTATTCTTATTCAAATAAGAGGCGTTCCTGAGTTAAGAGCAAGTATATCAAATGATATAAACTAATTAGGGCGAATTTATATTTGACTTAAAATATCTTGTACTGGATTTGGTTTTCCTGCGTTTCAATAAGAAATTACTAAGGTACAGGCCATATTAAGCTCTCAATTAACCTATATCAAATTAGTTAAACTATCAGACCACATATTTCATCAGATTGACTAACAGAAGGCACAAGAAGTAACCACAAATTCTTAAAAGGGATGAAGTTTTACAAATCTATTGATATAAACAATTTTGAAAACTCTTTAATCATAGTAAAAAAAAGGATTTTTTTCCAATGCTGATGAAAGATGGATGTTAAACGGCCGGAAAACTCAATCACGCGTATGGGTAAACGGCGGGGGTAACTACCCGGCTCAAACTTCGAGTATTTTTAAACACTTTTCGTCGAGTCTAAAAGAGTAAACTCGGCTCGAAAAAACTCGACCTTTGAGTACTCGCAAACCCCAAATTCAACTTATAGAGAGTCGGCTGTATACAAGCGTTGCTCTCAGGCTGGAAATGTCGGTCGTGAGAGGATATTTGTGAGATATTTGTGAGATATTTCCTCCCTAAGTTGCCGACTCTGCGCTGTCACAAATCACCAGAAGGTAATCGAATGGCTTCCACCTCATTGCACAATAACTCCATCTCCCACACCGGTATTTTCTCACGCCTTATCTAGCACTAACGCCTCGTATATAAAATATCAGTAAAATAAATGGCACGTGCAAAACTAACTGTGCATTAAGTGATAATCCAATATTTATTTTGCACACATTAAATCATTATATCGGTGTCCAATCAGTTAGCATGTCCACAGATAGAAAGGTATTATTGATTCGAGAATTTTGGCTAGAGGGTTAAACAACCCTATTTGTTAGATATTTGTTTTGTGTTTCTCAGCTCCCAGCACTTAAATTGTTAGCGATGATTTTCATGGTTTCGATTTGTATAGTAGCTATAAAATTATGACAAATATGGTAATTTTCTATCCATAAAGATACAATAACATATGCGGAATGAGAAGTAGGATGTAATAGGTTAAAATCGTCCACTTAAATTTAACATCACGAAATATTTAATAACTCACCAGAATTCCCGAAGACAGATAAATAACTTAAGCAATCTTCTTAAATTCTATTTAAAATAATGCTAAATTGAATGAGCCCTTATTATGTAGTTGGTCATCAGCATGAAACATTCTTTTATGTAAGTAATAATCACATTTATGATTTAATATTCATAAAAATAGTTGGCAATAATGTGTTTGTCACAAAGGGCACAAAGCCCTATTATTGAACACAGAGTAAATAAAGTAATTCTATGAAATGGCAAAATAAAAGACATTATATAATGCAGAGGATCGTTCGCCGTTTTAAATGGCCCGTTTGGTACATAACGAGACATGTTGTCCTGTATTTGAGCCAAATAGGAAACAGCAAAAAGGACTGAGGAAAAACAAGAACTCCTTCAATTTATTATATGCGGAGTAGAAAAAAACGTATGAAAGTAAATATAAAAACAAAAAAAATTGTAGGTCAGATAGTATCGCTTCGTATGACTTTTTATTTAAAATTATTAAATGTAACCTTTACGAAAACCTTTTAACATAAATCCATCACTTACATCCAGGCTGCTTTTGCTTACATATTAAACAGAAATGTCGGATTTTATTTTCTAAGCCCGTTCTGCTCCACCACCCGATTGATTTTCACAACTGGAAATTAAAGGCTTGAAAGATCAGATTAGCCTCAGACCAGATTAGGTGAAGCATCAGCATACATTTGCCTACCGAATTACGACTTCAACAAAAATTATAACCTCTTGTAAAAAGGGAGATTCATATTGAGAATATACTTTCGTCATAGTTTTTATATATATCTAGACCGAATCAAGGGATATAATTAGATTTCCAGATTGTATAGAGATAATTTAAATGAGTCGATTTTTGGGGGATTTATAAGGCCCCACAAAACATGAATCAAAATTTTCTTAAACTTGACTTTAGTTAAAGATCTAGTTTTCTAGTTCTAATAATGTTACCCAAAATTATTTGGGCTATGAACCTTCAGTGAAATACCGGCTTTCATTTGAGCCAATAATTATCGGATCGTGTTTCAAGTAAAAGAAGTTTGACCATCAACATAAAGTTTAACTCTTCTAAGATTTGATGTTTATTAATATTTTTAATAAATCATTAATTTTACGACCAAACAATACTTAAAATTTTACTAACATAGTATTCGTAAAAAAAAACTAAAAAATTAATTGGCTTTCGATGTGAATGTTTATATTAAATTACATCCATTACATTACATTACAAGTTTCATCGCTCTAAGCCTTACAGTTTTTGAGAAACTCTGACCTGTCAGTCAGTGGTTTTGGCTTATATGTATATAGATAATACACATCATGTAGAATGTAATGCTTCTACATGTACGGCAATCAAATTATGTTTGAACACATTTTTTATGCGATATGTCCTAATAATACTTAGTGAATTAGTGACTTTCAATTATTCTAAGGATAGGAGACCAAAGAGAGGATGGTATGATCTATTAAATGATCCCTTATCTCCCGTATCCGATATATATTTGCAAATTCCTTAAGGAATACCTTTATTGTGAGCTCACCCACACCTTCATTGTGAACCAATTTTGGCGACTGAGGTTTTTATAACTGGACCAATAACTGGAGTTTATATCAGAAATCTATTAATTTAATGTATTATTCATTAAGATCAAAGGGCTTAATGAAGGACATACATTCCTTATGACAGTAGGAGCATCCTTAAAATCAGAGTTATTCTAAAGTTTCTTCCACGCTTCTTATTTGAAATTTATTTTTTACAAAACACCATTTACTTTTACGTATCTCTTATGATTTCCTTACTGATTGAAAAAAAAATTATTGTAGAACCATGGACCGGAATTTTTTAAGATGGTGGCTGGTGCACAGCAGAGATTTACGGGGACTTTAGGGATTTTAACGAGGAAGGTTTATTTAACACCTGTGCGAGGTTTCAACTTAGTTAGGATTTTTCGGTAGATTTTCTTAAAATTCCTCGACTTGGTTGGTGAATTCGGACATGTGTAGAATAAGTTATATTAGACCTAATCGACTTATGTTTTTAATTTACCTTCAGTTAAAGATCAACCTCTCCAGATATAATCACTTTTGTTACATGATGTGTCCTAAGAATATTACACATCGTGTAATATTACCCTTCTTCACCCTGCAAAGCTGTCCGTCTAGCATCGGTAACGTTTTCTCCGATAAACGAATATTTTAGAGACCTCAAGGCCAACTTTGATTTTAAAGGGTGATAGGAAGTTGGTGGGTTTTGAGGTATGGTATGGATGAAATAGGGTTTAATACGGAATTCCTTTTGTTTAGCTCAAAGTAGTTACTTAGCTACGATTGTTTTACTAATTATTTACAAAATAACTTAAGTTATCTTGTAAAACTAAAAATTTAAAAATTTTATTTTATTTTGGGATGATTTTGATGACATATGTTAAATAACAGTGAAGGTTTGACTCAGGTAGCGTGGTTTTGTGCTTGATATAAATATTTGACAGTAATTGTAGAATTTTACTATAAAAATCAGTTAATAATGTCTTTTATATTTTAAATATTGTTGAATGTAAAACACTCAGAAAAATTTCATATTCTAAATTTTAATTTTTTGCAAATGGAAAAAACTAAAGATAGAAAACTTTAATGCACTGGTGTTAAATAAAAGCTTAAAGATGGTTACTTTACTATCATACAATTTATAAAATTAATACTCATCTCATCAAACAAAATCATAACCTCATCAGAAAAACGAACGTTCAAAGTCTTAAACGCTACAATTCTCAGCATACGAGTATATATTATGTTGGATAAAAACATCATAAATAATACCAACTTTCATAAAATTTTGTGAAAAACCGTCGTCTGAAAATTAAAATTGAAGATTTTAAATTGTTCTATAGAATCTTCAGTTTTTCAGGTGTGAGTATGCAAGAAAACAATAGACAAAAGATTACTTTTAGCCACGACAATAATTATGAATTAAGACTCAATTTACTTCACGTATCGCCAAGGAGGTGTTATTGCTCCTACTTCCAATTACCCTGTAAATTGTATGAATTTAAAACTTCATAATATTTAGTAGTTTATTCATTAAAGCGAATATTTAAAAAAAATTATAAAACTTTTGTTGAATTTACCATTTGCAAATGTACAATGTATTTTTTTCTAAAAGCTAACTTTTTTAAATTTAGACATGTTTATTTCCGTCCATCATGTTATTTTCTCATAGAAGCTTACTTGTGTTGAGATTTTTTGTCAAGGCTAACTCCTCATTCTTTGCTAACCAATATTTAAAACTGAAGTGCGTCATTTTAATTTTGACTCAAATATGTATTGCCACTAAATTTCGTGACGAATAAAACTGTCTGCTCTACTTTGTCATCAAAGGTACAACAAAATAGAATGATCAATTAAGTAAATACCACACATTTTATTGGTGATAATTTTGATCATTTTAATTCTTAATTTAAAGTATAAAAACAACAAATTATTTTTAAAAAACACACAATCCTGATAAATGTTTCAAAAAAATACCGTTCGATTAAACCATGAATTGAAATGCAACAGTAACGGATGCGAAGTAATGGCGAAAAGCGCCGACGAGGCGACATCGTCGTGTTGGTGGATATCACGCCCACATATAAAAGATCCAATAAACGTAACGCTCTCTTCTGCCCCATTTCACGACACTCTGATCTTTCTGGCAGGAAGGTACATAACTAGACTGGAACAAATACTAAGAAATAAATGATCTTGTTTTGAAACCATTCTGGGCCAATCGGTATAAAATGAACCAGATTTCTAATGTGAGCAAAATTTGATTTGTTACTAACTAGTAACCCGCTTTGCTAATATTCATCAACTGTTATTTTAGATTAGATAAGTATTAAGATAAAAGAAAACTATAAGTAATCTCAATTATGACACAAAATTTAACCCTCAAAAAGTCAGAGCCCTGTGGGAATATCGAAAACTCCTTTCTTAGTGGCTGCCTACGCTAAAAGCAGAGTAGGCTATACATGCATAATTGTGGCTCGGATCCCATGTTAAAATGTAGGTCCCTTAGTTGCCATTGTCTGTTGGGCTAAAATGTCCTGTCTAAGGAACATTTTGGCCTTAGTAACAAGACTACAAGACCGTGCCACAATCATTCTTTACTCATTTGTCATTCATACTTGGCTTAAAATACCTACCTGGGTAGGTCGCTATTTCAAGCAATATCTAATGTATCTAATAATCTTTTGAATTTAGGAGCAATGTTTTCTCCTGGTTCTTTATCAAAATGACATGACAATATTTGGGCGGAGCGAATATATTACTTGAGATTATTGGGCAACACCCACCTTAATTTAATGGTGTGCTGATCCTCGTCAAGTTGTAAAAACAATGGTCACACACGCACACAAATACCGGATCGAACACAACTGTCCCGACGTTACGCGTGAAAACATAAAAACATCACGCCTCTTCGGGGGAATTAAAATCTCGCCTACGATTTTTTGCAAGGAGTCGCTCCGACCGTCTTACCGCGACTGGCCTGTCCGGCGGGTTCACGTTCTTATCAGCAGGAGGGGGCGGGGGTCTATTGTCCTGGCTCAGTTTACATAATTTTAAATTTAATTTTCAACCAATGGGACAAACATCGGATGAAGTGAGGCATCACTCACTTTTTGAAATTGAAGTTAAATGAAATGAAAATTCGTTTATTTCATACACAGCAGCTTATACATAAAGTAATACAGAAGCAACATGAAATATGGTTCCGCACATGGGCCATGGCCTGTGGGTGGGGAAACGAGTCCCAACAGTCCGTAACATAATTATCTTGAAAGAGCATCAACTTGCTGCCAAAAAAAAACAATAAACAATGTAATCTATATATAAATTGAAAATAAAGTAAACAGAGCCAGGACAATAGACCCCTCGCCCCCTCCTGCTGATAAGAACGTAAACCCGCCGGAAAGGCCAGTCGCGGTAAGACGGTCGGAGCGACTCCTCACAAAAAGTCGTAGGCGACATTTTAATCCCCCCGAAGAGGAGTGATGTTTCTCCTAGTTGTTGATCGTAATTTTATCTTTACATTCCTAGAAGAAGATAAGTTTAAGGCTGTAAATTATTAATTTTAAACATTTAGAATCATAAATATGGGCATCAGGCAAACCTAGTGGTAAATGTGATAACGAAAATTTTATAAAATGAGATAAACATTCTTGTAAAACATTGTTTTATAATTTATCCATACACTTATAGAAAAATTTGTTTGACTGCTGTTTCGTAACTAGATAATTTATTTTTCTTTCACATGGAGATAAATATCCTGGAAAAGGGACTATAAAAACGAAGTATGTAATATTACAATATGTCTCATTTGATCAACGTCAGAACTTTGGACGTCCCCTGAGAGGAATGCAGTAGAATTTATGGTGATTCAATCTAAGGTAATTTCCTTAAAGAAGAATTTGAAGAATGTAATATTACTTGAAGACATGCCAATGACGTAGAGCAGTGGAGGCCTGTTTTGACTCGCAGTCTTGACACCTGAGTAATATTGTTACTTGTCATGCCACACTAGCATTACTCAGAAGAGAACAAATTGCCTTTCGTGCTCAATGTCCCTTTTTACATAAGATATTTGGCTGATAAACCGAGTTGAACCTTAGCACCGGATGATAGAGTTTAAGATTTAACTTATTAACTTAAGTTGCATCTCGGAAAACCGCACCGAAAATAAACTGCTTAATTTTAAAAATATGTCTGTGCCGTGACAAAACTTTTTTGTCGTACTGCTGGCAAGTGGGAGCTATTTTAATTATGTTAAAAAACAGTAGGCCTATTGTAAGTTTTTTTTATCTATAACATTGCCAGTTATTTCGTCCCTTTTATACAAAATCATTATACGTGGACAAAATAAATAGTATCTAAACCATAATTTTACATTATTATAACTACTAATACTGCCGTAATGGGCTCAATGACTGGCTATACTACTACAAATATCAACAGTGGATGCAGTAATTAGAGTGGCCGCTGTATTGGTAAATCTATTGGGTATCCAGAATAAACGGCTAGGTTTACCTCAGTTTCTTGTTAAGAAATAAGGTTCTCTGCTGAGCTTGGATACTTATAGTCAATAGCCAATATCTATTTATTCATTCATAAGGGTTTATTCATTTTTCTTTATAGACTGGTCAATGGAGTAATGGATAGTGGAGAGTTGTCGGAGCGGCGTAGCTTCCTCATGCCACGACCCACATCCAGAGTGCGGTACTTATTCAGTCCCCACTTTGCCAATACAAGCCTTGGAAACCAGGCTCCTCCCAACAAAATGATGCGGATTTACAATACTCTTCCACAAGATATCGATCTCTTGGCGTCGGCCTTGAACTGCTCCAGTAGTAAAAAAAATTGCTTTAATATTTTCATTGGTTGATCAATTGTAAACAAAATATAGATCCTCAGAGTAAGTCCAAATCATATGCATGTTTTTTCATTCTTTATTGTTTTGTTAATTGTCATTGTAATTTATCCCTAAGTTATTTATGTGTATTTTTTCTTCTATAGTTTCTAATAGTCATTACCGAATGTTCTGGTCATTGTATATTACTATTTATGCCTGCAATTTTCAGTTAACTACATATTTATGTACAAACTTCTTGATATGTAATGTTATAAGTAAGATGCTGCAACATAATTGGATTTGTGTCTGTTTTAAGGCACTAAATCAAATAAATAAATAAATAAAAATGCAACAAAATGTACCTGCATGGTGTCATTTCTTTCATCAAAACTAAATCTAACTCAAATAGAGAAAACTAAATTATTGTATGGTTCTTGCTATTAAACATTGTCCCTTCCTACTCAAACAAATCTTCAAAAGAATACAAAGGTTTCTCTAAAAGATATTTTTTAAAACAATTATTTAAATTTAGGAAATCTTTTTATTCTGTTACTTTATTGGAAAAAACTGTTAACAAATCTAATACCTGAATAAGACGGTTTTTTCTCTGGAAATTTTAAATTATGTACATTAAAGATAATTTGTTGCCATTTCTTGTTGAATAGAATCTTGTTGGGTAGATCTAGTCGCTCCGGAAGGAGTAGTGGATCATCCCCATACAAACTAAGATCCTTCCCAAAAACTACTTTGGTGTGATAGTCTGGAGCGTGAACCAACCTGGGTGAGACTATTCTAATCAAATATCTGTCCTTATCTAGAATGTCAGGGTTTTGGGTTAAAGAGTGGGTCGTCCCCGGAAAAGCTCTGGGATTGGATTGGAAATATTTATCTCTTCTGTCAGGCGTGAGGAAGACCTCTCATGCCATGTCATATCTTTTCCAACCTACGAATCCCCTCATTCCGTAGGCTGCACAATATACCTGATGAAGAAGTGCCTAGCTTGCAATGATGGTACTTGCATTTCTCTTATGTTATAAGGTTTAACTAATCACTGTTATCTGATACAATAATATTACAGAGAAATCTAAAAATAACGTTGAAGACTTTTCCTAACTTGATTGGAAAACCAAGTTCAAAATGTGTCATCCACAAAGGAGGTAAGGAGGATCCATAGTGCAAGAGATTTGTTCTCACAAGATAGCCTTAATACTGTAACAGCTTCCAGTTACTGATCCTAATAGACCGGGAGCTGGGAGGTCCAAAATTACGTCATAAGGTGCACATGTAAAAGCTATGCCGTTTTAAAGAGGTATCCTGGGGGGTTTCAAAAGTGGGTTTGTTAGCCCGCAATCTGGGGGCTTTCTCCAAGGTGTACAAACTCAAAAATTCGGAAAAAGGTCAAAATTTACGTCATAAGGTGCACGGATTTGACACATACCATGACGTGGGAAAAGTTGAGGGGATCACAAAAACACCTAGGAGGACAACAATTTTGGGGGCTTTGACCCTGGTGGACAAACTTGAAAATCAAAAAAATGCAAAATTTTACGTCATAAGGTTCACAAATATAATATGCGGCATTTCATTCCTCAGGTATTCAGAGACCTAAAACCACTGAGGTGGGCAAAATTTTTGAGGGCTTTACCCAAGGTGGGCAAGATTGAAAATTTCATGTTTCGAAATTTAGATTTTTAAAATGCGTCTTTACCCCATCATAACTAACCGATTTCGATGAAAAATTGTTTTGGGAGGTTTTCGCATATAACTAGAACGATTTATATCAAAATACCTGAAATATATATAATGTTTCACTAAAAAGGGCAACTTTTTGGAAATTTTTCAATTTTTTGGGAAAAAAAGTCGCAAAAATTATCCGATCTTTATGAAATTCGGCACGGACGTGTAAATTGATAGAAACTTACATAATCTCAAAAACTAGCTCATTAGGATTATTAGAAGGGGGGTAATAGAGGGTTTTACCCCCCAAAGATGGGTTTTTTTGGAATTTTTACGTTTAAAAATTTAGAAAATCAAATTTTGGTTTACGCCATTGAATTCAGCTTGAAAAAATAAATAATTTGGTATGTTTAATCATTGCTCTATGTTCATTCGTTCCTGAGATATTGAGGGTGATAAACTCAGTACGTTGTTCCAATGTTAACCTTATGAGAAATAAATTAAATTGTACATCTCGCTTTTTTCTGAACATAACTTGATAAAACTTGGCATATGGCTTCAACTAGTTAAGGTATAATTGATTATGGCCTAAAATCCCCCATTTTTGGATTTCCGTGGCAGCAAACCATCATATACATTGTTCCCATGTTATTCTTAAGGGAGGAAAATAAAATTCTCTATCCTCCTTATTGTTTCACATATGTTAATAAAACTTAGTATATGGCTTCTTCTAGTCGAGGTTAGTTGGATATTGACTTAAAACCACCCAATTTATACGAACCTGTTACAGCAAACCTACTTACTCATTCCCTATGTTATTCTTATGGAGAATACAAAAAAGTCATGTCTCGCTACGTTTGGTTGAAATTACCCACATGTTTTGGTTTTTTTCACTCAAACGTCTTCGACTCTCAGTGGAAGTAAGAATAAAAATACCAAAACATGTGGGTAATTTCAACCAAACGTAGCGAGACATGACTTTTTTGTATTCTCCATAAGAATAACATAGGGAATGAGTAAGTAGGTTTTCTGTAACAAGTTCGCATAAATTGGGTGGTTTTAAGTCAACATCCAACTAACCTCGACTAGAAGATGCCATTTTCCAAGTTTTATTAACATATGTGAAAAAATAAGGAGGATAGAGAATTTTCTTTTCTTCCCTTAAGACACAAGAATAACATGGGAACAATGTATGATGGTTTGCTGCCACGGAAATCCAAAAATGGGGGATTTTAGGCCATAATCAATTATACCATAACTAGTTGAAGCCATATGCCAAGTTTTATCAAGTTATGTTCAGAAAAAAGCGAGATGTACAATTTAATTTATTTCTCATAAGGTTAACATTGGAACAACGTACTGAATTTATCACCCTCAATATCTCGGGAACGAAGGGACATAGAGCAATGATTAAACATACCAAATTGTTTGTTTTTTTCAAGCTGAATTCAATAGCGTAAACGAATTTTTTTTTAATTTTTAAACGTAAAAATTAAAAAAAAAACATTTTTGCGGGGTAAAACCCCTTATTACCCCCTTCTAACAATACGAATGAGCATGACTGAACATTTCGAGATTATGTAAGTTTCTATCACTTTACACGTCCGTGCCGAATTTCATAAAGATCGGATAATTTTTACGAGCGTAAAAAACCTTTTTCCCAAAAAATTTAAAAATTTCCAAAAAATTGCCCTTTTTAGTGAAAAATTATATATATTTCAGGTATTTTGATAAAAATCGTTTTAGTTACATGCCAAAACCTCCCAAAAAAATTTCATCGAAATCGGTTAGTTATGATGGGGTACAGACGCATTTAAAAAAATCCAAAATTCGAAACATGAAATTTTCAATCTTATCCACCTTGGGTAAAGCCCTCAACAATTTTGTCCACCTCAGTGGTTTTAGGTCTCTGAATACCTGAGGAATGAAATGCTGAATATTATATTTGTGCACCTTATGACGTTAAATTTGGCATTTTTTTTGGATTTTCAAGTTTTTCCACCTGGGTCAAAGCCCCCAAAATTGTTGTCCATCTAGGTGTTTTCGTGATCCCCTCAACTTTTCCCACGTCATGGTATGTGTCAAATCCGTGCACCTTATGACGTAAATTTTGACCTTTTTTCGAATTTTTAGTTTGTCCACCTTGGAGAAAGCCCCCAGATTGAGGGCTAACAAACCTATTTTTGAAACCCCCCAGGATGCCTCTTCAAAACGGCATAGCCTTTACATGTGCACCTTATGACGTAATTTTCGACCTTCCAGCTCCCGGTCTATAATGTTGACCTCTGCATTGTAATAAACACATTATACACCTCATAAACATACGTTTAAATTTAAGAAGTCTTTGATCACATACACAAAAACCAACAAAACCTTATTTGATAGTCAATCTGATAGATGTAATGTAATTCGGTTAATAGATAATACCGAAAGACAAAAATTAGTCATATGTCATCGCAGGTATATATCTTACTTCTAAAATCTTTTTTTGTTCATAGATAAACGCTTTTCGGCGTCAGGCCATCTTCGGCATCCTTTATTAAACACTCAACTAACATAATAATCTACGCTACTGCGATCTGGGTAAAGATCTTAAAATAACATAAAAAACACAACATATAACAAGGAATCCGAAAATACCGAAAGTCAGGTTTAAAACAACGTGCGCACATATTTGGGAGCGGGCTAGGAACTGGGTTGATTACCACGGTGGCGGTGGCGGAGCTCGACTTCCTTACTGTATTGGACTCAGACTAATGACATAATACTGTGCCAACCTAGTCAGTGTCAAATATTGTGTTTTTATGTTATTTTAAAACTTGACTTAGCTCGCTTCAAGATCCAATCAGCGTAGATTATGAAACAAGAGAAAATATGTTCGAAAGTTCTTTCACTAATTCTTTGTTGGTGCACCAACAAAATTTTCCAAATTCAGTTCAACTAAGGACCTGACACCTGCATAAAAATGGCACAAAGTTTTCTTAATTATTCGTTGTTATTGTAATGTTTTAAATAAACGTGTTTCCTTGTAGCTTATTTAAGTCAACACAACAGCAATAATTAACCCGCATAGAAGTTGGTAAAGATTACGTCATAAACTTAACAACAATAGTAAAGCTTACAAAAAAAACTTTATCCTATTGTTCATATTCAAAAATCTGGGATACGGGCTGTTGTAGTAAATCATTACTAAAGCAGGATGTAATATTTATCATAGAGGTTTTCCTGTTCCATTCATTGTGACCCAGGTTTTCATATGTTTTTTCTTTATACATTACCTAAACCACTTTTTATTGTTTACCCAGAGTACTTGAAACTACGTAGTTAATATTAAGCACTTCCATATACCTCAGTTTTCATATGTATTTTAAAATTTAAAAAAAATCAATAATTCATTAACATAATTTGTTCTGTCACCTCACTTTTTTTATTCAAAGGGGGTTTTATTTATAAAAAAAGCTAACTAAAGTTCTTGTAGGACATTCGTAAATATCAGAACTATTTTTCCTGACTAGTGAAGGAGTCAACCAAGTCAAATTTTTTACATTACAATTCAAAAAGGACGAATTAAATAAGGCCTTATGAATTGTATAGGTAATTAGTGCTCATTCTAATAAATATTAACTTAATTTATAGTGCATAAAGGATTAATATTTATATAGTACAAAGCTAAACTTAAAATTACATAATTACAGTATAATTAGTAGATACGCGCTGCATTTTAAGAGCTTCAAATTTTCGTTTAATCTGCCGATAAGCAGTGTTTATTACCACGATCAGCTGTCCCTCGATATCTCTATTCCGAAGTTGAATCTTACAGACTAATATATGAAACTTGAAAAGTGTTTTGTAACAACACGCTTTTGTCTACTAGGACTCTCCCTTTTAATCCAACATTTATATATTTTATCTCCTGCAAAAACTCACGTCGAGCTCTTTTGAACGTCATCTAAATCATTAAATTCGGTTCAGTACCTTAGTAGAATTCTTAATCATCAAAAGACCTTGGCGTATTTAATAAGTAATAGATAGGTTATAAATACAAACAGTATTTATAAAATAGCCTATTTTATATCCAAGCGTTCAATGGCATTCCGCTAACTTTAACACTAGTCAAGATCGGATGAGTTCAGCCATCAACTCCCTCAACAATAGCGTCCACAAAGGCTTCTTTCAGAGCCTGTGAGTCACGATGATTTATGTCTTCTTTTATCCTTAAAATATTAGTGATTACTTTATTTACAACCATTACTAGACTATTTGGAAACCAAACAGAAGGACAAAAGTTAACAGTTTATTCTGAGAAAATGTTTTACGTGTAACGCTGTTTTCAGATATTATGATCTAGAATAGTAGTTTTCATCACTAGGAGCGAAAGTGGCTCTTTTTGGTACGAGATCGTAATTTACAGGCGAGGCGCAGCCGAGCTTGGAAATGCGATCGAGTACCAAGGAGACAATTTTGTTCCGTGTGATGAACATTTATTTGCATCATGATGTATAAATAACCATTTAATCGTTAAAAAATTAGACTACATAATTTTGAGCTTATCCAAAATAGTCATCGTCATTTACACATCTGTTAGTTGTTTACAAACACAAGTTAAGAAATCGTTCAACCTTTCAAACGTAACATAAGCAAATTTTGACATTAGAGTACGGTAAAATTTACCATATGTTTTTTTCAGTACTCCTATTCGAAGTGATCCAAAAACGATCATTTTGCGTACGATTTAGATAACTAAAAACGGCTGTTTTCGGGGCAGTATGATGAAAAATATTAAATGTTAAGTAAGCAGTTTTAAAGAATACCAACTATTTATGATAATGTTTGTATATTTTTCTATTTATATCATACTCATAAATAAGATTTTCTAGATATAAATATATCTGAATATGAAGAAAACAGATTGCTTGGTTTAAATTGTTTTTACTATCCTCCAGTCTTTTCTAAAGTACTTATTCTAATTTTCAAGTCATTTACTCACTGAAATGTTTTATTAGCACTTTTTATATTTTATTAATTAGTTTTCCCATTCAATCAACCGACTCTATTTTCGTTTGGAACAGGAGTCTAATTTATCTTCGTCGCAGGTAATCCCTTAAGCTCCGTTACGTACCTGGGTGGGTTTAAACGGCAACAACTTCAAAAGCCAAGCTATAAACTTTATTCTCAGCCTAACCCTTATTAGCCTTGGTTAAATAATTTCTTTTCCTTATTGTACAATGAGAAATAGGAAACCTCTCAAACATTAATGTGTCCGTAAATAGTTATTTTGTAACCGTTCAAAGTAAAAAAATTCTTAATGGACAGTGCTTATGGACATATTGTTTATAAGATAAATTAAAGAATGACAAATGCTAGGTGAATGGATCGATAGCTTACAATCTTATCGGATACAAACATCCCTGATTAGATCACATTGTTTGTTAAGTGTACATTTTGTTTCATTGTACATTTAAGTAATTTTGTCCAAGCAGTTAATCTAGTTTAAAGTAATAATGTTTATGAACGTAATTTTATAAAAGGTCCTAACTGATAAAATGTCCCTGAAAGAAGACAGGGAAGCAATAACGTACACAATTCACGAGAGGAATGTGAGCTGCAAGTCATTCATCAACAAGACAATGTCACAGCAGCGTCTCTCTAGGACTTCGTTGGAGTTGACAAGACTAATGCAATATGCTTATTTCCGTTAGGTGTCAAAACAGTAGAATATGTTATTAAATGAGATTACTTTAGCATACGAAGATTGAAACGTTGCTATAATACTCACACTCTGTACTAAGTCATGACAAATAAAAAACCTTTATTTTTAACTGAACTTCTAAGCAAAAATAATAACTCAGTGAGAAGTTAAAAGTAATAAAATACGTTACAAAATATATATTCTCAATTTTTCAAACCAAGTGGAATCAATACATAAAAGCTTTTTTTAATGGTACATCTGTGTTGTAAAGGTTTGCGGTTCAAGAAGATTTAAAGGTTGATAGCTTTGATTCTGTATCAAATATATCAGCTTTTTATCCTGCTAGTTTTAAACGATCGATATAAGGAAATACTGTGTACGGTAAGATAGTCAACACAGCACACAGTGGGCAGTTTGTTATTAATCAATTCATTTCATAAGTTTATTGGTTAAATGCCAGGCGAGTGCTTTCATGTATTAAATAAATTATAAATAAGGTACTATTTCATTCATCATTGGTCTCTCCATTGCTAAATAAAACACATATTTAGAAGTATCTTTTGAAATAATATTTGTCTTTAAGTAAAGGATTATTGTCATTGTTCACTGACATGGTTATTTTTATTATTTTTTTAAGAGCATAATACAGTAATTCCTCGCAATGTATAAAATAAATAAAGAGACAAGTAAAGGGTCATCTGAGTAAATGACAATCTTTAATGGAATAAAATTGTACTTTTGAGTCAAGCAAGACATAAACTACACATTCTGTGGCCAAAGTCCCCCTTAGCCTTTGCTACTCTCGCCTCTTTATTTAATCTAAGACTTAAGTTCCGTTACGAGAAGTGGAAAAAACACACGACTCCCAAACCGAAAATTGCTTGAATAATATCACCCTGCATATGATAAGTTTTTCTGATTGATGGTAAAAAATAATATTAAAGATGTGAACGATTTTTGTGACATGCCTGGGTTTTGATTTATAAATAATTAAATCCCTCACCGTGTTTCCTTACATTATTAATCTTGAACATCTACATATTTCATAAAAGTAGAGATAATTCCATCAGATGAATTATTGTTCGGGACATGTCGTCACATCGTTATATAAAGAGACGGCGCGTTTTGTTTTTCTGCGGGTATGTTAGTGTACTAGTACACAAATTGATACGTCAAATGAAATGAAGGTTGTATCGTATTTTTATATAGGCTGGAAAAGTATTCGGCCTAGTGACTTAATATTCGTTTATTAATGCTTTCAACAAAGCGAATGTGATAAATGGAATATATCATTTTTACATAGTCAATATTACTGTAAATAGGTTTTAACTTTTTATCTTTGAGTACTAAAAAATGAAAAGACGCGTTTTCGTATATATTTTCTGAATGAATCCGGTTATAAAATCCCTATCACTCTTTTTTTATTTTGATTTGGATTTTTGCGGACATTTGCCATCACTGATTAGTAAAAAAACAAATTTCACGACGTTTCGGGATCTCGAATCGGATCCCGTCTTCAGGTGGAAGAAAACCTAGAACATAACAAGATTAGTAACACATAGCCAGGAAAACCTGGACAAAAACAAAGCTAAAACAGAGAACTATAAAAGCAGTCACAAAAACACTATGCTGAAAAGAAAAACAATAACACAAAATAACATAGACATCACAAGTATCGAGAATCACCGGACAGGAGAGAGCACATCCACACCCAATCAGAGCTGAGCTGAGACTGATGGGAAGAAAGGAAATGGCGGCGGTGACGGAAATCACTCTACTGTTCGTTTTAAGCCCAAAATTTAATTCTGAAACGTTGTGTGTATGTTAAAACAAAGGTGGATATTTAGCAGTTAGACGACTTCCTAAAATCTTAACTCTCAATGTCAGATGAGTTCAGCCCACACATTCCTTAACAATAGTGCTAACAAAAGCTTTCAGAACCTGCAAGCTCAGTGATTTATGTAGCTTCCTTTATCCTCATCTACCATATCACTTTTAAACTATCGTCATAATTTTGTCTTGATCTTAATATAGATTAGGCCTGAAAAGGTATCGCTTCGGTTTGGTGTTGAGTTCTATATATTGAAAAAGAGGGTTATTGCATTGAGTTAACTTTGATGATTTGTGCTTTGCTTACTGAGTACTTATCCAAATTAAAACGTGAAAAAACACTTTTTTCACGTTTTAATTTGGATAAGTACTCAGAAACCTTTTTTGTAATTGTAAAACATAGTTTGTTCGCATAAAAACCAAATTGTGTATAACATAAATTAATGAATACAATTTTAAAACATAGTTTCAATTATAAGTTTGATATACTCGACTTATTACACATATATCGAATAGACTTATATTTTATTACAAAAATCCACAAAATATTTACTACTTCAGATTGCTTTATTGGTAATATTGTAACTTTAACTACTACTTTCTTCTACTTTATTTAAGATTTACTTCGCTACGATCGTTCATAAAACGTATTTTGAAGATATTAAAATTAAAAACACTCGTCATAATTTGGAGTGGACCAAATTTGTATTTTCATTCTTCGAAATATTATGTTTTATTTGATGTAACTAGGTGATTATAATACAAATAAATTACAGTTGTGTAATTGACCGTGTTTTCTCCAATTATTGATCTTGAACATATATTTCGGATTGGTAGAAGAAAGTCCGTCGGATAAATTATTATTTGTGACATCTCTAGATTTATTTTAGCATTCTACAAAGCTATTGTGAAAAATTTAATTATTAATTGAAATATTCAGCGTTTTTGTAAATAGGTTTTAGCTTTTCATATTTGAGTACAAAAAAGTGAATACACGTTTACGTATAAACACTTCCGTGAGAATCTTGTGATAGAATTTATAGCACTCTTTCTTTTGTTCCAAGATCAAAATTGAATTATAAAAATTTTCATGAATGATATTTTAGTAATAAAAGTGGTAATTTACTCGTGAAATTATTTCCTGCAAACTTAACGTTCGTGGTCAGATGATTTCAACCCTAATATTCCTTAAAAGTAGTGTCAATAAAACCTTTCAGAACCTAGCGTTGTTTGTAGGCCTTTAACGTGTTTAACGTGGTCATTTTGCAGATCTCAAGTTGGTACACGCACCCAGAAACCTTAGGGAATCTCTCAACAAATTACTGTTTTGGCCCACTCAAATAGTGAACAACAAATCAAAACATAAGAACAGCTACATAAAATAAACAGACAACTAAATGTAGAAACATCTTTTTAGCACAAAAACATGGTTTGGTCATACACTGTTAGCAGAACTCGGCATTACAAAATAAATATCAACTTAAATGAAGTTTTTTTTTTCAAAATAAGACTAAAAACCACGACTTATTATACATGTAACGAATGATCTTACTCTTTTTTACAAACTCCCAACACATTTATTTACTACTAAAGATTTTCAATCGTTAACTATCGGATGTTACTACAAAGACAAAAAAGGCTCAGTCTCCGTTCATAAGAAGACTACACACCGACGAGCTGGCCTACTTTACAACTCTTTCACCTCCCCTTTGACGTAGCTTCGGGAATATCCAAGCGGGACTGCTTTTAAAAATATATGCTTTCACTCTGATTTGCAACTTTAACGAATGCTTTATTTAAGACCCAATAGAAGTCAAAGAGATTCATATAAGAGAAAAAAAAACTTGTCATAAATTGGAGTTGAGGAAATTTAATTTTGTTTCTTTATTCTTTATTGTTATACTTTATTCTTTTATTCTTCTGATGTGGTTGTTTACACAATTTAGTGAAATTGCCATCGACGTCATGGTCTGTTTTTAGTAAAACTACAACTGCATTTACAGTCAAGTTAGGAGCTGTTATGTTATAATCAAGCTATACAAACGTAAATTGTGCATAGTGCAGATTTTTTTGGGACATAAAAGTATGGGCGTAATCAATCACGTGATCACAAATGATATAAATGTAGTGTTTTCCAATTACAGTAAATATTGGCAAAAATGGTTTAACTACCTTGATTCTGTTAATTCATCCTTTTGTTGGTATCACACCGTAACGTTCGAACCATTGTCATTTACAGGCTTGATTTAAACATGATTTATTTGATTAAATAGCTTGATACAATAAATGTGAATCACTAAGGATATACCAAACATTGCAAAGATTATTCGCATTAAATACTGATAAATCTTCCATCAGATCTACTTTTCGATTATCCTAAAAATTATTTAAAAAGGATGTAGCCCAGATTTTTTTTTAAATGCTTCATTTACTTACATCTATTCTTTCCAGAAATATTTGACAAAAATCTCAACCGGAAAGTACAGAGGAAAGTATCTCGAGCTTTTTCCACTAAGAGCCTTATAAAAGTTTCCATTTTTCAATAACTTCCGGGAATCAATAATCTCTTGAGATATGCGATACTTTAATGCACTCTACGACCTGCTGTCAGAGTAAATAAAACCTTATAACGAAAAACTTTGCGTCCATTCAAACTCAATTTCGAACTCGATTTTATACTGTTAATAGACCTCGTTGATTCAGATTACGTATCACTATACCGTAAACTGAAATAACCGCTGATTTCGTCATCTTCTTTTTCAGTAACACAAGGTGTTTATATTTGGCATACTGTGCAGGATATGCAAGTAATAGTCATATAATTTTCTATTTTGTAAATATATATTCTAGCAGAAAGAATTAATATGAGATAGTTCTTAGCTAGTTCATGAATTTTATTCTTTATATTATAAACAAAAGAACATGGAAAAATATCAAACGAACATTCGATTTGAGGATATATATTTTGACATTGATGAATATCTATTATCTTATATTTCAAAAATCCTCTAGACTGTAGTAAAATACTCTTCATATTGGTCACATCAGTTTTTTTTATGGTAATTGATTCTTTCTATCAATCAACTGGAACTCTTTTTCGACTGAAATAGTGGTTTAATTTGTCTTCTCTTCGAGTAATCCCTAAAGCTTTGCTACACACCTGGGCAGTTTAAAATATGTGTTGAGATCTTTTACGCTACCCTAACTTTCTAGGTAATATGATGAAAAACATTTTACTCTGTTACAATATTGAAAAATATTATTTTTTAACACAAATATTTAATTTTGTTTCATTTAAGTTCATACATTTCGATTCTAACATAAAAATGGTATAGGTATATATACATATATAATAGCCGAGCATTATAAAAAAAACACAACTAATAATAGGTTTTATTATACCTGGACCAACTGTAATTCTGAATATAAATCCCTTTATTTTACACTAATTGTTTTAGCAAAATCCTATTTTTACTTTTAATTAATTGTTCTCAATATTGTGTTGACACTTTTTTAATACCGGGGATGGCAATAGTTTTTAGATATATTTTTAGTACAAATGTCTTATGTAAAAAACTTATACAGCCTTAGGCGTTAATATAATATGATTACAAAAATTTTAGACGTAACAACTTTTTTGAGGAAACAATGCTAAGTGATAATATAAATTTAATGGTACCAAACTGAAGGCAAGGAAGGAGGAATATCATGACATTTGATACCGACTATTTTATTGCCTATAAAATTCCCCATCTCTACGTCAGAGCGGTTTCAAAGAATAGCAGTAAAAGAGAATGTCTTGCAACTAATCCACGAGTTTAAATTTGTATTGTGTGACTCGCCAAAGGAATTTTGAGAGCTTACTTTCATGTCCTAATACAATAATTGAGGTAGGCATAAATATGAATAATGGAGTTATTTATGCTATAACCATTTAACCAAACACCACAAATTGTGACGTATTAAAAAGCTACAGAACTGTCATGAAAAAGAGTTATTACCACATGATAATAGGTTTCCTGAGTGTTGACAGCCACTCATAATGTTTGCATTAGTTGTTTACATATTTTATAAGCTAAAATAAATATTTCTTACATGGGATTGATTTTTAATGTTCTATGGTTGTCATTTTTTACACATAATGCTAGAAAAGTTCATCAACTAAAACAATATTCATTATAACACTCTTTGCACAACAAATATAATGAAAAATATCAAAATAAATAATTGTTTCAAATCAAAGGTAAAATATTTTAGTTTGTTGCTCTCGTCCTTAGTCAAAGTTCTTTTGGTAATAATTCAAAGAACTTCTTTGAAACGAAACTTAATGATTTTGATCGGCTTGAAAGAAACTCAATTTAAATACATTTTCCATTTCTACACAGGCAATACACTTTATGTTTGCTTCATGTTAACTCGTACGATGTTTAGACCTATATAATGATAATTTTTTCTTATTCTCTACATATTTCAGAAATTTGCAGAAGAGCAATAAGAAAAGTAGAAAATACTAAATTCAAATGTTTTACCAATACCCAACCTGAATTAGCACTGCATAACATTAAATAACGGTTTTAAAACATGCGTGTTTTGTAAATTATTCCTGGATCAAAGTGACGGCTGTTACTTGTATGCTCAGTGAGGTTATGTTACAAACATAAATATCAACCAAAGATATTGAATATTAATATCTTTTCTTATGCTATGAAAACGAAACATAAAATCAAGAGAGTAGTACAAACTACTTACTCCCTTACTCCCTTTAATGGGGAGTAGTATATTCTACTTCGAATAAGATTGCGCCCCTATTGTTAATAGTAAAGAAAATGATATTTAATTTTTTTTACTCCTAGAACATGCAAATTACATAATTGTAATAAAAGAAGTGCTTGGTTTGAGTGAAGAACGTAACTTCACAAGCATCAATTTTGTAAAATGTGTGATGAGAAAGAATACTTTTGTTTTCAAATTTTACTCCGCGGAAAGAGTTATATTATACGGTAAAATGAAAGCAAAATGAGAGAAAAGCCGAGAAACAATAAGCATTTTTACAGCTCATTGTTTAGGAACGTATTATTTCGCCCATGTAATGAAGGGATTGTTAAAACCTCTCACTGTTATTGTTACGGTGCCTTGGTTTTAAGGTGGAACTTTATTATTACGGACCACAAGTCAACAACTAGTGTAATGTGAGTTTTAAGGGGATTTAGTTTTGGAAAATATTTTTAAACCTAAAGAGAAGACATTTTTTATTCAATATAGGCCTAATACCGTGTAACCAATTGAGCATTAAATAACGGATTTAAAACGAGCGTGATTTGTGCACTACACACAAAACTAATGCTTTAAAATTATCCCTGGTTCAAAGTGACGGATATTAGCTGTATGCTCAGTGAGGTTATGATACAAACGTAAATAGCAACCTCCGAGTTTTTAACTCATATTTACATGTGCGTTTATTTAAAAAAAAACCATAATATTAAATTTTGTAGACTGTCAAGAGGTAGATGGATTAGAAAATGAATTAACGCATTTAGGTAAACGCACCGATGCCTGACAGTTAGTTAAGGAAACCATGTGCACTTAATAAACTGCAGTTTCGTAGAACTAGCAATATAACCTGTATTACTAATAGCGAGTGATTCTAAATATAACTGGGTTTCTAAAATTATCGAGTATCGTAACAAGGATTTTCAAGTATTCCTTTGTTGAGTTTTGCGAATTAACCAAATCCTTGTCCATGTTCCAAGCTTGACAGCTATGCACTTTTAAGCCCACCATCATTAAAATAATTTTTTAAGTGATATTTGTATGAAATAATGAACTTTTTTTGCTACTTATGAACATAGCTGAATCTACAACTAAAAACCTACTCCTTAACGATTCTGAAAAGGAGAACACCAAAAGCGATTCTATGAGGTAGGAAAAACTCCAAACAACCAAAAATTTTTTATCTGAGCTAAATGATTCTAATTTTTAACTATAAATACTATGGATACACATATTTTCTGTAAAAGTTTCAATCCAAATATTATAAGGGAACCGCATTATGCACTAATAAATCAATATTGTCAGGCATTGGAGCAGTGTCGGCTTCTGGTGCGTTTACTTTACATGTTTAGGCCTACATTATTGTAATGATTTGTATGATAATCATCACCTTGTATTATCTATTATTATCAAGTAAAAAAATCATCCAATGCACTTATTTACGTTTGTATTTTTGTTTCTTGATGTATTATTGTACATATTTTATTAATAAATCTATTACATTTACTCTACAAGTATTCATTCTTACTATTTTCAAAACATGGTAAATAATACAAAATTAAATTGAAGTGATTGCATGACCATAAAAGGTATATACTATCGGACATAAGCAAACCATCAAACAAAGCACCATTAATTATTATTATTTATTGCTACTTTCATAACTCGTTAGGTTCTTTCTAAATAACTTTAGCCCTTAAACTTACTTTAAGGAAGGTTGATAGGAAATTACTTAATTTGCAGAATAAGATATTTCCTTTCCACCTGATAATCGAAAGGGATATTTTTAATTTCTCAGTTCTTTCATTTATATCCTATAGGCCAAACCTTTTTATAATTTCGACATTCAACGTAATTTCAAAATTATGTTAAAGTGGATGTAAAATCTTACTCCAACAACTTGATTCAATCTCTAAGCTGTGAGTTTTTGCAATGCCATATTTCTCCGAACTTTCATCATTTGTCATCCGTTATTCCCCGGGCTATGACTATGTGTTAGCTCCAAAAGTTTCCCGTTTTCGTCTCAAACAACAAACATATTGAATTATCAAACCCAGTAGAAAAGCTGTGAAGTGGATTATGTAGAGTATTACTGAAATTATAATGGTTTAGTTGGAAATAATTATACAAACACATTATCAAATTATCAACAGCAACGAACTTAATTTGGAACATACCTATGTTGGGAGGAAAAACTTGGTGCCCAGTGCAAACTTATCGTTGCAAAATATTTCAGTTTTTAAGTGCCTATTGAAAAATAGATTACAAACCAATAATATTGGCAAATCATCGAACTATAATTTATATATTAATAACAGTAATACCTTGTAACTTTATGTGTAGTAAGTCCCAGGAGATGATTGTGGTCATGGAAGACACTAGATCCAATTTTAAATTATAATAAACATGTGTAGTTTATTTATGAGTCCTAATAAAAAAAAAATTGTACATTTGACACTGAACAGTCAGATGTACTATATGTTTAAAATTTTGATGACCACAGAAGTGTGAAAATAATAAATTATAGTGGCTGATTCGAAACCTGTACCATAGAAAAAAGATTTTGACACCTTAGGCTGCAATTTACTGCAATTCAGTAGGTTTATTATATACAAGGTGTCTAGGTTTAAAAAGAAAATTATTTATTTTTGGTAGTTTTGCGTAAGGTGTACGTTGTATAGGCTTCGGTTCAAGTCCTCAGGGGATATTTTGTCGAATTTATAGGTCCATAACCTACATAATTCCTGAAATAAACACTTTTTGGGTGATTATGACTCCTAAAATTATTGTTACCCAAATCATTAAAAAATGTTTACTATATATGAAAAATAATTCCTTTTTTACATAAATAAAGAACAAATTAATAATATTTAAAAAAGCATGAAGAATAAGTCATCCCTTGTTTATTCAAATGAACTTAATATTTTCTTTTGTCAGAGGAAGGACGGTATTTTAGTTTTAAGGAAGTTAAATGACATATACAACGTTAAATATGCCCATTGCAATGTAAAAAGGTATGTGTTCAGAAAGATTTTTAATCATGATATGTAATAAGCCTCAAATAAATATTTAATTGTAGAGATAACCACAGAATCAATATGAATTGTGTTTGGCTCGATTTAGGTATTTTAAGCCAGGGATGAATATGCACGATATTTATATCAAATAAAAACAAATTACTTCTGAAGCTTTCATAAGAGTTATAATTTGATGTAATTTATTAGATTAACAATTGCTATTACTTGAATAAAAATACCCCGGCTGATTCTAAGATCCAGTTTGTGTTTCTAAATTAGATGGGTAAGAGTTGAGGACTGGATTACAAGAGTTAGTATTGAGTTATTAGAGTTTGTTTAGTTGTTGCTACCGTTGTGTAAGCCATTGTTTTTGTTCGATTTATTATTTAAGTCCTTCACAAGTTTTATACTTACAATTAAGCGTTCACGATGACCTTATTAATAAAATTATTATTCAACTAAACTACAAGTGGACACATTCTAACCTGGAATACGCTACAACATGGCTATTGTGACATGGCTGTCATTGAGCTGAGCAACAATAAACCGAATGAGGTGGAGCACAAGATATTGCTGCTGATCGCCATTCACCATGTACAGGTCACGCCAAATAGCGTGGAACAGGCCGTCCATAAGGCCGAAACTAAAACTTAAGCCTTACAGGCGGACTGGACCATGTCATGTGATTCGACCTGTAAACCTATGGGGTGATCTCCAAATCTAACACTACAGTATACATTGAGAATCTAACGAGAGTTGTTCTTTATTTGTTTTGTTCCAAATCTTAAAGCAGGTTAAGGCGTACAAATCACTCTAACACCATGTAGTGAGTAAAAACTTTGTCTACGTAGGATAGATTTTACCGTCATACCTGAATTTAATTTATTGTATTGTTAGTATGTATTAAAATATTTGTTATTAACTACGGAATTAAAAGCTTTGTACCTAACAAAATATTGCTAGCATGTTTCAGATTTTATTTTTAATACACTGCTTTCCTTAATGTTAATTTTCTTGGGAAATAATCATTAATAATTAGTAGTAAAGTAGAAAGTATAAGTCAATTACACTAATAAAAACAATACGTGCGATACTTCTGTAGCCATACTTTCAGAAAAAAATCTATAATTTTGTAATTTAAAATAGATTGTTTCCAAATATGTAAACCTATCCAAGTTATAACTATTTAAACAAATTGGGGATTAGACATGAAATGCATCATATGTACTCTGCATAGCTTTTAACTTTTAACTGGATTTTTTGTACCATATTCTTACTCAAAATACAATAAAAAATTCTCTCTGTGAGGTGTGGAAGAACGCGAGAAAAAAATCAGTTTCTCTCAGACCTGATTTCTTTTATTTATTTTTTATAATTATCATTAGTTACTATTTAGAAAGTTAAACAAGTTTAAAAAATGTTTGAATAATAGAATAATCGATAAACAATCATATAGGTAATAACACAACATTAAAGCTGACAACCATTTATCTAGTAAAATGTCACAGAATCTCGAATGAAAAATTTCATTAAGGGAGAGATACCTGAGAAGGTTTCACGTTCAGGTCACATACATCGGAATATTGGATTGTCCCAATAACAAACGCACAGTTTCGTCCCTGAAACTCTCTGAGACTTACGTGTTCCTTAAACTCTGCTGAATTGAATTGCTAGGACGCTTATATACCAACATTATTTGTTCTAGTAATCATAGAACAAGGAATCAACACAGTACATAGAACAACCCATATCGTGTTAATAAAAAAGTTATTGGAATATTTAAATCATACAAAGAGTAAATCATTACTTACAGATTAGAAGAGTTAATTAAGTGTCCCTGTTCGTACCTGAAACAAGTAAATCAAATAAATAATAGTTATGCGTCAGGAGTACGACTATTTACAAATGATCTCCAGTTGTCATATATAATGTCTTTCATTTATATTGCGTTGCAGGTATATTGTCCTGCTAGTATATTCACTAACCACTAGCCACTATTTTTGAAATTGGCTAGTGAATATTGCTTTTATTTTTGTGACTAGTGGTTAGGATGCGAGGCTTTGGTCCCAGAAGTCCAAGTTCAAATCTTGCAAAGTACTCTCGGTTTTTCACTTTGTGGTAATAATGTGTCACAGTAAAGTATTATGCTATATCTTGTGTCCTAGCATGTAAAGCGAGATAGAAATGATCTCATGCACACTTCTTATGCATATGTCTATGGATTGTATATTGACAAGACATTTATTTTTTTAATCGTATTAATGGACGATGGGTTCTACTACAAATATTTTTACTGAGACATTCAAAATTATGTGGTTGACAAATATTTCGTACATAATTATTAATCCATTTTAACGAGTGCAAATTCATCAATAATATGGGGAATATATTTGTGTACAAAATAAAATTTGAAAATAAAAACGTTAAACCACAATAGTAAACTGGCATAAAGGTAATTAAAAAAAAACATTAATTTTCTCATTTTGTTACAATTACTCTTATTTAATTGTATGGTAAATTGTCCACAGGTTTGATAGTGAACATTTTACCAAAGCATTTACATACATTTTGATGAAATGAGAAAAAACAAAAACAAATCATATCTACTGAGTCATTTCATGTCAATGTATTAATATAAATTTGACATGAAAATACACTTTTATAATTTAATACCTTCGATAGAAATTAGTTTCGTTGGTCCGATTATTCTATTCTGGTAGGGCACAGTTTAAATAATTGTTTATAAAACCATCTTTTTAAGGTAAAAGATGTAACCTCTCTAGACAAATCTTATAAATACATGATTTTTATTTTTACTCTCAATAATATAGTGACCAAGAGCTATGACCGAGATTAGTTTAAAGATTTCCAAAGGAGATCCTTGAATGAATCCACTGGAAAATTAGTAATCTGCCAATTCACGACTGAATGGATATATCGGATTATCGAAATGGAATTGGAAATTGGACGGATACTGATTGCTGTTTTGAACGTGTATTGTACAAACTCTTGTACGTCTCTGTTTTATGAAGAAGATTAATTATAGCTTCTCTGAAAAGAAACAGTGGGTTGTAATGTACAAAATAAGTCATTTAATTTATTATTGCCATCTTAATTAGAATCGCAAGGGTAACTTGTGGTCAATAAACTGCTAAATAAAAGCTTCCAACAATCAGTGTATGAACTGTATTTTCATATATATATATATATATACGTGTGCGTGTGTGCGTGTGTGCGTGTGTGTGTGTGCGTGTGTGTGTGTGTGTGTGTGTGTGTGTGTGTGTGTGTGTGTGTGTGTGTGTGTGTGTGTGTGTGTGTGTGTGTGTGTGTGTGTGTGTGTGTGTGTGTGTGTGTGTGTGTGTGTGTGTGTATTAGAAATATATTAATAATCAGTGTATCTTCAATTATATTCTAAATAAATGTGTGTAGGGGTCCCACAATTCACACATCTTGTCATATTTTTATTGCATGAGAGGTGAATATTTGGGGAAAGTCCTTAGATAACTAAAAGTTTTGGTGTTGCATACAAGTTCACCCTATCCCTCTAAGTGGTAAATATAATGTCAAATTTCCACAAAGTGATGGTGCAAACTACAGGTCTATGAGCTAAAGTAGTCAAAGGCCAGAACCGTAATTTGTACTTTAATATAAAACATTTCGTATTTGAAAACTTCATAAACACGAAGACAAATTATTTTTGAACTAATTGTGGCAATAACAGCTTAAAACGCTATTTCGAAAATATGGCATACAGCTCAATCTTCCTGTAAAAAATTGTACAATATGGCAAGGTTGAAGATATTGGTTGAAATAATAAAACTAGTTAAAGCCAAAACGGTTATATTCTTTTTAAATATACACAATGAAAACGATTTAAATAAAACGTCTAATCACGTTTTACTCTATCCAGAATAATTGTTTTTTTCCGAAGGAAATATTTTTTTACGTCTCTATATTTTCCTGTATCTTTTAATAATTCAATAAAATCGTAAAGACTCAATATTTAGGACGAAGAAAAGATTTTGTAGCGAATAAGGACAAGCAGGAGTCATTGAGGGTGTCTTGTTGTTTGATGTGAGCGGATATCGCCTAATACCCCTCCCTCACCCCCTACCATCACGCCCTCCCCTCTTCCCCCACCACGATCAACTATCATCGTTGGTAATAAGCCTCTGCATTACAAAAACCTTCCTTACCCACAGAAAACGCCTAATCGCTTTATAATCCTTTGAGAGAAGGAGTTTTTATCAAATGAGTTTTTAAATTATATATTTTTAACAAGTTGAATCGTCTTCAAAATGATTGACTTTGTTTATTCCAGGAAATTTCAAAATTAATAGCTGCTTAGCGATGTACCAGAGCAATATCCATTGATGTTTTACTTTAGTAAATAGTACTTTAAATTAGTAAATTTGGTCGTACAGGAAAAAATTGTTTTTTTATTTAAAATATGATCTTATTTTAGTGAAAAGCACTAGGTAAACAGTGTTCAATTTGTAATATCACATTAATACAACTATACCAGAAAAATCTAACTAATTAGTCGGTGGCCTTGGTAAACGCCAGGAATAGTTATAAACACGAATGTTCATAGTTATTTATATTTATTAATTAATTTAGTTTGAAAAAAATCATCTGACTGCAACTGTTTTGTAAAAGGAGACAAGATCTTTGAAAAAAACATCATCAGTATTACTTTGGCATTCGCTGTTGAACAACAGTATTTTACAGTATTCAAAAGCTCTTCGTATACATACAAAAAAATTCAGTCAACGGTAATTTTTCGCAATACTTTGAAATTCGAAAACATTTACACACATTGAGTAAACCATATAAATATTCAACAATAAATACGTTTAATATAACAAAACAATTGTTTCGACTAAACTAGCTGGCAACATGACAACCGTAACTGAAGTTTTCTTTTCGTGAATGGTTTTGTATTGTGCCAGGATATTCCAGGAAATGTTTCGGTAAGAAGCTTTCTTTGAATATTATTTACTCTATAGCTTTTTTACACATATTTTGTGAGTCAAATTTGATTTCTAGTCTTCCTCCATGCTGTTAGATAAACTTGAGGGAATCCCAATGTGTGGCGTATTGGGATTCAGCCCGGTTTGTGTATACAAATCGACAACCGATTTAGTCTGGATCTAATGAGGAACGCAGCGATCGAATAAGTTGTGTTGTAAGAAGTATTAATCGTCAAATAAAAAAAAGTAATAAAATTGGTCGTAATATAGTATTGCCGAAAAAGGATGACAAAATAGGTATAGTATAACATGAAAAAACTATTCAGTTACAAATTGAATTAAAAGGATATAAAAACTTTAAATTAACCAAAAGGAGAAAAAAAGGAATGAATATTAAGGAAATTGTTCCATGGAGTAATGCAATCAAATTGGGGTAGAGGGCTGTTTTCAAATAAGTTTTCAACTACTATCGAGTTTCAGTAACTGAATAACAAACATTGCTAATTGAACGCTATTCTGCATTCCAAATTAATAATGACAGAAATCGTTACCACAGAATATCTTACCATGTGTTAATTGACCCTAGTAGCAAGTAGCAACCAATCTAACAGTTTTAAGAAATCAAATAGAAAATTAAATAGCTACAAATTTTACATTTTGATTGCTTCGTAATACTGTGGATTTCCTTGGCATCATTAGCTCCCATAACGATCAGACTATTCTGTGTTGTAAGCAAATCAACCCCTTTACAAAATAGCACCCTGACCTAGTTTACACTTACTTTATTGGTTAAAGTCACTTAGCTTATCAATCAAGTCCAATATGAATGAGCACAGTAGATTAAATAGTTATTTATGTATTAAGAGCGTAAAGTAGGTCTTTCTCGCTTGAGCTAATCAAATACCGCGCGACGCGTAGCGGAGCGCGGTATTTTTAGCGAAAGCGAGAAAGACACTTTAAACGCAAAATACATACTAAATTTTTCATACAACTGCAGTTTTAATTCCCCAAACGATGAATACAATCACAGTTACTCACGTCCATTGTAGATGAATGCGCCATTATGATTGCATAAATTCTTCATATTTATTTTCATAAGGGTTTCTAGATTTACGAGGTAATAAGTTTCATGAAATTTCTTTCACTAATTCACTAATATCAGGTGGAGTAAGTCCGACTTCACTTATTACAGTACCATTAGTACTTATTATCAGGTCATCACTTATTACATCCATTGTAGCTGAGTGCGCCAGTTTGAGGTTATAAACAAGTCGAGCCCAGTCGGAAGTATCGATGGTCGGAAGCGGAAAGGAGCGCTGTTGCGCGCTGAGTAACAATGCAAAATCAGCTGGTGAGCGTGAAAGTAATCACGTGGCGAGCGCAAATGTCTTTTTCCTCCACCCACTATCTATAGTCGTCTTTTAGTCCCTGGAATAGAATACTAAAGTACTAGTTTATACTCCTTGGGATTTACTTACTTACTTTTAGCCCCATGGGAGTAAAAGTAATCTCATAAGAAATACATGGGAAGAAATCCGGCAACGCCGCGGTGGACAGTGCGAAAATATGGCAACACTGTCGATTTTAATTTGTTTGTCTATGTTGAAGAGAGTGTCAAAGCATCCGAGCGTACGTTTCCGTTGTCAACATGACAGCATAGCCATTTTGAGTTTGCTGTAGTTTAGGCTATATTCCTGCATATTTGTGAACAAATATGTTAGGCCTAGAGTATTTTTAAAGAAGAGTGTAAATAAAATGGTTAAAATTAAAGCCTAAATACCTTGCATTATTCATTTATATAGGCTATGCGATTGTAATGCAGTTTGTTGAAGCAAAGGATCATCTGAAGGTAAAGTTACAGTGTTATACCTAGTTATTGTTAATGGTATAGGTGGAGGAAATATTTTGTGTGCATCACGGGACTAAAGTACTTGCACTTTAGTCCCTAGATGCACAAATAACTATTGCGCTCGCTCCAAAGACTTTCAAAGACGTTCGGTCCTCAGTAAACAGCTGTTTTACGATTGGTTTTCGGTGCCTAAACTGACACTTTACGCGCGGTTGTAGGAAAATATCTTTGTTACTAAATTACTCGAATTAATAAACTGTTTTTCGTCAGTATAACTAACCATATAACTACAGATTATTCAAAAAATTCAATTTACTCCTATTAATTAAACAACTATGTGTTTCTTTCACTCCATTAAAGTACTTACTTCGCTAGTTCACAGAAATAGTACCTGGTGGACAGTAGCCTTGCTCGGTGTTGTTTAATGTTTACCAGTTCATCCAACTACTATATAATATTTCAGCGTCATAAACCTTATAAATAAAAATATTGTTATTACTCTATGTAATATTTATGCTACACGCTGTATGCTCCCTAGATGGCTGTAGCAATGTATAAAGATGGCTGTAGTTTGCAAACAGCTGTTGTGATTACTTCATTTGTTTACACTTTACTTGTTTATGTCGTTGCTATTCCGGCAACTCATAAGGCCAATGTTAAAATTTTACAACTTTCAAATTAATTTTATTACGTTATTAGATTTTCTCTGGCAAGGTTATCTGCATAGAACACGTTTTTAGTCATAAATTACTTATTTCCAGACTTTGAAGGAAATCCTCGGAGCCGTTTTTGAGATAATTGTGCAACCAAGCACGCACGCACACAATATAACATTGCTCGTATAAGAGTATAGGATGTATACTATTTGTTGTATACTTTTTACAATGCCTTTTATCCAAGCTGCAGGTATGTGATTTTAGCTAAACACTACAGAGTCCCATCTTTCGCTAACAGCTGGTAACGGAGGGTTAAAACGTTAACACTACAATTTAAATGACAATACTCTTATCCATTTAACCCATCTTATACCAAAAGAAAAATCCCTCACTTTAAATATGAAAAACATTACACTCCTCATTACTTATTGATTCGTTCACATTTTACTTTAGTCGAACAGGGTACATGTAAAAAGGAAAAACATCATTAAGGTTAATAAGTGTGGTTATTTTTAGGGAATGTGAAGAAGAAAGAAGCCGAGAAATACAATAAGAAGGACGGATGCGAAGCTCATTAACTGAAGAACAGAGCCTTGGTAATACGAGTTCCTGCCTGCCCTGGTCGTCTCGAGTGTCTTTAGAGCACAAATTACAAAGACGCTTCTCAAAAATGCTACAGAATTATCATTTTATTACACATTCTATATTTTGAAACCCCAGGAGTTAAGCTGTATACGAATTACACGGTATCCGCACTAATATAATTCCCGTGGGGTTTTTTTTATTTAAAGGTTCCTCCTACACTTCAGAATAGATTTTAATAATTTTGGTGTCGTTAGATAGGTCTCTGCGTTAAATGTTTTAACAAATTAAATTAATGATGGTTAAACCAAAATGAAGAGCCATAGGCGCCCCCAAATTTTCGTATTTATCCATTAGATTAAATATTGGAGCATCAGAAATTTAAGGAACAGCTGCTTTTAATTAACATTGATTTATTAGCAGACTGTAAACAAAACTTTAAAGCCGCTGTAGATAATAAGTAAAATTGTTTTAATATGTTCTTCTTACTTTACATTTTTTCTGGTTCAGGTTGTAGTACAGAAATTTAAGCGTGACTATACCCATTTCATTCTCAAGGAGTCTAGCTAATCTTTTACCTGTATCAATAAAAACTTTTTCTGTAGTTTGATCATGTTTGAGAACCAAACAAACTAACACAGTTATAAATTTTGAGCTTTTAATTTTTAGTATTACTATAGTTATAAAGCAGAATCGCGTGTGTTTTCCAATAAGCGTTACACCAATGTGTATTTATGTGACATATGTCTTATTCAGAAAAAAGCCAATTAAACAGCTAGAATATTTTTGAATGTGTTATATTAGTTTTACAATACTGTACCATGATTATTTTTATTTAGAAATCAATACATGGAAATTGCTCGATTCACAGCAACGGGTTCATTGGTAACTAGTGGCTTGAAGGGGCTAAAATCCCCCAATGAGGGAAAAGTCAAACAACCCTTATTTATTATAGTACAAAATTCCATCATAGCAAACTGATGCTATTGATATCTAGCCTACCACATGGTTTTCAATCAAGTATCAGCATCACATGTTTTATGTAAACAAAGCAGACGTTTTTTAGATCCCAATGCATTTTAAATGGCATATATTTTACGTTATTTCTCGTTTTCTGGTGAATTTCAAGCAATTTCATTATTTTTCCCGCCATCACGGAATAGAGACCTTTAATTTGAGCCCTCTCCCATCTTTCTACGACTTGCCAGACACCCACAATTTTGACGCAAAGAATCGTCTTACGAAATTAAATATATGATACCATTATTATTATTATTATAGTAGTTGTAAATCATTTTTGTAAATGCTCCCCATTGTGTTTTTTTGTTTATATCCTCCGCTCCTTTACAAATAAGAAATTTAAATAGATTCACAAACTCCAAATATAATACAGTCATTAGAATAGTGGCTATCATGTTTATTAGCATTCACCCCAGTCCGCGTTCCATCACAGAGTGTTGGGCAGACCGGTCACGTTCGGCGGAGACTCCAATTTTGGTTTATTACTTTCCGTCTCCAAGAAATTACATGCCTTCACCACACTTCCGTGGATCGTATTTTACCCTAGATTGTTATGCAGGGGAATTCCGGATGAAGAATACTGATTTTAATAACTTTTAACGGCAGTAAAAATACAAACCAAGTTAACAATTTAATTGGTAAGTTGCTTTTTGTAAAGTTGAATGTTTTAATCCGTACTTTCGACATTCTTGGTTAGCTTTATTTTTAGGTTATTTTAGAAACTAATAAATAACCTTAATCTGCTTTCTTGAGCAATTAAGTTAACAAAGCATAGTGACCTAAGAGCGACCGAAGATGCATTTAAGCACAATTATGACATTCATAAATACAGGAAAAAAACAACTTTGGATTATTGTTTTGACTATTATTTATACTTTTTAGTTATATTTATGTTCCAGTATAGTATATTTGTGTGAGTATGTTTCGTAATATTTTTTACAGTTATAACATAAGGTGAAATATTTACAGTTAGTAACATATTTTGAAGACTTTCAGTTATTACAATAATCATTATAACTCAATAAAACACTTTTTGAATGGATGACTTGTGAAGTTCCATTTAAAACCTTAAGCAATAAGGACTAATATGAACAATAAGGAGGTTGAAATATGAAATAATTAAACTGTTGCTGTTAACATGATGTACAAAGTAACTCGTGAATTTAAGAAATTCACAAAAACGTCCGTCAATTTGAATCTAACTCAGATAGTTCAGTTTTGTTTCCACAAAAAATATCTTTTAAAGATATTTTTAAGCATGTTACACTGTTTATGGATTCATATAAAAAAAGGTTTGACATTCAAACTCAAGGCCATTTCTAGAAAAACCTCTCTTTCTCCTAGTCCAGGCACCCCACTCTCGGGGACATTTAATAGGCCTATACAGTTTAGATAAGTCTTAGAACGTCTGTACCAATTTTCAGCTATGCATAATTTTTTTCCTTCTATTAGTCTAATTTGACTGGGCTAATGGACAAATAACGTGTTCTAAAATTACGACAGACCTCTACGCTCGTCAACGTAGTGCCAAACACTCGCGCTGTTTGCTTTTTTTTCGCCACCAGATGATTCACTTCACACGCTTTTCAGTAGTTCAAAGCGGAGTTTTATACTTTCGATTTACTAATCTGTGTTACTAAGCCACTCAATCGTAATATTACTGAATATGATAGTTCTGGAAAATATCTAGTTGTACTTGATGTAAAATTACTACTAATTACCTTGCTCTATTTTAATTAAATTAATGTACCTAGAGTTTATAAACAGCTAGGAGAAAACAATTCACTATATTTGTATTGCACAGTGCAATACAAACTTTATGATAGATTTTTCAGGAATTTCTCTACGGCCTTATGGTGTCTGGTCTTATCTAAAAATTTGTCCAAATAAAACAATGATTATGCCATAATGAGTAGCTTGTATCATATAGTAATTAATTAAAAACTCCAATTGAAAATTAAATCATCGTGAAATTTCCAACCTGCATTCTATCTTCTTCCAATCATCTTCCACATTTATCTTCTTGATTAAGAATATATCTTGAAAGATTAATGACAAAATTTACTAAACGTCACAGACTTCGACTTCGAAATTAGCTCAGCTAAATTTCATCATCTGATTTGAGTTCTAAGCACAATGCAATTTTTTACTACTTTGTAAACATCGTTATCGTCAGTCGATCATTAACTGAGGGCAGCGCGGACACGCCGACTGTAAACACTCTACTGTAGTTGCTGATACGTGCTCGGTCAACGACGTTGACTGACTTTGCCCAAACGATTGCAACTGCATCGTCCTCAGCTTTTCCAGAATTATTAACACAACCATTAATAGTGAGAAGTTTTAGAAGGCTAATTCACAATGCATTTTAATTTATTTTAAGGATAAATAAACACCTAGTTGAAAACCAACACTGTCATTCTTTTGCATTGCCACGTTCCGTGATTATTGACTTCATATCATATGTAACTACTAAGTAGCTTATGTTTTAACAATGCAAACCCCATACAAGGTGCAGCATTTGGATCAAAACCACATAATATCCAAAATTTGAGATGTAGTTTTTTCTTGTGATTGCCTTTTTTTAGAAAGATCCTTATGCGACTTGACAGTTACGACTTCAATGTTTGTTTTAAGCATTACTTTTGAGGTAAAATGTCATAAATACTAATTTATGTAGAATAACATTGACATTGTCGTGGCACAGTCAACTCTTTAACTTGAACAAGCTCATAAATTACAAGTAATTAATAGTGGGATCATTACCTTTTAAACAATGTATGTTTAAATCAGTCTATAAACCTTTATCATGTAAATCGCTTCGAGGGGGCCTCAACGATTTGACTGTTATGTTGATTTTATAGATAAAACGTCAATGAAATTGAAATTAATTAAACATTAAGATTAGTAATTATAAAAATAATTATATTTGCAACAAATTGCACTTTTCTGATTCAATAGCAAATTGTATTTTATGAAATTCAATTAATTATTTTAATATTAACTCTTCAGCAGTAAATTCGAGCAAAAGTATAGCGTTAACCAAAGCACTGAATATTTTGTTCTGGCAAACTAATAAATTATGAAAAAGATTGTGTTCGTGAAATAATTATAAAAACCAATAATAAGATATAAGTGGCCAATCATAAGACCAATAATAAGATTTAAGAATATAATGTAAAAATGCGAATAACGATAACTGAGCAAGGGAATCCTCTCAAGTAGATCGTTCCTCTCCAAACCTCTCCAAATGTTGCAGTTTTTTACTTCATCCACTTCAGGATGAATTTATTTTGTCTATTCGTTACCAGATTTCATCCATACTTCGTTTCTGTTTGGAAAAATCCCAAAGCTGGAGGTTCGAAGTTCCAGCAGCATTTATTCAAAACCTAAGAAAGAAAGAGTGATCAGTTGTTGATCAAACTCAACCTTTAAACTAACCACAAGTTTGGTCTATATTCACTACACTGTCGCCTACATTCGATTTAATTCTTTGTGTGTTGCACTCCCTCATGTCTACTCACTTATTTGTACCACCGTCGGGCAGGGGAACGATCGGCGCATAAAGCCTACAGTCGACCCAAGCAGTAAACCATTGAACTACTAGGCCAAGCCCTCAGTAACAACACCCGGAGGTCATAGAAATATTTGACGGAACTACTCCGTAAAAATAGGCCAACGAGTTAATAAATATTTTAACGTAACTTATTTCATTAATTATAAGTAATAACAAATGAAATATAAAGAATTACCTAGAAAGTCGTCCTACACATAATAAATAACATTTCATATATGAAAAGGCAATTATTTATTCAAGCTAAGTATTGAGTTCAAATTTGTAATTTGGTCGAGCGGAAGCCGGAGGTTTTGGCAGCTGCTGCTTACAGTGGAAAAGCTCACATCTGCTTCCTATAAAATAATTTTGTTTTTACTCTGCTGCTACTGAAAGTTGCAATACAAATTACGAGGATCATTTTTTATCTTTAGCTTGTATATTTGTACTTCATGTTTGCTTTACACTCCTAGCCCTGTGGCCTTAAAAATTATTTTCATATATCTTTGACGCAATGGCGTATATAAGGGAATGGTTGACGATTATTAAAAATCATAATTAATTGTTTTCATGGTTTGTCATAAGTAGAAAAACAATTCCACATAGTACACAATTCCACATCTAACAATTCCACAGCAAAACTCCATTCGAATGCTAAGTTGAAAGTTTATTTGGGGTGACAATTGTTACCCTATCTAAAACAATAAATTTTGAGTTGAAGAATATTAGCATTACAAAAGAATTGGATACATTTCATTCAAATATTTTTGTTTTTTTTGCAAATAAAAATTGGAAAAGGTAAACGTTTAGAGCAGGCTATCAATCCGTTTTACCAGTTCTATAGATAAACACAGGTAGGTAACATTCCAGTTCTATAGATAAAACGTATCGCCATCTCGAATGAGCAATAAAACAGGCATTAATGTAATAAAACATTTCTTAAGTTTTAGCACAGATAAAACTAAAATATGTCTTTAATTCAATTTATTACTGAGTGTGCCCTAGAAGAAAATGGTTTTCTTTCCGTGAAATTTAAAAATTGAAAATAAAATTGCAAAGTACGATTAAGAAAAACTTAAGGAAGAAAAAGGAAATAAAGGGGTATTGTGTATTGTTTTGTTTTATAGGACAGATTTTTCTCATATGACTTTTTAAGGAAGGTTTAAGTTGTTATTTTGTTATAAATGAAATTCCTAAAAATAATGTCTGAAAATTACTAAATGAGTCTGCCGGAAACAATTGGTATAGGAAAATAATCGTAAAATGAGTTTAATCTTACTTAGAGGATCATTCGTCAAAAGAGAGTGCCACGGTAACTGCAAAAGATTTACACGTGCAAAAAATGTAAATCAAAACTACCTTTATTTTGCTCTACCTGCCAACACAATAGTTAATTTAATTTTTGTTAAAATCTGATTTCCAGATACAAGAAAAACTTTAGAAATACAAAAGTAATTTCTTAAAATAACTACACAATCTTTTAGAAATAGTATTTGGTTTTTTCAACCTCTTCAAAATCACCTATCTAAGATTAGTGGTGAAATCCTCTTTTACAACGAACGAAAATAAAATTCAATAATGTCTAGAATCTGAGAATTAATGAACTGCCGAACTGACTACTGCCCTTTCGGAGGGTCTACAACTGCTCCTCCAAGTAAAGCGGATTGATTAAGCAAACGACGCGACGCCTCATCCTCTGTGTGATACAGAACTTGATGCCAAACAATTTCAAGTCTTCTACTCATTTTGTGGTGATACAATAAGCATGATCTCATTAAATTAATTTAGAAAAATGTGCTTGTTATAATGTCTAATTAATAAATAGTAGAGTTTCATGAACCTTTTATTTCTTACATTTAGGTTCAATTAAATTCTGTCTTTGATTCGTTCATCATGTAAATATTAAATGGTCATTACTATTTTACTACTATTTTCATATGGAAAGTTGTCCTTTTTTATATGTCATTGTGTTACTTTTAAAAATTATGAATTCTTCAACATGCTCTCTAATTGACGAACGACTGTTACCTTATATTGGCTAGCTGCAAGAGCATCTACATTAAAAACCTGAATATATAATAAGACTGAGATTATTAGTAGGATTCGGTTTGTTAATAGTTCTACTAGTTTAGATTTTCTATCCGTCCGTGCTCCCACTTTCAGCGAGGAGTCCCACACATCACTAATAAATATTTTCAGACAAAATGAATTCTTCAACAAAAGGAATGTTAAACTACATCCCAGTGAAATAATTGTAATTAGTTGATGAACAAAATCATTAAAATGTTTTTTTCATTCCCATAAAAGGAACAACCGAAGTTCCTAGCAGAAGTAACGCAAATAGCTGTTTAAAAACAGCACAGAAAAAATGTACATAGCTAATTAATAAATAATATGAACCTATTAATTTTATCTAAATATAAACCATCTACATGGGAACACAATTTTAGTCATGGAGTATAATGTAAAATAAATTTCAAATTCTAAAAATGAATACGCGATTTTCAATGAAAACAATACCTAGACATATGGACCACTTGCGGTGAAGATTTTATTCAATAAGTTTAAAAGCCAGTGCGGCTAGACGTTTGAATGTGTAGAGGTGGTTATTCACATGGGAGTGGTGGTGGGAGGAGGGGGTAAACGGACCTAGCTTTGATCGTGCTCAGTCACGTGAAGGTTGTATTCCAATATAGCAATCCAAATCACTGATATTATTTGGTTTCGGTTTTATCATAAACTACTTGGCTGGTCATAATCTACTTTACTCGTCAACCTTGAAAACCATTAATGTTATAACATACTCACTACTCACACATACAGCCGGAATCGAATTACGTGGTCCAGTTCGGTCAATATTATGTCAATCACACACTTATGTCAATATTAGCTTTGGGCTTACAGCTGCCTGGTACAAGTCAGTTGACTTGGACTATACTTATGTGAGTGAATCACCGACTGACTGTCCATTGAGTTTATAGGCGAGTTGACAACTTTGTTATTGACATATACCAGCCGATTAACTTTGATAATATAATAATTAATGAACAGCCGTGATTATAATAAACCGATGGCAGCTGGTCTAGATACGAACCTTCTCAATGCCATTACATAATAATTACAGAATGGGAAATTATGATAAAATATGTTGGATATTTGTAAAGACCTGCTTCATACCATCCAAAATAAACACTACGTCAATCTTCGAAATGTAGTGTGAAAGTTTGTTGACATAGCGACTAAGATATTTTGTTCATATACATTATAGAATGTCAAGGTAATACCAATATTAATACCTTAAATACCGTATTAAAACCTTAAATATCATACCGAGAGACTTCAGGGACACCCAGGATCAGCCATATCAGGTGGAGGAACATACGGTTTTAAATAGTTACGATAAACAATCAACGAAGTTAACACATTTTGCCCAGACAATGACAGTTATATGGTCAAATTAAATTGGGATAAAAGTCAACACAATTTCACACAAATGGCCATTATCAGGTTGAAATCAGTGGGAATATTGACACGTGTTGCTTTGTGAAAGAGACGTTATCAGCGGCCGCACGAACTCTGTAATATTGGAAACAACTTAGACTCCTGAACATGACTGGACGTCGGTGACTGCCGCACTGGATATTACAACTCCATTATCATTGCTTTGTCCTCATTTCTATCTAGTTTAATCTAATGTGCTCAGGCCTGGAGTATAGTTTTGAAGACCGCTTTATGAAACGAAATTATAAGATACGCAACCTTTCTACGAAGAGAGTGAAAAAATATTAGGCATTTTTCTTCTCCAGTACAAAACACGGCTAAGTAATAAAGTTCGAAAAACAGGGTTAATCACATGTTTACGAAATACCAAGTGAGTATTTAATGTAAATAAATTCGAACATATCAGAAGCCTAGGCTGAAGCATATTAAAAAATTAATTTCAGTAACCCAAAATTCAACTGAAATACTTAGCACGAGGTAAGATCAAGTTAAGGTGCAACCCCGCTGCTGGGTCACAAGAGCAATGAGGCAGCTAGGGGAGGATGTTACCTAACTTCCCCCAAATATTCACTATCCTAGAAGATCAGTTAGCACACTGCATGGTTATAATTTTTTTTTAGTTTAATAAGATTTAAAGTATTGTTTTAACTTATGTGCTTTAGTTTTAGTTAGACTTGAATCATATGGAAAAAAGATAGGCCTATACAAATAAAACAACCAAAATAATAAGTATTTTAATAGCGTATAATTTATTTATTTATTTATTCAAATAGCCATATACAAAATTATTTTTTAATTTATTTGCTTTATTTAAAATATGTCTTAGGTCATGTGGCTTTAACTACATTTAACTCTCAAAGCATTCCTATACATTTAAGATTTTACTTGTCTTTACCAAAAATTTAGACTTAAAATGTTTTGAATTTCCTTTTTAGTGTTTTTTTATTTCATCAAATAGAATAAATTCTAACCGTTATAAAAAAATATGACATAAACTATAAAAGTTAATTCAGGTGTTTAAACATAGATAATACGGTTTTCTGAAAAGACTGTTTTCTTGTCTTTAAAGTGTTTTCTTCAGACTATATGAATCAATCAAATCAGCTGATCTAAAACTACTAATCTTAAGTTTTCTTTTGACTTTGTTTTGTTTTTCATCAAAATTTTAAATAAAGTTTTCTATCAATATCAATCTTGAAAATAATTACTAGCTTATAAGCCAGTTTCCTATAATTTGTTAATCTATTATCTAAACATCTTGAAATCTGAGTTAGTTTGGATTTTATCATAGAATATTAACCCATTTGTTGAATTTAGCAGGATGAGAGAAATTATTGTCCAAGTCTATATTCAGGCAAAATAACATAATAACAGGCAGCTAATTGTTTAGCCAATTTACAGGGCTGTTTGGATTGATAATTAAAGTAAACAGATTCCCCAGAACTAAATAGTTACCCAATCAAATTTGCCCCGGGTGGATCGAAAGAGATTTTTTATTGCTAGATAAATACATTCCTTGATAATAAAATGGTATGTAAGAAATATAACAGATATCTTAAAGATCCAGTTTGGTTTTATCTCCTGAATCATTCATTAAATACTGATTTATATAATTATAATTTTGCCTATTTATTTTAATAAATACAACGGAAAATTTATCTTTTGGACAAAAGTGGTGATATATTGATTTTGGTGTAAAAGTGATTATTTTTAACTATATTGAGTGATTTTAGGTTGTTGAGAATCCTGTTTAATGTTATTTAGCTCGATTTATTTATTTTGATTTCTTTAACTTACATTTTACCAAACAGATATACTACGAAATATATTTGTGTTTATTAAAATATTAAATTCAATGCATTTACATATTTCTCTCGTGTATGTGACGATTGAGCATATCAATAAAATTAGCCTCTAATTTTGGTGGATTCATAATTATCGATATTTAGATTTGATATTTTCACCTCTATGCTTGAAGTTTTATACGGTTACATAACATTTAACGGTTTACATCGTATTCCGAAAAATGAGAATTTATCGAAATTAATAATATGATTTCATACATCATTATATTAGTAAGCAAGATGACTACGATGACTACAGATGACTCTGTTTAAGATGTACTACGAAATATTTGTGTTTGCATTTAAATATTTCTCTCGTGTATGTGACGATTGAGCATATCAATAAAATTAGCCTCTACTTTTGGTTGATTCCTAAGTATAGATATTTAGATTTGATATTTTCACCTCTATTCTTGAAATTTTAAACTGTTCCATAATATGTAACGGTTTACATCGCATTCCGAAAAATTAGAATGTACCTAAATTAATAATATTATTCCATAAATCATTATATTAATAAGCAAGATGATGGGAACAGTTACACAAACATATCAATAGCCACGATTTACTTTAAATCGCTTGATTTCGATTTTCTTTTAAGAAAATAAACAAATTCCGGATAGATATAGGGTTTAGCTGCGAATCAATAGATTTTCATCGCCGTCACCCACCCCGAGCGGTGCGAGATGGTGGTGCTGTCTTGTTCTGGACAGGAACTTCCGTTCGCTCCGACTCAGCCTCTGAATAATTAATCTACTCTCGGGAAATCTTATACTTGACAGTGGTTCTTACTGCTGTAAACAGAAATTCACATAAATGATTGGTTCAAAAGGAATGTTTAAAAACCTTTGAGTTATCACGATAACTAGTAAAGATGATTTTAGAGCGTTTTAACACATTTTTGTAAGCTGTACATAAATTGGTAGTTGTAGCAAGTCAAAATTTCTCATATAAAACAATGAAAATAAAAATCATTTTTATCACGTTAGAGGTTTAGGTTTAGTAACTATTTAAAACTGAATAAATATTTTCATGTCACATAGCATAAATTAAATCTTTTCCTAAATGAATTGCAAATATTGTTTAATATTCAAATATAATTTTTCCTTTGTATACAGCTTAAATCACGTCTTCAAATTCTTTGAGATACGTAACTGTATTAGCTTTTTATTGTGAAAGGTATTTACATTAATTTTTAATATTTTGGGGTTTTAGTAAAAGCTGATTAGACTTTTCAAGTTAATCGAAATGTATGTTATTGTAGTGAATTATATAATCAAATTTTGTCTTAAAATATACTTTTGTTTTTTTTCTGTTACTATAACTTACCTAAGTAGAATTACGATATTAATTATTCTGCTGTTATTTTTGCAGCAACCCTTTTCGGTTATTATTATTGTGTGTTTTGTGTTTATGTGACAGAGACTAGAAAAACAGTAGTGTCAACCGAAGCAGTCGGTCTTACGACCAATGTTTTCATATTGCTGATAAATTCATATCTCTGTAATGAACAAGTACCGTATTTTAAAATAAAGCAATTATTCTATTCTAATCTATTGTGAAAGGTATTGTGAGATAAAATTTAAGTTTGATTGAATAATCTTTACGCAATAACAATAATTCAATATTTAACTTCAAAAATACAATAGGTCCATTTCAATTTGATCCTTAAGTATAAAGAGCTGGTAAGAATTTTAGCATTAGCTATATTAGTTAAGAAAAGTTTTACAACAAGCCCAAATCAGAAAAGCTCAAACAAAAAGAACATAACTCAGCGGGGTACAATTATCCAACTAGATCCAGATTGAATAATTGTATTGTCATTGGTGAAAAGATTGTACTAAAATAAAACAAGGCCTGTTTTAATATAATTTAACTCTACTAGTTAAAAAAAAATTAAAAACATTTAATATTATATCTGTAATGGGAGTGGGGGCAAATGCAAAGTAAAACGAGGCTACATAAAAAACACAATATATGTCAGAAAAAGATAAAATTAATTATTTTTTAATGTTAATCTTTTGTGGAACGAACTCAAAAGATCAATAGGTAACCCAATACAGCCATTATACTGTATATATCTTGAACAATTTAAAGTAAGTATGGAATCAGTTCGGCTCGGTTGTTAAATTGTTAAATTATTACTTATTACTTTATTAATTAACTATTAACCATTAGTTAATTTAAGATCAACCTTTGGACTATAAAGCAAGTTCTTTTTGTTTAATTTGAAAAAAACGTTTGTCTCATGTTAAAAATAAATTTAAAGTTTTATTCCCCATCATTAGGACCAGTGCATACTGGCATCGTCTAAAAGATAGCATGAATTTCCTTTGCTTATTTACATATCAAAGAATAATAATGAGGACAACTTGTTAAAACCTTTATTTGCTTTCTTCTTATTTGAAACTCAGGAAAACACTATTCATCTGTGCAATATTTATACCAGCTTTATGTAGATGATAGTATAACACTGTCAATCGTACCATACGGTAGAATAGCTGCGATTTTTCAAGTAGTGAAGTCTTTTTATTAAATCACAAAACTTTATGATATTTTTTATTAAAAATTCAACACTCTGAATTTGCAACAATTTGTTTACGTCAATTCTAAAAATTGAAGAGAGAATCATAAACTATGACATTAGTTTTTCAAAAAAACAAAAACTCTTCTTTTTTAAATTAATAACTAACTACATTAATGCAAATACTGATATTTTTGTTTTCTAAAAAATAAACAGACTAAATAATATATTATCAGTTATTTGAGTATCTTATTTCCAACCCTAACGTCTAAATAAAGGAAAAGTCTTTTAATGTTGGTGATTAAATCGGGCCGAACGCAAAGTATTGGAAAAGACTAAAAAAAGTTGGATACCGAAAAGACGGTGACGCTTCATGCAAGGAGCGAACCATTCCCTGTCAGCATATTTGAAGTGAGGTTTATGTTCTTCCACTCCATTAAATGTGAAAATTAAAATACCTTTGACTCTTTGTCATTAAAAAACTCAACACAACCTTTAAAAACTGGCACCTTAAATTTACCCTATTCGACAAATCTATCATTAGACTACATATTCTGGAGGAAAATACCCTTAAGAAAAAAATTTGAAAAGTCACCTAGTATATTATGAGTTTGGTACAACCCCATAACATTCGAAATTAACCCAGATTTTGTAATTTTGATAATCTATATATTAAAAAAATTTGGCTGTTCATTTCCGAGTCCGTTCGGCTCTTCTACTCAACAGATTTTCATAATTGAGGTCTTAAATTAAAGGTATGCCCGATTAGATTAGCCATCAAGCATCCGCATTCATTTATCTGCCGTATTCCTCGAGTTATGGACAAAAGCAACTTCCTTCCTGTACATTTCTTATGGGAGTTAAATTTGGTTTTTCTTTTCCGAGTTCGTTTGGCTCTTCTACTCGACCGACCTTCACAATTAATTTACGTCTTAAATTAAAGGTATGCACACACAGATTTGCCATCAAGCATCGGCATTCATTAATCAACTGTATTACTCGACCAAAAAACATAAATTTGATTATTTCCCGAATTTTGAATTCAATTGAAGATATACAGGGTGTCCCGTAACTATCTGGTCAAACTTATATAGCGTTATAGCTTAGGTCAAGACAACACATTTCACCATAGGATCATGGGTCTCTGTTGCCTAGTTTTCCGTCTATCTGTATGTGTTTTTTACAAACAAACTCATAACTCCTAAACGGTTTGTGGTACAGCGTTGAGATTTTGCATAAATATTTATCTTATTAGGATGTATCTTCGTTTAAAATTATACCGAAATATCATTAACCGTTTCAAAATGGCGGCCATTTAAATTATTTGATGCCAAATTCCACGAAAACGGTTAATTTAAACAAAAAAATGCAAGGTACATAAAAGTAAGTCCATTTTATGTAGTTTTCAATGATACCTTATTTGTTGAGATTGGATAAATATTTACTGAGAAATTAATTTTTTTCGTAATGCATGACCTTTTTTCTCCATTTAAACAATGTTAAAATTAAGGGGTGTCCAACTTAACTGTGCCACCATTGGTATCTCAGAAACTATTGGATTTAGAGACAACTTTAACGAGGGGACTTCACCTACTTTTTTAAGACATTTAAAAATATGAATTCCATTTTCTTGTAAATGGCCGGCATTTTCCAATATGGCGGACAACTTTGATTTTTCTTATGGAACACCCCTTTATTTTATGGCTTATTTAGATTCTACGCTTAATTTTAAGAACTTATTATACTTTGACATTTTTCCCTATACTCAATAGTTAAGTGGATATAAGCCGTTAAAGTTTGATTTTAACACCTAGTATTTTAACATTTAACATTGGGGAAAAGTGGTCATGCATTACGAAAAAAAACTAATTTCTCAGTAAATCTTTATCCAATCTTAACAAATAAGGTATCATTGAAAACTAAATAACATGCACTTACTTTTATGTGTCTTGCAATTTTCAATGTAAATTAACCGTTTTCGTGAAGTTTGGCATCAAAAAACTTAAATGGCCGCCATTTTGAAACGGTTGATGATATTTTGGTATATTTTAAATGGAGATACATCCTAATAAGATAAACATTTGTGCAAAATCTCAACACTGTACCTCAAACCGTTATGGAGTTATGAGTTTGTTTGTAAAAAACACATACAGACAGACGGAAAACTAGGCACCAGACAACCATGTTCCTATGGTGAAGTGTGTTTGTCTTGACCTAAGCTATAACGCTATATACATCTGTCCAGATATTTACGGGACACCCTGTATTTCCCCAGTTCTGATTACATAGTTCTATATGTTTTAGTCTAAGAACCTTCAGTGTAATACCAGCTTTCATTTGAGCTATTGATTGTCATGATCGGTCGTACCAGAAGCACTCTTCTGAATTCCGAACAACACAAACCTTATGTATAAAAATTAGGTTTTTCCTTTCCGAGTCCGTTTATAGTCTGGTACTAATGAAATTTGTTACAGACGTGTAAAGTGGTAATTAATCAGACGGATTCGAGAACCAGCCCGATCGGATCACCGGGGGGGGGGGGGGGGGTAAAGGGGGGATAAACCCCCCAAATATGGGTTTTCTTTAATTTTTTACATAGAAAAACTAAATTTATCCAATTTTTGTTGGCACCATTGAATTCAGCTAAAAAACAGACAATTTAGGATTTTGAATCACTGGTCTATGTCCAATGGTTACCGAGATATTGAAAGTGGTAAACACAGTACGTTGTCCCAATGTTAACCTTATGGGAAATAAGTAAAATTCTATATATTGCTTATTTCTCAACATATCTCGATAAAACTTGGTTTCTGGCTTCATCTAGATGAGATCTAATGTATAATAGTCTAAAATCCCCGATATTTCCATTTTCGTGGCAGCAAACCTGCATACTCAGTCCCCATATTATTCTTATGGAGCTTACAAAAACACTTCAAATCTCGCTATGTTGGCTTGGACTATGTTCTTTTGCATATGAAATTCGCTGAGTATGCAGGTCTGCAACGGGGGTATTTTAACATGGTATATAGTTAGTTTGAAAAGTCGTATGTGCCGGGCTGACATGTCGCTGTCCAAAAACTTGAGTACAGAATATCTGATTAAATTCCTACTTTTTCCTTCGTGGAACAAATTATTACCTATTTTGTAATAAATCGTGGTATAATTGGTTTTCTGAAATTCCAACATTACCGGGCCCAGCTACCTCTTTTTCAACCTAGGCAAGTGTCTGGCAATTCACATTGAAGTTGTGAAACTGCATTGCATTAACATTAATTTTGTAAATGAAAAATTATTAGATTTGAGTGGTTTTGTGTCTTAGTAACAAAATTGACTGCTGCAGAGCAGCGTGGGCCCTCTAGTATTCTTTAATAAGTTCTGTGGTGAAGAATAACATATTGAGTTTCTTTCCAGCGAAAATCAAAAGACATCAGGAATGATTTACTGTAGATATACTGGGTTATAACCTTGGCTAGATATAACCTTGGTAGATCACCCTGGTTTAAACAGGTATAGTTTTACACTTGTCGCTATAACCTGGAATAACGTAATCGTTCTTTAATTCAAGAACGGGTTTTGTTATTAGTTTCGTTTATCCATTCTAATATTAAATTGCATTGGTATTGCAATTTAATTATATGAATAAAGCTAATTAAACAATTACACGCCAGTGAGTTTTTTTGGCATTTCAATTTCTTGGGCATTACGTAATAATAAATTATAATTTTAATATAATTTTCCGTAATGACGCTGAACGTTTTTATTTAATTTTTGTTACAACTATTCTATGTTATTTTTGTGAAAATTTAAGTTTTTATTATATTCATAAAGTTTTAACAAAATGGCTTTTGAAAGTTATGTATAAATAAAATTCAATTAGGCACCAATAAACATGAATCCATCATTAAAGCAGCTACTACAGTACCGCCAGTTAAAACAAAGTAAAAACAAAATTAACTTCAACGATGACATGAAAGAAGCTAACTGTAATACTATTTCATATTCTGTATTGTTATAAAACACTTTTTACACTTAGAACTTAATATGAGAATTTATTTATATAGAAAATAAACTTAAATATAATTATTAACTATTAGTTATGTTATAACTAATAAGTTAATATAATTATTAACTTATTAGTTATGTTAATCGTTAACAGAATCAAACGAAAACGCATTTAAAATGTCTATCCAGTCTTAAAACATCCTAAATGCTTAAAAAATTAAAGAGTACTAAATATTATGTCCGTAAATATTTAATAGAACAGGAAGTCAAGCCTTGAACATAATAAATGTGCACTAGTATATTAACTTTTCACAACATGAACAATTTATCATAATTACCATATTAAAGTTTGCAATTAATTAGAAAGGATTTTCTAGATAAGTAATTACGTCTCGACGCTTTCACTTAAGTAAGCTGAAGTTTCCGAAGACACTCTTGCGGTCCGTCCACTGATTGATTAATTGACGAAAGCTATAGTAACTTAAAATTGGATCAGACTATCTCTGTGTACACTAAATTTCAAGAGAAGAAGAATCATACCGGTTGGTAAGTGTTTGGAAAAAGAGATAATTTTGTTGACACTTTCTGTTGCCCGGCAAAAGATTACCATAAATAATGTTAATAACTTTTTGATTCTTGAAGTTATCTTTGAGGTAAATAAAAACAAGTAGATTGAATTTCACCTTATAAAATATTATAAAGGGTTAAATTAATCCAACATTTCTTCCACTTAAAGAGACATTTTCTCAGATTATAATGGCAAGATTTTCTGGTATAATGAACTCTTACGTCCCGCAAAGAAGTGAAATTCCAACAATAAAAATCAAACATTCGTAGGCAGTTTTTCACAGATAATGTCGTAACTTTATGTTTCCTTAATACAATCGTGACATTACACATTTGAATAGTAAGTTTGTAATAATTTTAGACCTCTTTCGTACAACGATAAACAACAAAACAAGGGAACTTATTAGGCCTACTCATATAAAATAAATCACGACGAAATTTTCAGAGTAAATTGAAAGAAATTAATGTGTGCAATAAGGTGCAAATATTAAGAATAAATGATTTTGATCTTGTATCTTAACTTGTTGTTTTAAATCAAATTATGACAATGTACGACTGTTATTAAAGTTGTTATGCAAAACGATAAAATTTAATTTTTTATTGTGGCTGTTTTTTCATACTTGATATGGGGGGAAAATAAACTCTAACTTTATGCTATTGCAGATAGAATGCGAGCCATTGTGATAAGGAGGCAGAGGAAGATCTCATGACCTACCAATCGCCACGCACCAGTTCGAACTACAACTTCCTCCCAGCCGCATCGCACCTGTCCCGAGGTCGAGTACTCGATTTGTTTCAATGTACTTGTACTTGTTCGTATGCATGTTTCAATGCGAATTTTTTATTTACAGTGTCGACCTTCTCCTACAGTGAAGATAACCTGATTACAACCTGTACGGCCTGAAGACGGTTCTGAAAGAACCGAAACCAGTTGCCACCAGTAACAATTGGACTAAAGAACTGCAGGTATTTAAACCATTATAAGAATACTAACTACATAAGGTATCATTCATAAATTATTGGTTGGCATTCATAATTCTATAAATATGTTTGGTTGCAATAAAAACTAATCGTTTACTTTTAATTTTTTACCTTCAATTGGTTTTATAGTACTTATTGTTCTACTTTTCAAGTTATTTACTCACTGAAATGTTTGATCAGCACTTTTTATAATGCCGTAATTAGTTTTCCTATTCAATCAACCGACTCTATTTTCGTTTGGAACAGGAGTCTAATTTATCTTCGTCGCAGGTAATCCCTTAAGCTCCGTTACGTACCTGGGTGGTTTTAAACGGCAACTACTTTAAAAGCCAAGCTATAAACTTTATTTTCAGCTTAAGCACTAATTTTCAGCTTTTGTATACTGAGGAATAGTAAACCTATCGAACATTTAATGTGTCCGTGAAAAGTCAATTCATAATCGTTTTTCGAATTCGGAAAAGTATTCAGCGTAGATACTTTATATTCGTTTATTAATGCTTTCAACAAAGTGATTGTAGCAAATAGAATATTTTATTTACATAGTCAATATTTTTGTACGACGGTTTTATCTTATCATTTTTTAGCACTAACAAATGTAAAACGCGTTTTCGTACAGATTTTCTGAGTGAATATAGTTATAAAATCTCTAGCACTCAAGTGTACTTTCCAATCTTAAAATTTGATTCTGAAACATTGTATGATAAAACAAAGGTGGATATTTAGCAGTTAGATGACTTCCTACAAACTTAACTCTCATTGTCAGATGGGTTCAGCCCACACGTTCCTTTACAATGGCTCCAACAAAAGCCTTCAGGACCTGTAAGCTTAGTGATTTACGTAGCTCCTTTATCCTCATCTACCATTTGACATTGAATCTACAGTCATAATTTTGTCTTGAACTTTATACAGAATTGGTTTGAAGGGGTATCGTTTTGGGTTGGGAGTTGAGTTCTTCAATCTTACAAATATTTTGAAAGAATAAGGCGAATTTTGTAAAGATGGTTATGGCTAAACACTGGGTAAACGTTGAGTTTTGCATTGCTTACAAGAAGCGATTTTGCTCGTTCTAATTTGGTACATGTACCCAAGAACCCTCAGAATGTATCTGTCCACGGTACAGTAGGTTACTGGACAACAGTTATTTAAATATTAGTGGACAAAAAATTAAAAAAAGGAAAATTCGAAGAGGAAACTGATATAAAAATGAAACTGGAACTGATGAAAAAAAATATAGTATATATTTATTGTAAATTTTAAAACATGGTTTGCTCGTATTTAAACCAATTTGAGTATTACAACATGAATATAAGCGGATGCAATTTTAAAATATAATTTAAATTACAAGATTGACTCGACTTACAATACATGAGATGAATAACTTATTTATTTACATAAACCCAAAAAATATTTACTACTTGTGATTTTCAATTGCCAACCATCGGTGGATATTATTATATATTACAAAAAGAGAGAAGGCTTCAGACTTCGCTTTGAAGTCGACTAAACTTCGACGATTTGTCCTCCCATACCACTCTTTCCACCTCTACTGTTAGGTAACTTCTGGAATATCCAAGCTGGATTGCATTTTAAATTACAGGCTTTCGTGGTGACTTTACCTACTACTTTCTTTAAGATTCTCTACATTACGATCGTTCATCAAACCGATTTTGAAACACAGGAGTAAAAAAAAAAGTCGTCATAATTTGGAGTTGGGCAAACATATACTTTTATTCTTAAAGGCATGAACGTCTACAAGTTAGTGATATGGCCATCAGTTTTATGGTATATTCTTAGCAAAATTACATTTTATTTAACTTGAGTAGGCGTTGATATTATATAAATTAATTAATTATAAATGTTTGATTAACCTTGTTTTCCTGAATTATGGATCGGGGATTATCATTTTCTTTCACTTCCTGTGCCTTTTTGGTAAAGGATCTAGTTCTGATTGGTGAAACAAATTTATTTGGCATATTAAATGATTCCAAGGGTTTCAGCACCATTATATGTTAGTGAGTTTAGAAAAAATATAAATTTATATCATAATCTCTATTACTTTTATTTAGATAAACACATTCAAAAGCAATAACAATAATCGGATGATTGTCAAAATTAGAATCATTAGACTGAACATTAGCATATCAAATATTTAAAAAAAGAATACTATAAGAAAACTATTAACATATTTATTACTTAAAATTTTCAATCTTAAATCATTGAATGTTACTGTTATGTTATACAAATACAAAAAAGGCTCAGTCTCCGTTCATAAGACGACTACACACCGACGATCTGGCCTCCTATACAACTCTTTCACCTCCCCTTTCACATAGCTTCGGGAATATCCAAGCGGGACTGCTTTTAAAAATACATGCTTTCACGCTGATTTAAGATGCTACTTAAATCATCCAGATGCAACTTCAAATAAAATAAAATAATTTAAGATTCACTATACTTTGTTCGATACTCAAACCAATTATGAAGGTATAGGAGTAAAACAACTCGTCACAATTGGGATTTGAGGAAACTTAATTTCAATCTTTGAGTCATGGTTGTTTCCGCAATTTAGTGAAATGGCATTCGCCGTTATGGTCTGTTTTTAGTAAAACTACAACTGTACAGTAAAGTTAGGAAATGTCATGTTACAAACAAACTATACAAATGTAATGTAGTTAATTTTGCAAATTTTTTGGCACATAAAAGTATGGACAATCGTAATCAATCAAGTGATCACGAGTGAAAAAAATTATTTTTTTTCAATAACTTAAAAATCCGCGAAAATGGTTTCAATTACGTTGCTTCTGTTAAGTTATCCTTTTGCTGGTATCACACCACCACGTTCGAACCATGGTCCACAAAAGTTTTCCTTTGCAGGCTTTATTTAAACACAATTAAGTTATTTGATTACACAAATTGATAAAGGTTTTAATCACCAATAGTAATAACATGTACTGCTAACATTCTTACCTTATGCGCATCAACTACTGATATCAGTTTAAGATAAGAAAGGGCCAAGAGGTCCTAACTTTGCCGGAATAAATGGAAATGTTTTCATTTCATTTCATTTCATAAATCCTCCATTCGTTTAGTTTTAAACGCTAAACATTATTCAAAAGTTATATAACCCTGAATTTTTATTTTAAAGGTTTTATTTAAAACCTCCATACAATATCCATTCGGAACAGAATATTTGACAACACTCTCAACCGGAAAGTATAGAGTAAAGTGTATCAAGCTTTTTCCACTAAAAGATTTATAAAAGTTTCCATTATTCAATAACTTCCGAGAATCAATCATCTCTTGAGATATGCGATACTTTAATGCACTCTACGATCTCTTGACAGACTAAATCAACCTTATAAAGAAAAACTTTCACTCCTATTCAAACTCAATATCGAACTTGATTTATACTGTTAATAGACCTCGTTGATCCAAATTACGTTACCCTATACTGTAATCACGAAATAAAACGAAATACCGTTAATTTCGTCATAATTTTTTTGGTAACCCAAGGCGTTTTTCTTTAGCATACTGTGCAGGATGTGCAAGTAATGTAGGTGTATAAAGTTCACTGCTGTAAGTATATATTTTAGCAGTACGAATTAATATGAGTTCTTAGCTATTTTTATGAATTTTATTCTATATTCAAACAAAAAGGGAATGGGAAAAATATCTTAGGAAAATTCAATTTGATAGATTTTCAATTTGAAGATATATATATGTATGTATTGATACTAAAGTACATTTTTTATATTATTTTTCAAAAATCCTTTAGACTGTAGTAAAATCCTCTTGATAGTTGTCACATCTGCCTTTTTACGTAATTGAGTCTTTCTATCAATCAACTGGAACGCTTTTTCGACTGAAATAGTGGTTTAATTTCTCTTCTCTTCGAGTAATCCCTAAATATGTTTTACACACCTGAGCTGCTCAAAATATGTGTTGACATCTTTTACACTTACCCTAACTTTCTAGCTTATATGAATAAATATATTTTATTTTGTTACAATATTGAAATACATTATTTTTACCACCAATATAACTCAAATGCACTGACTTCACTGGTTAAGATTTGTTTTTATTTAAGTTTACTCATATATATATATATATATATATATATATATATATATATGGACTTGATTTATACCTCGTTGATCCAGAGGCTATATTTTATATATATATATATATATATATATATATATATATATATATATATATATATATATATAATAGCCGAACATTATTGAAGAAAAACTAAAAGTAGGTTTTATTATAGTTGGTCCAACTGTAAACCTGAATATAAATCCTTTTATTTTACACTAATTGTTTTCGCGATATCCTATTTTCACCTTAAATAAATTGTTCTTAATCTTGTTTTGATACTTTTTTGACATCGGAGGTAGCAATAGGTTTTAAATATAGTCTTAGATATATATTTTGTTTGTAAGTCTTATGTTAAATACAGTGTTAGGCATTAATAAATCTGAAATGAGAATCAAAATAGTAGCCGTAATAACGTTTTTAGCAATCTCCTGCTAAGTAATAATATAAATAAGATAACTCTAAACTTAAGGCAAGGAAGTAGGAATATCATGACATTTGATACCGACTATTTTATAGCCTATAAAATTCCCCATCTCTACGTCAGAGCGGTATCAAAGTATAGCAGTAAAAGAGAATGTCTTACAACCAATCCATGAGTTTAAATTTGTATTATGTGACTCGCCAAAGGAATTTTGAGAGCTTAATTTTATGTCCTAATCCATGAATTGAAGTAGGCCTAAGATATGTATTATGGAGTTATATTTGTTACAACTATTCAACCAAACATCACAAATTGTAAAGAATTTAAAATCTAGATAACTGTGATGTAAATGAGTTACTAACATGGTTTTTATGTTTCGGAGTGTTAAAGGTCACTCATAATGTTTGCGTTAGTAATTTGGATTCTTATAAGCTATAATACATTTCTTGCACGGGATTGATTATTAGAGTTCAATGGTTGTAAATCTTTTACACATACTATAAGAAAAGTTCATCACTAAAACAAATATATATTCATTATTGCACTCTTTTCACAACAAATATAATGAAAAATATCAAAATAAATAATCTTTTTAAATCAAAGGTAGAATACTTCAATATATTGCTCTCGTCCTCAGTCAAAGCTCTTTTGGTAATAATTCAAAGAGCTTCTTTGAAACGAAACTTAATGATCTTGATCGGCTTGAAAGAAACTCAATTTAAATACATTTTCCATTTCTATACAGGTAATACTCTTTATGTTTGCTCGATACTCGTACGATGTTTAGAACAACATAGTGATAATTTTTTTTCTTATTTACATATTTCAGAATTTTGCAGAAGATCAACGAGAAAAGTGAAAAAACTAAATTCTAATATTTTATCAATGCCCAACCTGAATTAGCACTTAGTATAAGTGTCACAGTTTTTTTTCATATGTTATGAACTCTTTTCTACTTAGAACTTTAGTAGAGATTTCATTTTCTTTACTCCTAGATCATAAAAATTAAATACTCGTAATAAATAAGTGCTTAGTTTGAGTGAAAAACATAATTTCACATACGTCAACTTTGTTAAATGTTCGGTAGGAAGGATAATATTTTCCTTTTCGAATTTCACTCAGTGGAGAGCGCAGCTTTATACGGTCAAATGAAAGCAAAATGAGAGAAAAGCCGAGAAACAATAAGCATTTTACAGGTCATTGTTTAGGAACGTAGTATTTCGCCCATGTAATGAAGGGATTGTTAAAACCTCTCACTGTTATTGTTACAGTGCCTTGGTTTTAAGGTAGAACTTTATTATTACGGACCACAAGTCAACAACTAGTGTAATGTGAGTTTTAACGGGATTTAGTTTTGGAAAACATTTTTCAACCCAAAGAAAAGACATTTGTTATTGAATACAATATCTTGAAACCAGAGGAGCATTAAATAACGAATTTAAAACGTGCGTTTTTTACATTACACAAAAAAGAACACGTGTAAAACATCCCTGAATCGAAATGACGGATATCAAATGTTTGCTCAGTGACGTTATTTTACAAACGTAAATGACAGCCATATAGAGATATATTTTTGACTTATAATTACATGGGTTAGTTACAAACAAATTCTAGTGCATTTTAGTTTTTAGATTTATACTGTCAAGAGGTGGATGTGATAGTATCAAAAATTAAAAGGATATTTTTTCTTAACCAGATAATCAAAAGTAATATTTTTGTTTAGCAGACATGATTTATACTCGGAAAGCTACACTAAATTTCTTTTAATAAGTATTCAATTCACCACAGTCTCCAAACTATGTTACATTTCAGGTTTAATTTTACTTCAACACTTTGATTCAATCTCGAGAAAGTAAGCTTTTGCAATGCCATGTTTCTCCGAACTTTCATCATTTGTCATCCGTTATTCCCCGGGCTGTGACTATGTGTTAGCTCCAAAGGTTTCCTGTTTTAGTCTTAAACAACAAACATATTGAATTATCAAACCGTATAGGAGATCTGTAAAGTGGCTTATGAAGGATATTATTATAATAAAAACAGTTGAATTAAGGATCATTTACTAAACAATTTATCAAATATCAATGACAATAAAACAAATTAAAACGTACATTGTGGTGTGCGGAAGGAACCAATTGGTACCCAGTGCAAATTAATAATTTATAATTTATAATCATTCCCTGAATATTATACTTTTATCTTTATTAATAAAAAAAATAGCAGGGGTGGGAATTTTGAGACACACGGTATGTACTTTCTTAAGTCCTGAATTAGTATTTTGCAATATCCATGGATCAAAAAGCATAGTTGGATGCCCTTTTCTTATTTGTCAGAACAATTTTACAGTATTTACAAGTGTTTGTATATTTTAGAAAATATAATGACAGACATAACGATAAAATGTCTGGTTGAACTATTAAAAGTTGGGTGTTGAGAAAGAGTTTTCCTCTTGAAACACAATAAAGCTATGATATAGTTTTGGTTGGTGAGGTAACGACACACTAAATACAGTATTAAATGTGACCTATTTAATATATTTTTAGTCATAATGTATTTATAAAATATGAAGGACATTTATCTATAATTATGAAATAAAATTAGTTCCACTGTAACTTTAATGGAATTACAATTTAATATAATCCATGAAACGAAGCGTTTCTATTACCTTAACTAAACTACCTCGAGTTATTCTAAGATCCAGTTTGTGCTTCTAAATTAGTTGTTAAGAGTTGAGGATTGGATTACAAGAGTTGAATATTGAGTTATTGGAGTTTGTTTAATTGTTGCTACCGTTGTGTAAGTCATTGATTTAGTTCGATTTATTATAAAAAGTCCTCCACAAGTTGTATAGTTAAAACGAAGTGTTCATGATGACCTAATTATTTAAATTACCATTTCTATGTACTAAAAGTGGACAAATTCTAACCTTGAATACGCTACAACATGGCCATTATTACACGTCTGTCATTGAGCTGAGCATAAATTAACCAAGTGAGCTCGAGCAAAACCTACTGATGGTGATCCCATGCACCATGTTTATACAGGTCACGCCAAATAGCGTGGCCCAGGGAGTCCGGAAGGCCGAAACTAAAATTAACTTTAGCCTTCGGGATGGACTGGACCATGTCATTTGATTAGACCTATAAATCTATGGGGTGATCTTCAACCCCAACTCTACAATATACGTTTAGAATTTAACGAGTGTTGTTCTTTGCTGGTTTTGTCCCAAATCATAATGCAGTTTAAGGTATACAAATCACTCTTACACCATGTATGAGTGGAAACTTTGACTTGGAATAATTTAAACTTTCACTCCTAAATGTAATTGAATCTATTATTAGTACGGCAGTAATTTGTTATTAGCAGCGTCACAAAAAGCTTTGTGTCCATCCAATTATTGCTACTATGATTCAGAAAACATTTTTAATACACTACTTTTCGTAATGTGCATTCTCTTAGTAAATAGCAATTAATAATTAACACTAAGGTTGAATGTATAAGACAATTAAACTAATAAAAACAATATGCGCAATACTTCTGTAGCCATACTTTTAGAAAAATGTCTACAGTAATTTCAAATAGATTCTTTATAAATATGTAAACCTATCCAAACTATACCTATATTTAAATAATTTGAGGCTTATTCATAAAGTGTAACATATTCCTCTGTATAAATGTTAACGGATATTTGGTGGACAACGTTTTCACTCAAAATCAATGAAAAATTCTCTTAGTGAGGTGTGGAGAGACGTGAGAACAAAGAAAATCTACAACACCATCACTTTCTTTCAGACCTCATCGGTTTGATTTCTTTTTTATATTCAATCATTTGACTTTGTAGAAAGAAAAACAAGTCTAAAAATGTTGGAATAATAGAATAATCGATAAACAATCATATAGGTAATAACACAACATTCAAGCTGGTAAACAACCATTTATCTAGTAAAATGTCACAGAATCTCGAAAGAAAAATTTCGTTAGTGGAGATACCTGAGAAGGTTTCACGTTCAGGTCACATACATCGGAATATTGGATTTTCCCAATAACAAACGCACAGTTTCGTCCCTGACACCCTCTGGGACCTACGTGTTCCTTAAACTCTGCTGAATGATATAGCTAGGACTCTTAAATACGAACATTTTTTGTTCTAGTATTCATAGAACAGGTAACTCACTCGGGACGTAGAAAAACACATATCGTGCCAATCAAGAAGGCATTAGAAAATTTAAATCATATCTTGGGTAAATAATTACTTACAGATTTGACGATTTACATAAGTGTCTCTTTCCCTTTCCGTACCTGAAACAATGATATCTAATAAATAAGGAGTTCTCCCTCAGGAGTACGACTATTGACAAATTATTTCCAGATATCATATATATTGCCTTAAATGTATATTTATTTATATTGCCTTGCTAGTTTATTTACTACTATTTGTTAGTTTAAAATAATGGCTAGTGCTGATCGCGATGCACCATGCTAGTTTATTTGCTAGTTTGCTTTTATTTTATTTAGGCACTAGCCACTATTTTTTAAATTGGCTAGTGTATTCGGTTTTTTTGTTACTAGTGGTTACGATGTGAGGCTTTGGTCCCAGAAGCCCAGCTCTAATTTTGCAAAGCTCTCTTGGTTTTTCGCTTTGTGATAATGACGTGACACAGTCAAGTAATATGCTATAGCTTGTGTCCTAGCATGTAAAGTGAGATAAAAAAATATATAAATGAACAACAGCCTTCAATTGGTTGCAACCCAAAACATTTTGAGTTGAACACCTCTCCTGCATATGCCTATGGAGTGTATATTGACAAGGCATTTTTTTTATTTTTTATTGTTAATTGAAGAGGGTTTCTACCACAAATATTTTTATGGAGACATTCAAAATTATGTAGCTGATAAATATTTCTTAAATAATTATTAATCAATTTAACGATAATTTATCAATAATTATTTCATGGTGAATATATGTGTGTTTAAATTAATAGAAAATAGAAAATTTAAACCACATTAGTAAACTGCCATAAAGGTTATTTGTTAATTCAAAAAACACATTTACTTGTTCATTATGTTACATTTACTATTAGTTACTTGTATAATAAAAGGTCCAAATGTTTGATAGTGAACATTTTACATTTGCATTTACATACATTTTAATACAATAAGAATGAACACTATAAAAGGTATAAATTAAAAGAAATGTAACATTAAAATAATTTTTAATAATGTAATACCTATGAGAGAATTTTGTTTTGATGATCCGATCATTCGATTCAAACAGGGAACAATTCAAATAATTGTCTATATAACCTTATTTTTAAGTAAAGAGATGTCACCTCTCGAGCCGAATTTTGTGAAAAAAATAATTGTTATTTTTTAACCTCGTTATAGTGACCGTTTTTAACGTACCAAGAGCAATAAACGAGAGGAGTTTAAAGATTTCCAAAGGAAATCCCTAAATCATTCCTCTCGAGAATTGTTAATTTGCCAATTCACGTCTGAATGGATATATCGGGTTATCGGAATGGAATTGGAAATTGGACGAATACTGATTGCTATTTTGAACGTGCAACTCTTATACGTCACTCTGAGTGTAAATATATGTTGTAGACCTCTTAAATGGAACAGTGGATATTTAATTTACAAAATAAGTAATTTAATTTATAATCTACTACTAATCATCCTACGAATATATCATAAGACATTTTTAACCGCTAATTAAATACTTTAATCTGAAAAAGTGTAATACAACTGGAGACGTTGAAGAAATATTGCTGATAAATTATCGATTTTTTAAATAAAAAGGATCTCCAATTAAACATATTTTGCAATTAATAGAAATTTGATATTTGATGATAGCATATAGCTTGACCAAAAAGTCCCTGATCGGTTTTCTTCACGATATTTTGCACTAAGGTTCCGATCACAAAACAACTCTTTTGCTGCGAATGTCACATCTGCTCCTGCCCCTAAAATGTGGTTTTGAGGGGTTGCCCCAAATTTTCAAATTCAAAACCCCGACGAGTGACCGCTTATTTTGAAGGGCCTAAAAAAAGAAAGACCGGTCATATGGGCACTTTTCAACCAACCTAATGAAAATTTAGAATATTCAAACGGTCATAACTTTGGTAAGGGACATGGCATTGATTCCGTGTTTGCGGCGTTTTGTTACTTTTATTAAGCCCTTCAAACTAGCGGTCTCACGATGGGGTTTATATGGTAAATTTGGGGCAAAGCCCTCTTATATCGCACTTTGGTGTCATGGGAAGCTATGACATGCACAGAAAAAAAACTTGTATTTTCTAAGCCGGAACTCATATTGAAAATTATTTTTATCTTATACTAAATGGCTAAAGTTTTTAAGCCTATCCAGGACTTAAGGACACACGGTATACAACTTAAACACCCTTCATGTCAATATCTGTAGTTATAATCGGCACCATTGACGCTTGTGGATCTCTTCTTCTACATATATTTTGAAAGAGATTAAAATAAGGCCTATACATTTATCCCTTTCACCTTTCACCTTATCTCCCATACAAAATAAATAGTTATTCTAAAGAAAATAGTGTTTCAACGTTTCTATTATCTCCTAGCACCTTTTAAGCATTTAATAACAGCGTTTTAAATTTTTTCCAATATTTAGGGCAGTGTGAAAGAAAATATTTTGTAGCGAATAAGGACAAGCAGGAGTCAATGAAGGTATCTTGTTGGTTGGTGTAAGCGGATATCGCCTAATACCCTCCCCTCATTTCCCTCCCCTCATCACCCTCCACAATCAACTATCATTGTTTGTAATAACTCTTTGCAAAACGAAAACATCTTGTAACACCCAGAAAACGCCTCATCGCCTACCAATACTTACATGTTGGTAGTGAATAACGGAAAAGCTTCGAAAAATCAAATGCGTTTTTAAATTATATAGATTTTAACAAGTTGGACCGTCTTTAAAATGAACGTCTTTGTTTATTATAACAAACTGAAAACTTGATAGGTTTTTAACGATGTATCCAGCGCCGTTGTTGATGTTTTACTTGTAAATTCGTAAATTTGGTTATACAGGAAGAATATTGTTTTCTTTATTTAAAATATGATCTTATTTTAGTGAAAGCACCAGGTAAACAGTGTTAAAGTAGAGTTATCGCGATACTACAGAAAAATTTAACTAATTAGTTGGTGGTTTTTAAAGCGCCAGGAATAATTATAGACACAAATTCTTACAGTTATTTACATTCCTTGATTAATTTAGTTTACTTAAAAAAATCTAATAACAACAGTTTTGATAGGAGACAAAAGTTCTGAAATTAATCTTTGGAATTACATTGACATTCCCTATTCAACCAACTCTTTTTATTAATATTCAAAAGCTCCTCGTATTCATCCAAAAAAAGGGTAGTTTACAATAATTTTATTCGAAAACACTTAATCACATTGAGTAATGGTTAAAATCCAAAAATGCAAGAACAAAAACGTTTAATATGACAAAACAATTGTTTCCACTAAACTAGCTGGCAACAGGACAACCCTAACTTGAAGCTTTCTTTTTTGTGAATGGTTTGATATTTTGCCAGGAGATTCCATGGAAATGTTTTGGTAAGAAGCTTTGTTTGATATTTTATCTATTCTATAGCCTTTTTAGATATATTTTGTAGGTGAAATTTGATTGCTGGTCGTCCCTCAAGTCGTTAGGTAAACTTGAAAGAACCCTAATGTGCGGCGTATTAGGATTTAGCCGGGTTTCTGTATACAAATCAATAACCGATTTAGTCTGGATCTGATATGGAACACCGCGATCAAATAAGTTGTGTTGTAAGAAGCAGTAATCGTCAAATAAAAATAGTAATAACATTAGTCGTAATGTAGTATTGCCGGAAAAGTATGACAAAGTAGGTATCTTATAATATTAAAAAACTATTCAGTTACAACTTCAATTAAAAGGATATAAAAAAAACTTTAAATGAACTAAAATAGTAGTTTATGCAACGATTGTATAATGAATGCCTTTAAGCCACGAGTGAGATGTAAGTTAGAACACGAGCGAAGCGAGTGTTCTAAATATCTCACGAGTGGCTTAAAGGCATAATACAATCGTTGCATACACTATTTTATCTACGACCAACAATATACGACAAAATTTCCCCCGAAGTTAAACAAAACTCATGACTTTTACTAATGATGGAATAGGTCAACTAAACTTTGAGGTTAGGCAAATAAGCAGACTGAACCATGAATCAATGATGAATCGTTGTGGAACAATCAGCTGATGGGATAAGTAAATTCAAACATGAATCGTAATGCAACAATCAGCTGATGTGCGAATTGCGTAATTGTTATTATGACACTACTTCCGTCAAATGCCGAGCTCTCATTGGTCTAGAACCAGTACTCTAAAGTGACTCCAGTACTCTAAAGTCGTCATTAGAGTACTGCTTGGTTTTTGGTGTTTTAATGTATATCATTATAATGTTTATTGTAATACCATAATTAGTGCTTATTGCAATGGTCGTAGATAAAAGAGAAAAAGGAATCAATACAAGGGAAATTATTCCATGGGGTAATACCATTAAATTAATATATAGCGTTGCTTCCAAATTAAGTTCTCACCTGCAAACAAGTTTCAGTAACCGAATAGCAAACATTGCTAATTGAATGCTACCCTGCATTCCAAAGTAATAATGACAGAAATCGTTACCACATGATATTTTACTATATGTTACTTGACCCAAGTAGCAAGGGCATTAGCAAGCTTAAGAAATTAAATAGAAAATTAAATGGTGAGAAATTTTACATTTTTATTGCTTTATGATACTGCTGATTTCCTTGGCATCATTAGCACTCATAACGATCAGACACTTGTGTGTTGTAAGAAAATAACCCATTACAAAATAGAGCCCTCACCTAGTTTACATTTGCTTCATTGGATAAAGTCACTTAGCTTAACCATCAAGTCCAATATGAACGAGCACAGTAAATTATAATATCTTAGTAGCCAAATTACTCGAATTATAAACTATCTTTAGTCAATATAACTTACTATATACCTACAGACAATTCTAAAAATGCAACTTACTCCTATAAGCAAACAAACATATTTTCATTTCACTCCATTAAAGTACTTCACTAGTTTACTGAAATATGTATACTATATATTTGTTGTATACGTTTTACAACTCCTTTTATCAAAGTTGTATTTTGGTTAAACCCTAAAGACGTCCATATTTTGCTAAGAACTGGTAACGGAGACATTGAAAACGTTAACAGTTTAAACCAATTAAAAGGCATCGCTCTTACTCATTTAATTCATCTTGAACTAACAGAAATATACTTCAGCTTAAATATGATCAACATCATACTCCTCATTACTTGTTAATTTAATTCACACTTTATACACGTAAAAAGAAAAAAGTGAATGAAGGTTAACAAGTGTGGTTATTTTTAGGGAATTTTAAGAAAAAAGAAGCCGAGAAATACAATAAGAAGGACGGACGCGAAGCTCATTAACTGAAGAACACAGTCTTGGTAATACGAGTTCCTGCCTCCCTGGTAATCTCGAGTGTCTTTAGGGCACAAATTACAAAAACGCTTTTTACAAAGGCTACAGAATTATAATATTATTACACATTCCATGGTTTAAAAACTAAAAGTATAATTTAAGGTTTAAATAAATTGCGGAATAAATATTAATCGGCATTGTTTTAATATGTGTTCTCCTTCCTCTATTACATTTTTCAGGTCTTGGTAATATTACAGCATTTTAAGGGTAGATTATTTAGTCCTTAAGGATTTTAGCTAATGTACCTACTTACCAATATCAATTTCATTTGTTACGTAGTTACATCGTGTTTCAGAAGCAAACAACAGAGTAACATAGTCACAAACTTTAAGCTTTTAATCATTAGTATGATTTTAGCTAGTGGGCAGAATTGCATGTTTTCTGTGTTACACCACAGAATATTTCGTAGCCTGTTCAGAACAAAAAAAGAAATTAATCAACCATAAAATGTTCAAATATGTTCATTGTCATTATAATATTGGTTATTATGCATATAACTGCATATTTTCCAGCATTCATTTAGGTTTCAATGGAAGATATTTGTAATTGGAGTTCTGTCATACAATCGTGATTGAGGAACAAACAATTTCACAAACCTTTGTAACACCTTTATTAGTATTATATCAGTTGTTAAGCATTTTAGCATGTGTTTCTCAGTGTGCATGCTCATATCACAGATTGCTCGTAATATAAAAAAAACAATAAAAGAAATAACTAATAAACAAACTCACAAACTCCAATATGTATAATATTAATTGTGTAGTAGTTATAAAGCTTATTAACATACCCTCCAGACGGCATTCCATCACAGAGCGTCGGCCCCGGGCTGTCGGGCAGACCGGTCACGTTCGGCGGAGACTCCAATTTTGGTTTATTACTTTCCGTCTCCAAGTAATTACATGCCTTTACCACACTTCCGTGGATCATAATATTTTACTCTGAATTACAATGGAAAGACATAGAAGTAGTCTAATAAATACTAATTTGATTATGTATTTTATCAAGCAAATTTTCGAACAAATTTTAGTGTATTTTTGTAAATTTGAAAGTTGCAATGCCTGTCTTAGGTATTCATTGCTGAAGAGCTTTGTTAGCTTCTTCCAAAAAAATGATAACTTTAATTATTTGTTTTTTTGAACACATAAGTTAACAAAGATCAGATTTATAAAAAACAATACGTAAAAGAAAATTCTGTCTTCCCCGAACTATTATTCATACTGTTCATTTGTTTTTATAATCCCGTATAAATGTAACATCACACTCACAAACTTAAACTTAATATTTAGTATGATTTTCGTTAGTTTTACTGCAATAAGCATAATTGCACAGGTATTTAAGGGTGGATTATTTTATTCTCAAGGATTTTAGCTAATGTATTTTAGCTAAAACCATTGTAAATCGAAACCATTGGTGAGGGTATGTTAAAATGTCTTACATCATACTACACAAAAACATCAGTTTTCTGTGCCTTTCTCTCGGCTGGAAAGTTCCTCCTTGCCGATCACTGTTCGGTAAATTTACATTGCAGTGCCCAGTACATTTACTGTGCACTAAGACTCGGGAAGAACGGAAGTCAACAATCAAAACAATTAGCTGATTGCAGTAGATCGAGGTTTAATACATGTTTATTGGTTACTTCAGAGGAAAGTAGTGACAGTACAAGTGGCAGTTACAAATGTTTAAATGTTTATTATAAGCTGGGTTTGAAGAACTGAGAAACGTCAAAGTATATGCAATTAATACGTTATAGTTAAAAATATGTTTTTTTCTGAGTAGTATGATGTAAAGTATCGTACATCACATGCCGTGTAAGTTTTACCGTACTCGCATGAAAATCACGCACTTGCCTAGCGGCTCGCACGGGAACTGACATGCTCGCACGGTAAAACGAACTAATAACGTAATTCACTATTTCTGCAGTCATAACATCAGGTGTAATATTTAAAGCTAAGGAACTATTGTTAAGGCTTTTAATTATTATGAAATAGTTCTTATTACTAAAATACAAAACTGTTTAGATAAATTATTCATGACAAACCATTTTAAAGCTTCAATGTCTATGAATTTAGAACGAGAAGAATTAAAATTATTGTGGTTCACCATGTATAAAAAGTAAATCACAAAAATTTCCACCTATTGGGAAAGAACTAAGGTAGTTAAGTTATGTTTCCACCAAAAAAATCGATTAACGAATTTTTTTCAAAGGATATATATATATATAACATTTTATGGGTTTATGTTTAAAACGTTCGATATTTAAACTCAAGGCCACTGTTTCTGGAACACCCTCTAATCCTTCTCGACCAGGGATTTGCTCCCGGGGACATTTAATATGAAGTTTAGATATGTCTTACGAACGTCTGTACCAATTTTCAGCTATGCAGCATTTTTCCTTCGATTAGTCTAATTTGACTGGGCTAATGGACAATCAACGTGTTCTAAAATACGACGGATCTCAACACTCGTCGACGTCACGCCAAACACTCGGCGCTGTTTGCTGTTGTTTTCGCCGCCAGGTGATTCACTTCACACGTTTTTCTGTTGTTGTTTAAAGCGGAGTTTTATATTTTCAGTTTACACTAATCTGTGTTACTAAGCCACTCAATCGTAATATTAATAATAATGCTTGAAAACATTTATATGAATTTATATGTATTTTAGTCGAATTGCATATTGAACCCTGTTCCATTTGAAACTTTAAATCGATGGACCTATAGTATAAACAGTTACGAGAAAATTATTCACTATATTTAATGTAAACAGTGCAGTACAAAGCTTATGCACAGAGAAGAAATAAGCAGAGGTCGCATTCATATGGCAGTAGTGTTGCGGGTAACTGCCTGTGCCTAACACCAGGAAGTAAAACAATAGGGAGACAATAGACTTCCGGGCGCCCCCCTACCCCCCGCGCCCACTCTACGGCACTGCTCGACACATATTTAACGCAACATTAGATGCGACCTCCGTCTTATTTCTTCTCTGTGGCTTATGATAGGTTTATCAGCAATTTTTATACGCTTCATGGTCTCTGGTTTTATTTTACAAATTTTTCGGGAGAATTTTTGCTTACTATGTCCATACAACAATGATTACGCCATAGTTAGTAATTTTTATCACGTGTTAAATACATAAAAAAATTCCAATTGAAAATAAATTGATTATGAAAATTCCATCCTGCATTCCATCTTCTTCTAATCATCTTCGATCTTCATCTTCTTGATGAAGACATCAATAACAAGTGATCTTGTGATAAGTGACCTTGTAAGGTAATTGAGAAAAGCAAACTAAACGGCATAGACTTGAACTTCGAAATTAGCTCAGTTGCAGATTTCTTTATCTGATTTCAGTTCTAACAACTTAATTTTCTGCTACTTCGTAAACATCGTTATCTTCATTTGATCATTATCAGAGGGCAGCTCGGACACGCCGTATTATTGTAAACACTCTAGTTGCTGATATGTGATCGGTCAGCGTTGTTGACTGACTGAGCCCCAGCGATTGATACGTCGCCCTTGGCCTTTCCAGCAACAATTAATTATTAATCAAGAAATGATACTATAAATAATAATAGAACAGTTCTGTAAACAATTATAGAATAATGATTTAATAATTATATCATTCTATAAATAATTTCAAGATTTCTATAAAAAATTCTAGCAAAAGTGATAACCACATCACTGAACATTCCGCCAAACAGAAAATTTGAAAAAATCCAGGATCAGGAAAAATCTATAAAAAGTACTAATGAGCTTTACAGGTAAAAAAGAAATAGGCTGTATAATGATAACTGAGCAAGGGAATTCTCTCAAGAACATCGTTCCGCTGCGGGCCTCTCCAAATGTTGCAGTTTTTCACTTCATCCACTTCAGTATGAATTGATTTTGCCGTTTCGCGGCGAATTTAATCCTTGCTTCAATTCTTTTTGGATATATCCCAAAGCTGGAGGTTTGTCGTTCCAACAGCATTTATCCAAACACTAGCAGATAACCACGGCTTCTTCCACTGAAAGGATAATAATATTTATTATACATTTACGTTATTTGCAATGCAAATTTTTCTCATATTATTTCATTGCAAAAAGACTGATTAATTTTAATAATTTATCCGAACTTTCAGTTTTTGAGTATTTTATTACACCCTTAAGGTTTCAGATAGTGTTTCCAACTCAGATTGAAATGGCTAAGTGAAAAGTTCCTAGATTTTATTAGCGAATTTCCTTAAAGGAATAAGCTATTACCGTAGGTCTCATGGTAAGACCTAAGCCCGAGACCATGTTAACTTTTCACTTTGGGGCCCCCAGAAGCAAAAAACACTATTCGTTTGAATTTATATATATGTGTGTGTATATATATATATATATATATATATAGATTTTTATACACGTCAGTTTGAAGTCATTTTGCATTCTCACACGGGCGTTCGGCGTCAAATCGTGACGCCGAAGTGTGACTCCGAACTGCCACATTCACATTATTTCACGTTCTTTCGGAGTCAGACTTCAAAATGCCAATGACGCTACTTTGCCGTATATCAATAGACTTCGAATTGCCATAGCCTTTCGGCGTCATGTGCCATGCGGGTTACTTATTTAGTTTATGGAACACGGAAGGGTTTTTGTGTTAGTCAGATTAAAAAAAAGTAATTTTATTTTTAGCAATTATTTTGTGCTGATATTCAAATCTACTTAGTTTTTAATGCTTTAACAAAAAAAAACAAGCATTAAAAAAGGTCGAATGCTTTAATCAAATAGGATAAAACTGGTTTCTGATGAAATATTTAAAATTATTCTGGATATTTCATATATGCCTTGAGAGTTTGGAAAGCCTGTTCATACTCATATTTATGACTTCCTGAAAATTTTTGTGTTATTTTGGAGCAATGAGCCAATGCCTAAATGGGCACAATGTAATATAATATATCGATGATTTAAAATTAGAATATAATAATAGAATATATATTTATTGTTATATAGTGTTTATTTCATAGTGTAAACTGGTGAAAAATAGTGTTCACACTTTGGCCAAAGGGTTTTGCAGCTCTCGATCGTTTCAAGTTTTCGACTTCGGCTCAAATTTGTAATAGAATATTTAGATACTTTAAGGTAAATTTTCAGTATTATTTCTGCAGCATAGCAAGTGCAACGACGTTAATATTTCTAAAGTTCTGAGCTTAAAAAACGACGGTAATTATACTTGATGGACTCAAATTGAAGCCAAATTTGATAAATATTACTACCTAATATTATAATAGAGGAATTAATTGGACTGCATCAAATATTGAAAGATCTACTTTGGTTGGAGTATGCTTTGTATTACTGCATTTGGGCACTTGTTAAATAACTTTTTGCTAAAAAACCAAATCCAATCTACAATTTCTAGGTGTGTTTAAGCACCCTTTTAAAGATCTTTTTAAATCGCTTGTTATTTCCCGGTCTTTTCTCACTGAATAATCCCGGTTAGTATATTACTAATAAACTTGTAGATGGGTATTTCAATTAATCTACGTAAAAAATAAGAATTTGTTTTAAAAACCAGGCAGTTGTTAGCATTGTATTTATAGTAAAATAAATTTCTGGCTTCAAATCGCAGAGATTTTCCGATGTAGTTAAGGTGAGTTTTAAGAACAAGTGACGTAGATCCGCGATGTTCATGGATCACAACTTATCCACACTTTGATTTAGATTTTTGCGGAAATCTGCCATCCGCAAAAATGTTTTGTTACTTAAAAACATCCCCACCTTTTTTACTAATCAGAGTTGGCAAATGTCCGCAAAAATCACAATCAAAATATAAAATCATCATCAACAGTGAGTTTTTAATAAAAAATTACAATAGTGGTTAATAGTTTTCAGAGGAAACTCTAATTACTAACAATTAACATGAATCCTTTTTGTCAAAAAAAATAAAATAAAATGAAAACCCCAGAGGTAATATTAAATAATTATTATAATTAAAAGGTACAGCAATTACAGATAAATTGTACAATCCATATATAAAGTGAGTGACTTTAATGATTTTTCGTTATGAGTTTCACTATCCAAATATTTAGGTCCCAATTAAATAATAAGTAGATGGATGATAGAAACTTTTGGTTCTGTCATCCCCCATAAGGTTTTAGGTGTACATATTGATCATAACTTAAAATGGAAAATGCATACAAAACTTCTTACAAAAAACTTGAATTCAGTTAAGTTTGCTCTTTCAATTCTATCTGAGTCTGCTTCATAAGACACCGTAAAAGTCGTTCATTTTGCCTATATCAATTCAATAATAAAATATAGCATAATCCTTTGGGGATCAGCAACTCATTCTTCAATTGTTTTAATCCCCAAAAAAGTATTGTCCGATCCATGGTGAAAGCCAAAAAACGACAAGGTTGTAAACCTATATTCATAAAACTGCACATATTAACCCTTCTTTGTATTTATTTATTAGAATTAGTATGTTCTGTGATACAAAATCCTGAAATTTTTGATAAATTTAAATCAAACGGCACATATAACACTAGATTAAAATATATATTTGACTATCCGATTTATAAACTATGTCATTTAGGAAAAAGCCCTGTTTATACATGGCACTAAAAGTTTTCAACAGTATGCCCAATGAAATAAGGAGCCAATCTTAAAATGCAATTATAGTATAATTTAAACAATTTCTGCTAGGAAAGGTGTATTACAAATTTTCAGATCACTTTGATGATCCACTGATCTCAAAGGTTTAAGGCTAATTTTTTGACTTATTAAGATTTTTTTAAACTTTAGAAGTTTTGTTTTTGTTTTAAGTAGTATATAACGTAGAGCAGGATTATTTAACATTGACAAAGCACCTATTTGCGTAGATTTATGATATATTTCGTAATGTGCTGATAAAGTGAATTTTAGTTTACTTATGGCTTTGAATCAAAACTCGTAAAAGTTTATAAAAACTATTTTTTGATCTTAAAAATGTAAAAATACATAGTGACTTCAAATAGCAGCGTGTTCAATGGAAAGGCACGCTGCATTTCGACGTCTGTTGTTTATTTCCACACTTAATGAGAATTATAACATAATTAATTGTTTCTAACCACTATATATGGTTCTCCTAGTGATTGTTCTTAAAACCTGATAAGGGGTCATTTTGAAGGTGATCACATATTGCACCGTGGATTTAGTCCGTGGAATTATACTAAAAAAAATACAGTTAAACCACTGTCATCAGAGCCAAGACTTCGCAGTTTTTAAGTCGTATTTTAGTAAAATACCAGGCGATTATCCGGGAATAGGTGAAGCCTATTAGGTATGATTCAATCATAATACCCCTATTTCTTTGTCGTGAATGTTCGTATAAAGTAGTTTAGGAATCGGCTGCTGCTCTCTGGTGGGATTTTTGTGTACGATTTAGGAAAATATATTAGGAGAAAGTTTGTTTTTTTTACGTGTAAGATTAGGTTTTTCGCAATAAAATCTAATTCAGTGTAATTGAAATATTGTTAACCAAAGCGCATTTGATGTTATTTTTCGGAAAAATGTATTTGTTGCATGATTAGTAATTATTTGTATATTTTAAATTATATTTATTTGTCTTCCATGGTTAAATGAAAGCGCTTTCCCCCAAAGTAAATTATATGGTAATGGAATAGGCTTGACATTTTTTGAGTTCTTCAAATTAAGCGGTTAAAGATCCTTCTCCTTGTAAAACGTTTGATAGGCAATCACTGTTTCCCCCACCTGCTTTATGCAATACTGTGCCTCCCGCCGAAAAAGACAATCTTCCTGTGGGAGACAAAGTAAACCCATGAGAATAACATATAACAATTGAAATATTGAGCACCCTTAACATTACCTCGTAGTAATGGACATATTTTGCCGCTCACCGGTTTACAGGTTACAGCCCTAGTAGCAGGAATAATCACATATGAATGTTGTAGCCACTTGCTGCAATTGGGTACTTCATGATGTGTCCAGCGCTGACCGGGCACTTCATTAAGTGCCAGGCTCACCTGAGCACATATGTTACCAACAAAATCGAGCAATAATGAAGTGCCTAACGCTCATTGCCCATTTGCTGTGCTGGACACTTGTAAAAACGTCAAACTGTGGTTTAGGTCATTGTTGTTATCCTATGTATTATTTGCAAAATAACAACATTTTAAAGGAACATCATAGAACATTGGCAATACGATTGTCTACCAGAAATCCAGACAGATGTCAATTTCAATTTTATGCTTTAATAAGAAAATAAAACATTACAAATTTTACCTAACAAATTTATATTTAACGTAACATATCAATATTGACATAAACGTTTTAACATATATTTAATCCCTACTACTTAGTTACCCTCACAAACAAATGATAAATCGAAACAAAGCAAACAAACCAAATATACAGAATTACGTAGGTATTTGTAATTCGAAAGTGCCAACAAGAATTCCGTGCAAAAATAAAGAAACGAATACTTCTTTGGTGTAAGAATTTTAAAAATGCATATTAAATTATTTTGCTTTGTATGTAATGTTTTAATTTTATTGATATTAACAAAAGTTGAAGGTCAAGCTTTTATTTTATGTTTGTACAAATGAATAAACATGAGATCATTACATCAAGCCTTTTTATTGTAAGACTAGCAGAAGATGCCCGTGGCTTCGCTCACGATAAAAATTGTAACACCCTGCTGCCTAAATGAAGATAGGCCACATACTGAGTTTATGATTACACACATAAGGTACAAAATTAATGATAACTTTAAGTTAACTGACTAAACTAAATCTAACTTTTATATAGTACATATAATCTAAATAATAAATAAAAAAAACCATAAAACCATTATTAAATTATCAAAATTGTAAATCAGCTGTATCCGTATGTGAAGCTTGAACCATCTGCTTGTTGAATGAACATTGAAAACTAAACAAAAAATTGAATGCCGTTTATTTTACTGGGTAACGTGTTTTAAACTAAAGGCAAAGAAAAGAAGAGAAAAGAAACCTCCAGTTCCTGCTAAAGCTGTACTTAGGAAAACTTATAAACTTCGACCTCACCAAGATTCCTTAAAAGTTCGAACTAAAACAAAACGTTCTTAGCAGATGCTTACGCCATAAGAACGTCCATGCAAAGGTCCAAGGTTGTAAGACCTATAAGGAAATTTGCTAATTCCGTCAATGAAATTCGCTAAAGGCGGAAGCAAAGTATTTTTTCTAATGATGTGCATAAAATAAATGGTTTAAATTAGCTCTTTAAATAACAGCTGTTACAGGGAAGAAAGGTCTTTAAACTATCTCTAGTCAGTGATTTATTTTATGTTCTATTCCTGAAAGCTGATTTGACATACTACCACCAATTTTTTGCTTTTTACATCTGTTTGGATATAAAAAGTTCATCAATTATTATTTGTATTCTGCTACAAGCCAAACTTGGTCGAGATAAAATAAAATTCGTGTTTTAGGATTTTGCAGTTTGATTTCAAAAGTACTTGTGATTTAGTAAATTGCCTAAATATCAAACCTTTTATACTTGATGAATAGATTCCATGAGCAAATGGATTATGTACGAAAACTAACGATGGATTAAATGCTACTTTTATATAGTACACAAAAAATAAATATTATAAACCAAAATATAAAACTGAATGAAATCGTTAAACATCTGTAACGACGAATCCATCAGTGAAGGTATCACCTGCTTGGAACACGTAAAATGTAAACAAAACGTCATCCCCTTTAATTATTGTGAGGAAACTTGGTTGAAATCGAATAAAACTCGGTTTTTAGAAGCTTCCTATTTAATTTCAAAAAGACACACGCTAGTTTTAAGTAGTCTAAAACCTTATCATATGTGAATACTACACGGGAAAAAAGTTTCAGCCATAACAGTACTCTAGTTTTTGCGTGAAAAGCGGTCTAAAGTGTGATGTTGAGCGTTACCAACATCGGGACATAAATTGAGATAAGGCTCGATTCGGATTCTCTGACCTTCAAAACGCAAAAATAACCAAAAAATTCATAATTCTAAGCAATGTACAGACAAAAATCTAATTTTATTTATATAGATTTTTTAGTATTTCTACATAAAATATAAAAAAAACTCTACATATGACCTCTTTGGTCTAGTGACCTGATTACTCAACCCCTTTCCATTAATTGTTTAAGGCCTAAATTGTTTATGCTATTCCTGTTGACACCAGCAGTTTAAATATCAAAGTTTATACCATGTGACAAAAATCTATATTAAGATGTAATCAATAAGTGTTGAAATTCAAATGTAAGTAGGTTGCTAGCAAATATTCAGTTTTTAATTTATCAGTATTATTATTTTTAATGAAACATTTTTATACATCGTTTAATTTAAAAGCTATTTTTAAGTAATTCGTTAACAAAATCTATTTTTAAAACACGGAAATTGCTATCCAAACACCATGAAGACAGATTATATATCCAAAAGGCGTAGATAAATAAAAACGATTAAACATATTTATATTCGAAAAATATTTAAAATCTTTTCTTAGCGAATTTAGCTTTCACGGAAGAAGTTCTTACCGTAGGATTCATTTCAAGACCTCAAGCCAAATACTATGATAAGTTTAGGTTTGGGGTGAAAAAAAGAAATTGGTACAGACTTTTAAGTGGTAATCAACCGGTTAAGTCCGAAAACCAGTCTGATCAGACCACCGGAATTGGGGGTGGAGAGGGATAAACTGCCAAAAAATTTTAACTTAACAGATTTAATAATAGCAACTGCTCAACATGTCCATACAGTTACAGCATGTTCCCAATAAGCGTTAGGCACCTCATGAAGTGTCCAGTTTCGTTGGACACATACTGTAATTTTGATTGAAATAATCGGGAGACACTAAAAGCCCAGCCACGCTGGGCACTTCTTGCAGTGCCTAGGCTGCGTTGGACATCTCACAAAATGCCCAATCACAGCAATTGGATACGACATGAATAAAATTAATCACAATCACCTCTAAAACATGCAAAAATGTTGCACCAACCAGCTCATCACTGTTGCATGAATGGTTGCCGCTATCCGGTCTGCAGGCGCGGTTAGCCGAACAGAGCAGCAAATTAAAATAGTTTCTTACAATTTATGTAAAATTTTGTTCATACAGTTTGGGTGTATTTATTATTTGCCGCACGTGCCGTCAGGCTCAATCACGATGCGTTTTTGGGGGTCCCCTGGTTGCCACGAAAGGGGAGGATTCTTTACTGCCGCGAAAAGTACTACTAACGGACCAACGGAACAACAAGTATTTTCGCGCGGCCTGGCTTTGACGCAGGGTGTACGGTGGGAGGGGGGGGGGAATTCGTTCGCGCGATTCGGCGGTGGTATGTCCTGTTTTCTTCAATGACAGGCGAGGTGGACGAGGGCACGAGGGTGAGTGTGACTTACCCTTCTTGGATGCACAGTTTTAAATCTGCTTCGTCCATGTCCATACAATTATTAACAGTGCGATTGCGAAAGCAGATTATGTACAGCTTTCGATTGCGAAAGCAAATTAATATTACAGAGTTAATATCGTAAAACGTCCTTGTAACTCAGTGTTCTTAAACTGTAATCAGTCTTAAGAATTTTTTAATTGTTTTTATGTGAGTTATTTAACTCGTTTAATGCCGGACTAAATAGTCCGAGGATGAGGGCGAGTAGGAAAGCGAGTTAGTACCGTCAACTCGCCTAGTATAAAAAGAACAAGTCGAATATTAGGCGAGTTGATCGAAAGCTAAAAAATACCTATATATTTTCAATTACGAATGCCTAGTGTAAAAGGCTAAAAAATATAAATAAAACGGAAAAGTACCGCTTTGTATATAACGAGATAAAGCTTGTAACATTTAACTGAACATAATTATAACCCCGTACATCGTGTACATAAGTAGCCACTGAAACTACAAATATCACAGAGGGGTTATTTCCTGGGTGTGTGAATCAGTTTACGAAATACAGAGTGTTTGATATGTAAATTCGCAATTTTATTCGAAATAACTTACTGAGTTTGGAGTAACTATAACCAGGCACAAAAGAACTTAAGTGTAACAGGGTATTATTGAAACAGTCGGATTCTTATAGTTTTTTACAGTACTCTCTAAACCGCAGAGTATGTTGAGTTATGCTTAAAGTAGGCAGTAAAAATAAAACGATAGTAACCAACGATAATGTTAGTTTATCTTAAATTTGCTAACTCAGAGGGGTGTCCGGCTAAAACGACACCCGACCAAAACCACACCCCTAGAGAATGCGGTAATAACGACACCGCAAAAATTAATATTGTTTTGTTAATTTACCGAATCACTTTTTAGTTTTGTAAAAAACAAAATAGTACGCCTTATGAATAAATCATTATTAGAGAAAATTAATGATAACGCATTTTTATGGCATTTTTTATTTGTCTGTTAGCACGATAGCGGCAGTGACGAAGCGTGCGGTAATTTCTGATTTTTATAACGATATATTTTTAATCATTCATGACAATGGAAGTGACCACGTATTTATTTTATGTTCATTTAATCAGAATGCAGTGCTTAAATTAAACTAAATTTATTTGTAAAGGTTTTTTGGCAGTTACACGAACTAACCCGCTTTTCAGGGATCACCCATATAAATATTTGTCAATAAGGAGTTCCAACATAAATCTTCGTAGGGTAGTTGAATTATCTTAGTCGTGGCATTGTTAGTTTCTAGTAGAATTTTGTTTACATTACTTCAAACTTACATAACTTCTTTTTAAGTCAGAAATTATAAAAAAAGGGCCCGAGCAACATTGCCTTAGTAGTCCCACGTACAGACCCCGGGCATTTTTTTAGGCTGCGTGAAAAATGTATTGTACATTATTAATCTATTATATCGGAAATTTTTAGGCAAATAATCTATGAGAACAATATTAATACATGTGTGGTGCAATGCAATTAAAATAGTATAATAACGGCTGCCATTCCCATTACTTATAATTTACCGATCGTATCATTCATGTCAATTCTCGCAGTAAACCTTTAAACAGCTATTTAAAAAAGATCTGGCTAACCAGTAATCCAGTAATTCAGCGTTAAAAGGTAAGTAACGAAAATGATTCAATGTTAAATAACTTTCCTTTTCGACTAGCAACAAACACGCTGTTTAAAAATGAACGGCAAATTGAAAAGTATACTTATAAAATATAATTTTGACAGTCAGGTATACTTTTTATCAAATCTGTGCTCACACTATTAAAATTAGAGTTTTTTTTTTTCTAGCGGTTATTTTGATAATAAAGGTTTAAACTTCACATTTGAATGTGAACTATAAGAATCCAATGACGTACAAGGCGTTTTTAACGTGTATCGCTTTATGGATTAAAAAAGATATGTGTCACAAAATTTATAAAACGAGCTTCATTTCTTAGCTTATTTTAGTACAATGGGATGTTCCGCTCCTGAGATATCAGGTTTAAAAAGCCGCGTTTACACTATACAATTTGTTTATAAACTTTTGTTTGTAATACATGTTTAATACAACTTTTGTTTTTAAAACTCGATCTTGTGTTTTAAAACATGTTTTACAACCAAAGTTTATAAAACAACAATTTCATTTCACCTTTCCGACAAGGCTCGGGAAACCTGCAACCTGTTGTAAAACACGAATTTTGGTTTTTAAACACGCTTGTTGTACAACTTGTTTAACAATTTTCATTGCTTTCTTAAACATGTTCAAACCAATTAGTATAGTTAATTGGTTGTACAGCACAAGTTTATAAAACAAGTTGTATAGTGTAAACGCGGCTAAACTCGGCGCCAACATTTTTCCCAGACCTAGATTAGCGCCGAGCTCGAGAGGCTGAATCCGTAGGGGGATTGTTAGGTACACCTAACCGGCCGTAGACGCTCAGAGCACAACAATCCCCAACGTAGGGGGATTGTAAATACCTAGGTAGCAGTAAAGAACTATACTAACTAGCAATCCCGAAGTTGGTGTCGTTATGACCGCATTCTTTAGGGGTGTAGTTTTGGTCGAATGACGTTTTAGCCGCGGTATTCGGAGGCAAGTACTTCTAAATGACAAGTGGCTTGAAGGGGCTAAATGCCTCTTATGAGGGAAAATTCAAACAATCATAATTTATTATAGTACAAAATACCTTCATATCAAACCAAATCTACCTTACATTGATATCCAGCCTACCAAATGGTTTTTAATCAAGTATCAGCATCATATGTTTTATATAAACAAAGCAGACGTTTTTAGATCCCAATGCTTTTTAAATGGCAGATATTTTAGATTATTTCTCGTTTTCTGGTGAATTTCAAGTAGTTTCATTATTTTTCCCGCCATCACGGAATAGAGACCTTTAATTTGAGCCCTCTCCCATCTTTCTACGACTTGCCAGACGCCCACAATTTTGACGCAAAGAATCGCCTTAGGAAATTAAATATATTATTTATCTAAGCATTTGAAATTCGCTGAGGATGGAAGTCTGTTGCAACGGTGGTAGTTTATACAGGGTGTTGATAAAAAACCCTTCGGGACTTCGGGAATTGGTTACTTACACCAAAACTAAGAAAAAAGTTCCTGTAAACATGGGTCCTAAAATGCTCGGTTATCCGTCTGTCGGTCTGTATGTGTTTTAACATGATTTTGCATAACTTTAGAATCACAAAAGATATAAACTTCAAACTTGGAACTTAAATGCTGACTATTAAGACCTATTTTCGTACGAAATATCAAGTTTCTACTTTGTACCATTTCAAAATGGCAGCCACTTTTATATTTTAAAACTTAATCTCTTAAAAACCGAAAATTTTTAAAAATTTGGACAAGCGACAAAAAAGTTGCGAAATTTCATTTCCTACAAAACCATATCAAGATTATTAAGATCGAACAAGAATTAATGGAGTTATTATAATTGTTCTAACAGAATTCAAGTAAATTTGCCATAGCTACCATAAAACATGCATGTATTTTGTTGGAAAATTTGCAATAACTCCATTAATTATTGTTTGATCTTAATAGTCTTGATATGGTTTTGTAGGAAATAAAATTTCGCAACTTTTTTGTCTGTTGTTCAATTTTTGAAAAAATTACGGTTTTTAAGAAATTTAGTTTTAAAATATAATAATGGCTGCCATTTTGAAATGGTACAAGGTAGAAACTTGATACTCCGCACGAAAATAGGTCCTAATAGTTAACATATAAATACTAAGTTTGAAGTTGATATCTTTTGTCGTTCCAAAGTTATGCAAAATCATGTTAAAAACACATACAGACCGACAGACGGATAACCGAGCATTTTAGGACCCATGTTTATAGGAACTTTTTTCTTAGTTTTGATGTAAGTAACCATATCCCGAAGTCCTGAAGGGTTTTTTATCAACACCCTGTATAGTCATAATTTTTATTGATTTACGTTTTAGGACAGTGGGTTGCAAATGTTCCTCTTCAAAGATTACCAGAAAGAATCTTTTGACCAAAACAATTCAAATAAAATCAATAACAAAATAATTATTCATTGTTCGTCATTTACTCTTGGTAATTTTTTCAAAAGGGCGCCTTTGATGACAAATTTGCAATAAGAAAGTCGCCTGAATATAAAATTTGAAGTTACTTTAAAATATTAGTAATTTGTCTTCAATAAACTTTTAAGGAAGATATAAAATATTCAGTTGAGCCAGCCAAAAAGTGCTTTTTGGCAGACATTTTTTAATTTAGCGGCTGTATTAATTGTTGTACAACAATATGTAAAAAAGAGATATATATTTTTAAAGCAATTATTTATTGTACAACAAATCTTTTATCTAAACTTCATCATAACAGTGATACAGCCAAAAACTCATTATTTTAACGCTTTTCTCAATGCTTTTTTCAACCGCTAGAGGCCGACGGAAAACCAAAGATATTATCAGGACCCCTGTGGACGTTTTTTTTATTTTTATCACTGGCAATTTCCTCACTTGCGGGTCACCCGGTTGGGATTGTATGCTGCAACAAGATTGTCAGTTTGTTTAAGGTGCTCAAAGTAAATAGTAATTTTCTAATAATAACAACAAGAAGCCTAACTTTATGTGGCTGGGGAAAATCTCCGAAAAATTGTGAATGGGGCTACTTTTAGCTTAGCCGTGTTATGTAAAACTGACAAATATTTTTGGAGTACAAATATTTTGCGGTTCATCAACTCGTATTCAACCCGCCTAGTGGGGGGGGGGGGGGCGGAGGGTAACATTCCTGAGTCATTGCGTGGTGTTGCAGTCCTCAGGTACCTGTCACCCTCAAGGCGGAATATTGGTTGGTGAACTTTTTTCGTCAGTTTGATATGCGGCGAAATATCGGTGCAAAAATAAAAGGACCGAATGGGACACCCTGGTATATTAAAATTGTATTATAAAAGAATGACCACCGTCCAAATTCACTCGATGTTTTGGTTTAATGTGAAAAAGAGTGAAGAATAAATAGGACGTCAATTATTCTAATAATCCTAACAAGATCTAATCTAATATCTTATGAAAGATCTAGTAACACATTATTTTCAACCTAATACTTGAATTCTGAAATTTCAATTCAAATATTTTATATTAGATCTTTTATAAAATATTTTATGATGTGATGCGGGCCATGAACTCGATGAATGTTAAAGTAAATTTTAAAGTACGTATTTTTTATCCAGAAACGCAAACCGTACTGTTCATCAAGGAGTATTTTTCATTATGTTTCACGTTGGATAATCCATTAATTTAGGAAGGTAGGTTAATTCGAAAATATGCTATCACCGTGCGTCAAACTACTTTACTTGAGATTGGAAGACCGCGCTTCTTACGAAACCGTGCCACGCTCTTAATCCGTCAAGTGCCACGGCTGTTGGAATGGAGTAGACATTACATGTCCAAAGCGGTTCGCGAATTATTGTTTTGATCCAACTGTACTATATACGTTTCACCAGTTCCCGCCTAACATCCAGCGCTCTTGGGCGCCAAAGCCGCAGACGCAGATGTTCCCGCCAAATTCATTCCCGCACAACACGGCGACGAAGCCTCCCTCCTCCCCCTCCAAAAAATAAAACAAAATCAGTACTTCTTAGCTATTTTCCTGTAGATCTGCTCAGTCATATTAGTTTTATGGGAACGTAGAAAAATTAATTTGAAAATGAAAAAATTAATAACACGAGACTTATGAGTTGCCATATTGGTTACGGAATTACAATGAAATGTAAAATCCAGCCACACGCTTTATTGCAGCCATATGATTTTTTGCGGAAGTGAAAACTATATCTAAATAGGGTCTAATTTCAACTAGTAGGCAATCTATAGTGTATTTTAAATCAAAGATCTTAATATCAAGTATGTACTGTAACACATTTTTCTTCAGTCATAGGCCCTATTATAACGTTGATAAACAAACTTATAGACTAGGGGGTCTCTTTCTAGTTTAGAACATTTTTGACAACAAAATTTCTGCAGTACTCTGCATTATTTCAGTTTATGCGTAGTTTTTCAGTTCTTAAATATCATTTTTGTTCCATCTACCAACGAAGTCGTCTTTTAGTCCCTGGAATAGAATACTAAAGTACTAGTTTATACTCCATGGGACTAAAAGTAATCTCATAAGAAATACATAAGGATAAATCTAGCAACGCCGCGATGGACAATGAGAAAATTCGGCAGAATTATCGATTTTCATTTGCTTACTCTAAATTGAATTCAAGAACTTAAGAAAACAAACACCGTATGCATTTAATAGCCATGTAATAATATTTTTTATGAACTAAGTTGGCAACCCTGAATAAAAAACACCTGATTAAGAGTTTGTTATCACCGATATGCCGAACGTTTTTGAAAACATGATTGCTTCTTACATCATTTACCTAAATGTGCCGATAAATTTTGGGAGGTATTTTGAATTAATGAACTTTAGAAAAAATGGTGTTAAATAGTGTGAAAGTGTGAATAAATTGTTGATTAAATTGGCTATGTAGCTTATGTTAGTATATATTTATATGCGATTCTAATTTAACCTCGTTTAAAGGAGAAAAGGATCATATGAAGGAAAAGTTATATTGACACAGTTATTGTTATTTTTCCTCCACCTAATAATAGTGTAGGTGGAGGAAAAATGTTGTGTGCATCAAGGATAAAATTATGAGCGAATAAGTTGAATTTTATTTAAAATATTTTGTCAAAAAATTAGCTCAAGTAGTTTAGTTTTTACAGCAGGTTAAAGAAAACTAATAAGATTGTGTTCGAATCTTACTCAACTACGCCGCTCGGAAACGACGTTAACTTTTTGATGCGCGTTATTCAAATAAACTGATGTTTGAAGCACTTGCAAATCACAGATTTCTTTTGTATCTTACACACTCACAGATAATCAGTGTGGGCAAATAATGGTATAGAGAATTTTGACATAAACCGCACTTTGTGACATGAAAAAGCTGTCCTGCTGGAATTTTTTTGTTTTTTGGTCAGAGTCAAAGTATCAGCGTAAACGTTTGAGCCAATTGGTTAAATCGCATAAGGCTTATTTTTTCGGAAAATTAGCCCGAATCGTTTAATTTTTATAGCAGGTAAAAGTTGTGGTTAAAACGCACTGGTCTAAAGCTTGATCCGCACTGCTGCCCGCTTTATTTTAACCTATTTTTAAGTATATACGTTTGGTTTTAATTTGTTATTTTCGTAAGTTTATCGTTAATAGGCTATCAATTTTCAAGGTAAAAAATTATATCAATTATCAATACTAATCACTGACTTATTTTAAGTCTAGAACAAGCAAACTAATCAATCTGGTTTACAAATTATATTACAAAATATATTATTAAGAGGTATATCATAAAGTAACTTGTCATATAGAATTTGTGTGGTATAAAAGTACTTTCTTTTAAATCTTGATATTCCCATTGACAGTGTTAATCCCGTTTTGGCATTGTTCTTTTTAGACTACTATCTGGAATTACCTTGATTTTTTTCCATTATGTTTTATTAATATAAGCATACTTTGGTATTTTTTATTCTTTGACTAACAATGTTTTTTCAAATGATGCCTTTATTTTTTAGCTGTTTAGATCCATGATTATTTTGGTAAGGCAAAAACTTACCAAGCTAATATTGTTAAAAAATGTGTAGAAAATAACGGGTTCAAAGTATTGAGGAAATAAATTAGGTATTAAAAAGACTGAAGTTGTTTTTTTAGCCCTTACATACCATAAAACAACCTTACTGTGTGAATTTCAAACCAATAATAACACTACAATGGTTGAAAAAGTGCTATTTATGAATTCACTTTTAGAGGGGTTTAAATGAATTATTATTTCATTAACAAAACTTAAACATGGAGAGTAAAGTAAGAACAACAGTTTGGAATGTAATAACAATATTTCAACCCAATATTAACCGAACAGGGCGCCGTTAAAGTGACGCGTTTTATAATGGCGAGTGCAGGGCAACGGCGGCTTTTGCCATGCGGTGGTGGGGGGAGCGCCGGACCGCCGGGCGAACACAGCAGGGCGCAATCCAGAGGTTCTATATCGTTGGTTTTCTCATGAAATATATCCAAAGTTTTCATAATATGTGTTGCAACGTTTTCTATTCCGAGATGAAAGGGTCAAGATCTAGCAATAGTTTAAACAAACCTTGAGTTTTTCAGCATGACGCCATGAAACATGTTATTTAATTTTTCATGATTATATTTTATATTCGTACGACAGTGATAAGAGTAAATTGTAATGTAATATACCAAAATATTGTGCAGATAAATAAATATTTATTTCTTTATTTTATTTAAAAATCAGAGGATAAGAAACATGCATTGAAATTAATTTGGGTTTGGCTTTAAGACAGAAGGACTTCAAAATGCGGTTAAATGATTTGAACATGTCGCTGCAATTTGAAGTCAGTCTGCGTTATTGTTGCCATGTAGATTAGTTGGGCCTTATATGTTACTTTAATATTTATTTTCATTTTAAAAATAACATTTTATACAATCACTTCCCCGTTGTCATTTTTAATCTAAAATGTAAACAATTTTGGGCAACGTGGGTTACCAACAATCATAATACGACATTAATTTGGTATTAATTCGCTTTGAAATATGCAATTGAAATTGTATATATTTTTCGAGCTTCGATGTTTTAGACTATGAGAAGAGTCATATAAATCAATGGCGATAAAAACAGGCATCGTACCGGAGTCGGTTAAGTCTGCAAGACGTTGTGACTTCAAAAAGCCTTGTAGCGGTTTCACAATGTCGCTGAAATTTGACGTCAGTCTGCACATTGGGAATAGGTATTTACATTTTTAAAAATCACTTTTTAATCTATCACTTTCACGTCATTTTTAATCTAAACTTTACACAATATTTAGCAACGTGGGTCACCAGGAACATAATGCGACATAATTGTGTTATTAATTCACTTTGAAATATTCCATTAAATTAATTTTTATGTATTTGTCGTGCTTCGATTGTTTTAGACTATGAGAAGAATCATAGAAATCAATGGCAACAATAACAGGCATCATAATTAATTTCAGTAAGTAAATAAGACGTCATGACTTTAAAATGCCGTGTAGCGGTTTCACAATGTCGCTGCAATTTGACGTCAGTCTGCATCATTGTCGCCATGCGGATTAGGACCTATATGTTACTTTAATAGGTATTTACATTTTTAAAATCACATTTTACTCTATCACTTTCACGTTGTCATTTTTTATCTAAAATTTACACAATATTAACCAACGTGGGTTTCCAGAAAACAACATAAAACACGACATAATTTTTGTTATTAATTCGCTTTGAAATATTCAATTAAATTAATTTGAATATATTTGTCGTGCTTCGATTGTTTTAGACTACGAGAAAAGCCATAGGAATCAATGACAATAAAAACAGGCCTCATAATTAATTTAGATACGTTTGTAATAAGTTATGACTTCAAAATGCCATGTAGCGTTTTAAAAATGTCGCTGCAATTTAACATCAGTCTGTATCATTGTCACCTTGCAAATTAGGCCCTATGTTAGGTTACCTTGATAATTATTTTCGTTTGTAAAAATCACAATGTACTCTAACGCCGTCACTTTGTTATCTGTGAAAGTTACCCAATTTTGAGCAGCATGGGTTTACTAGAAATCATAATGTGACATATTTTCTTATAGATTTTGAGTCGCCTAGAAATATGCCATCATATTTTTATTTAATTTTTCATGTTTCGATTTTTAATTTCACTATGTGAAGAATCATAGAAATCTATGGCAATAAAAACAGGTATTATAATTAAGTTCAGTTAGGCTGTAGGACGTTGTGACTTCAAAATGCCGTGAAGCGATTTCAAAATGTCGCAGCAGTTTGACGCCAATCTTCATTATTGTCGCCATGCGAATGATATTTGGTCTTAATTGCTGTTTTCACGGGTTAGGTAATTAATCACTGATTAAGTTAGGATCCTTGTTCTATTAGGCAACGTACTTCAACATTCATCAAGACTTATATGTTCTTGTTCAAACCCCTGGAATGTCTCGCATTTACGGATCACCCGACCCGGAGTAATCAAACTAGAATCTTGAAAATCTGCTATAGACATTCCATTCCATCATTCCGTTATTTTCATAGAATCGGGGTTATTAGAATTAGAAATTTTAGGAGAGTTTGCGCGCTTGCTGAGAGAGATTCAGGCCATGTTCAAACAAATATACTACTTCTACCGTACATTTTCCACTCTAGCTGCTAAACGAGTAGTCTAATCTTGAATGTGATTGAAAAAATTTAGAGAATTAGGTTTCCTCACTTTTTGGCCAACACATTTTATATTTTTTATGACAGTTTTTGGTGTATTAAAAAACATATTTAATTAATATGTTAGGCATAGAGTCCGTCCATTGTTTTATTTACTATAGTATACATCAGTTTTACATCATACATATGTCTCTTATTCTTATGAGACAAATTGGCCAACAGATTTTAGGGGACAGCGCGGCGAAATGAAAGTTCTGATTTCAAACCCCTGGAATGGATTTTTATTCAAACAACAGTATTAGAAACACAACTTTATATGTTAAATAGTAGATTAACTAGGACATTTCAGCATTCTTAAGCCAACTCATACAATTTGAGGGAAAAATGAAAATTCATCAAGGAAACGTTTTATCTTCTCATTTCAACCTGGGGTGGATCACTATTTGCAGCCTTACTGCTTTTATCAAGTGCTTAAGACGAATAATTTAGACAAATCATTGAAATCATCAGTCAATTTTGAAAATTTCAAAAATTACCCATTATAAATAACGTATTCCAAATATTTTTTATCCTTTCAGCGAGCGAAGCCGCGGGTATAACTACTAGTACAAAATAAGATAACACCTCCATTGATTAGCATACAGTTTAAAGTCAAATAGAAAATGTGCGCAAGACACAGTTATATTTTTTAACTATTTTGCCGGTTTAATCTTGAGTTTACATAAATTTAACTATTTTGAGAGACTAAGACGCATAAAGTTTGGCCTCAATAAAAAATAAATACTTTTGGATTCAGTTACTTCGAATTTTTAGGATTGTCAAACGTGCCATGGAAAGTAACGCAAAACTAATTGAAGATTGTAATTCATTAGTGTCTTTAATCTCTTATAAACAGTGGGATTAAGTAACTGACTACTCAATTAAATTGACTTCAGTTTTAACTAAAAAAGAATCAATGGACTGATAATTTTTTCGTAATATTGTTTTGAACTGCATCGTTTTCCCGCATGACTTAAAACAAACACTGATTCGCCCGATATTTAAAGACGGCAATTCTGGTTTGCCGGGTGGCTGGCGCCCCATTGCAAATGTTTCAACCTTCTCCATAAATTTCGAACATGTTTTTGCTAAATGACTGAAGAATTTTTTAATTCTTAAACTTTTCAAATCCTTAAATATTTTGACTTTGCCATTGCAATACATTTTCCAGGTCATAATATTCTATAAATTTAAATATTCTTCATTTCAATTAGGTGCAGATATCCATGACCACTTTACAAGAAATAGGTTTCTACATAGGCAAAAATCCCACAGATTAGATTTGGCTGCATCTCTTCCACAAAACATTGGTCCTAAATTGTATAAAAAACTTCCCTCCATTATCTATATATATAAAAGCCAAAACGGTTGACTGACTGACTGACTGACTGACTGACTCACTGATCACAGTTTCTCAAAAACTGTAAGGCTTTGGGCCATGAAACTTGGTACAAATAATCTTTATAGCTTCTAGATGCGTACTAAGAAAGGATTTTAAAATATACTCTCACATAAGGCTAAAATACGGTATATTATAAAATTCAAGATGGCGGCCATTTTTAGTTTTCAAAGCATATTTTCTAAAACAATGTAGGGCTTTGGGCCGTGAAACTTGGCTGAAATATTCTTCATAGGCTATAAATGCATACTGATTAAGGTTTTTGAAATGCTTTCTCTGAAAAAGGTACAATAAGGTAAATTGAAAAATTCAAAATGGCGGCCTTTCCAGTTTTTAGAGCTGTGATTAAAAATTATGGATTGAACATCTATAGAATATTTTCAAGGGACAAAAAATAGAAATTCCATCCACCAAAAGAATAGACTATACAAATCTATTACGGTTACCTTATACATATATTTGTCAGATACCACTCGGAGTGATTATGTATTTGTCTCGCGTTTACGGATCACCCGACCCGGAGTAATCAAACTAGAATCTTGAAAATCTGCTATAGACATTCCATTCCATCATTCCGTTATTTTCATAGAATCGGGGTTATTAGAATTAGAAATTTTAGGAGAGTTTGCGCGCTTGCTGAGAGAGATTCAGGCCATGTTCAAACAAATATACTACTTCTACCGTACATTTTCCACTCTAGCTGCTAAACGAGTAGTCTAATCTTGAATGTGATTGAAAAAATTTAGAGAAGTAGGTTTCCTCACTTTTTGGCCAACACATTTTATATTTTTTATGACAGTTTTTGGTGTATTAAAAAACATACTTAATTAATATGTTAGGCATAGAGTCCGTCCATTGTTTTATTTACTATAGTATACATCAGTTTTACATCATACATATGTCTCTTATTCTTATGAGACAAATTGGCCAACAGATTTTAGGGGACAGCGCGGCGAAATGAAAGTTCTGATTTCAAACCCCTGGAATGGATTTTTATTCAAACAACAGTATTAGAAACACAACTTTATATGTTAAATAGTAGATTAACTAGGACATTTCAGCATTCTTAAGCCAACTCATACAATTTGAGGGAAAAATGAAAATTCATCAAGAAAACGTTTTATCTTCTCATTTCAACCTGGGGTGGATCACTATTTGCAGCCTTACTGCTTTTATCAAGTGCTTAAGACGAGTAATTTAGACAAATCATTGAAATCATCAGTCAATTTTGAAAATTTCAAAAATTACCCATTATAAATAACGTGTATTCCAAATATTTTTTATCCTTTCAGCGAGCGAAGCCGCGGGTATAACTACTAGTACAAAATAAGATAACACCTCCATCTTTTACAAAGGCATTAAAAAAATTCATTACAAAATTACTGTCGATGTGGCAGGTTTACGAACTCGTCCAAGAGAATATAGTTTTACATGACTGTACCAAATTTTGTCACGATTGGACGATATTTACGAGAGTTATCGTGCTAACAAAACTAAAAAATTAAAATTCGATTTTCCATTTAAGAACATGTTAAATTTTGGAAAAAATCATCATTTGTGCAGTTAAAAATGAATTTTCACAACAAACTTACTTCATATCCAGAAAACACACATAAAAAGCTATCAACTAATATAAATATTTATATGATTGCTGAGGTTACTCAGAACGGATATTTTTTAAACATTGTGTTCTGTTAAAACGCCGGTAATAGCTTATTTCTAAGGAAATTCACTAAATAATAAATGATAAAATCGATGCAGAAAACCAACATTTTAGTACGTTTGTATATACTGACCGTGACTTCGAACTACCATGAGAATGAAACGCATAAACGGCGAATACGTTTAAGTTCACTGGAGTACTGCGTCATCGGGATATACTGGCCATGACCTCGAACTCCGGTGAAAACCACTATATATATATATATATATATATACACACACACATATATATAAATTCAAACGAATAGTGTTTTTTGCTTCTGGGGGCCCCCCCAGAAGCAAATAGTATATATATATATATATATATATATAATATATATATATATATATATATATATATATATATATATATATATATATATACGATAGCGGCCGTAAATATGATCCGATCTTAATGAAATTTGGTACAGGCGTGTAAAGTGGTAATCACTCGGACCAGCCCGATCGGACCACCGGAAGGGGGGGGTAAAGGGGGTAAACCCCCCAAAAATGGGTTTTTTGAGTTTTTTACATAGAAAATTAAAAATTATCGAATTTTTACTATCATTTTCGAATTCAGCTCAAAAAGTAAACAATTTAGTATTTTTAATCACTGCTCTATGTCCATTGGTTTCCGAGATATTGAAAGTGGTAAACACAGTACGTTGTCCCAATGTTAACCTTATGGGAAATAAAGAAAATTCTATATCTCGCTTATTTCTCAACATATCTTGATAAAACTTGGTAAATGGCTTCTTCTAGTTCAGATCAACTAAATATTAAATTAAAACCACCCAGTTTTAATATACCCGTAGCAGCAAACCTGCATACTCATTCCCCATGTTATTCTTATGGAGCTTACAAAAACATGTTGAGTCTCGCTATGTTGCAATGAAATATGTTGTTTTGCATTTGAAATTCGCTGAGTATGCAGGTCTGCTGCAACGGGGGTATTTTATTCTTCCATAACATATTACGAATTGGACGCACTTTCTAGTTTAGCAGTTTAGTCTTAAAAATACTGACATTTCCTAGTTAATCCAGCTTTTAACTTATGAAATTGGGTTTAATTAGTTTAAATCAAAAGGTAGGATTACCCCTTAGCTGGGCTTGAACCAACAACTTTAATCGCATCGTGCTCTCACCAATTTGACTCAGGAGAATATAAGGCATATGAAAGTTAACTAATGTAAACGAAAATAAATAATACATGGGGTGGTCTCTAGACCTATCATCAACACCTGAATGTAGTATGGTTATAAAATGGACCTATATCTATAAAAAAATGTACAGAGAAGCTGTTGGCCACTGACTGAGGGAACCTAATTTCCCAAAAAGCTTTTCAATCACACTCAGGATTGGATTACTCGTTTAGCAGATATAAATAGTCAGATTGTTTGTAGAAATAGTATATTTTTGGAACTTAGGCTAAATCACCCTCAGCTAGCACGCAAACCCTTATAAAAATTTTAATTAAAAACCCAATTTTAGAGTAACTTTTATAAAAATAACGGAATAACGGAATTAAATGTTCATGCTGAGTTTCAAGGTTTGGGTTATAATACTTCTGGTGATCTGTAAAACGCAAGTAAACTTAGTGTTATCTGACCAATATATAGTAGATAGCCGTAGTAGTTTGGTACAGTTTAATCTTTTAGTAACTTAAATTTCTATCTTTTGTATCTTGAAAATATTCGTTAGTTCCATCCATCATTTTTACTTAATCATAGCTCTAAAATAAAGCCGCCATTTTGAATTCAATAGCTTTCCTTCCTTGAGCCTTTTGAGAGAAAATGTTTTAAAATCCTTTCTTAGTATACGCTACTAGAGCCTATAAAGTATGTTTATGCCAAGTTTTATGGCTAAAGACCCACATTGTTTTCGAAAATAAGCTTTGAAAACTAAAAATGGCCACAATTTTGAATTTTATAATATAACCCACTTTTGCCTTTTAAACAAATATATTTTAAAACCCTTTCTTATCACGCAAAGTCTTTAGAGATTATTTGTACCAAGTTTCATGGCCCAGAGCCTTATAGTTTATGAGAAACTGTGATCAGTGAGTCAGTCCGTCAGTCAGTCAGTCAGTCAGTCAACCGTGTTTCGCTTTATATATATATATTTTCGACCAAGAAAGAAAGAGTGATCAGTTAGGTAGGCCTATTGATAAAATTCAACTTTTAAATTTACAACCAGTTAAATCTATATTCATTAAACTGTTGCATATATTCGATTTATTTCTATGTTTGTTGCACTCACTCATGCCTACTCATTTATTTTATATTTCAAAACAACTGAGTAGTGAAGTGATATAGCGGCTGGATTAAATAGAATTCCTTTTTTAAGTACATTTTGAAGCTATTCCATTTGTTTTTTAGTTTGATTAAATTGTATCGTTTTCATTAAAAGGCATGGCATTTTTTAATTCGGTTGCGGTTCGTTTGCGGTTCGTTCGTTACTTTTATTTGAGATGTGAATCAAAATCTTTCGCAGCAATTTTTGATGCACGAAACAAGCTTTTTATGATAGAATGGTTTGTTTGTTTTAGATTGCAGTGTTAAACTACGCTTACAACATAAGATATTAACATATTAAAACTCGAAAATTATAAATAAAGAGTAATTTTGTGGCGAACATTTTAAAGTAAAAACTATAATTTATTCATTTTGGTTTTTTGCCCTGGACTGGTGTGACTTATATAATGGTTTTAATTTACCTGTCCGTCCACAGTCCAAATTTTTGTCGATAATCACGACCTGGTTTCGGCACTAGGTTGTGCCATGATCACGTGTGTAGTCAGTCGGGAGAGTCAAGCTTGTAAATCGAAGTCGAAGTTGCAGTCACATCGACGTTGTCGAGAGTTAAAAATGACACATACACATTCACACATATTACACGAACGAGCGAAACAACGAAAAACAAACATAAATGGTACACCGGACGTTCAACGGACACAGTCAGCTTTACGTACTCGCGGTCACGTTACCGGCGCGAGGAGACTGGCGACGACGGGAGCGATGTCTAGGTGACCTATGGTCCTTCGGCCTTGGACTCGTCCTGCGAGGGGTGTTATCTGTTGATAATGGACTCGTCCGGTGTAACTTGGTTTCTAAAATTTGATTGAAAATTAAATGAGAGCTATAGTGAAGCTTCTCATTTAAAACAAGGTTTTCATTTTCTTTCAGAGCCTTGACACATTGGAAGAATTTCACATCTACAAGGCTCTGAAAGAAAATGAAAACCTTGTTTTAAATGAGAAGCTTCACTATAGCTCTCATTTAATTTTCAATCAAATTTTAGAAACCAAGTTACACCGGACGAGTCCATTATCAACAGATAACACCCCTCGCAGGACGAGTCCAAGGCCGAAGGACCATAGGTCACCTAGACATCGCTCCCGTCGTCGCCAGTCTCCTCGCGCCGGTACCGTGAACGCGAGTACGTAAAGCTGACTGTGTCCGTTGAACGTCCGGTGTACCATTTATGTTTGTTTTTCGTTGTTTCGCTCGTTCGTGTAATATGTGTGAATGTGTATGTGTCATTTTTAACTCTCGACAACGTCGATGTGACTGCAACTTCGACTTCGATTTACAAGCTTGACTCTCCCGACTGACTACACACGTGATCATGGCACAACCTAGTGCCGAAACCAGGTCGTGATTATCGACAAAAATTTGGACTGTGGACGGACAGGTAAATTAAAACCATTATAAAAACTATAAAACGACTTTCCAAAAAGTACTCTCACGAACGTCCGTTACAGGTAAACGAACCGAGCTTTAAAGCGTTCAGCTCTGTTTAAGTGTAGAGAGATGTGTTATGGCAGCGTTCACAGTCAGATAGATTTCAGTATTGCAAAATTCATCCTTGAAGATAACTTTAAACAAATGTATTTTTAAGTAACTTATCAAATTAGTTATAAGCAATCACACATGAAAGATGAAGAACTACCTAAAAAATCATATTATATATAATAAATAGCAGTTCAATTTGAAAAGGCAATTATTTATTCATGCGAAGAATTAATTTCAAATTTGTTATTTGGTCGAGCGGACGCCGGAAGTTTTGGCAGCTGCCGCTTACAATGGAAAGCTCACATCTGCTTCCTATAAAATAATTTAGTTTTTGCTCTGTTGCTACTGAAAATCGCAATACAAATTACGAGTTTAGCTTGTATATTTGTATCTACTTCGAATCTTTGCTTTAAACACTTTAACCAAAAAATGTTATCAGATATCTTTGACGCAATATGGTAGATAGTGGATTGGTTAACGATTATTAAAAATCCTTATTAATTTGTTAATTTTTCGTTATGAATAGTAAAAAAAACAACATATTCGATACAGTCTCCATAAATATGTATTACTACATGTCTTATAACTGTTATTTAAACAAAAAATCCATTCATCGAATGAGAAGTTGAAAGAGTATTTGGGGTGACAATTTAAGCCCTAACCAAAACAATAAATTTTTAATTAATGAATATCAGCATTACAAAACAATGTATAAATTTCATATAAATATTTTTGTTTTTTTGTAAAGCGAAATTAGAAAAAGGAAACGTTTAGAACAGACTATCAATCCGTTTTACTATCGGTAACATTCCAGTTCTGTAGTTGAAACGTATCGCCATTTCGGATAAGCAATAAAACAGGCATTCATGCAGTAAAATATTCTTTAAATGTTAGCACAGATAAAACTAAAATAACTCTTTACAGCAATTTTATTACAGAATGTGCCATACAAGCAAACGGTTTTCTTTCCATAATAAATTCAAAATAAGATTGTAAATTACGATTTAGAACAACTAAAGGAAGAAGAAGGAAATAAAGGTGTAGGCCTATTGTGTTTAATTTTGTTTAATTTGACTGATTTTTTCGAATGACTTTTTAAGGAAAGTTCATGTTGTTTATTATATTGCTATGAATAAAATTACTAAAAGTAGAGTAAAAAAGATATGAAGAATTAGTAAAAAGGTAATGTGAAGAAAAGATCAAAAACAGTATTGCTAAATGCTGCTTAAGTAAATGAAATCATCTATACAACAAATATAAGGTATTTGTACATTGTCGTGTATTAGTTAATTATTATGTTCAAAACTAATACGTGAGGAGCATAACCACCTATTTAAAAAACTAGTTTGTCTGAAAATTATTATAGGAAAATAAGCGTAAAACGAGTTTAATCTTACTTAGAGGATCATTTCGGCGAAAGAGTGTACCACGGTACCTACAAAATATGTAAGCGGCCTGAAGAAAATTTTAATCAAAACAACCTTTATTTCCCTGTATCTGCCAATGCAATAGTAAATTAAAGCTTCGCTAAAATTTACTATTTGAAGTATGAAAGTAATTTCTCTTAGTATAACTCCACAATCATTTAGAAAGAGTTTTTTTATTAGTTTTCTCAACGTCTTGAAATGTATCCATATAAAATTGATGGTGAAATCCTCTTTTACAACGAAAGAAAATAAAATTCAATAATGCCTAGAATCTGAGAATTAATGGACTGCCGAACTGACAACTGCCTCGACGGAGCGTCTACAACAGTTCCTCCAAGTAAAGTGGATTCATTAAACAAGCGACCCCTCATCCTCTGTGAGATACAGAGAACCATGCACAACTACTTCAAGTCTACTTTAATTAGATTTTGTAGTGGTAACGTTTAGGTGGTGTTTCATAAAATGATTTTTATGTGCTTTTTATAATGTATAGATAATAAATAGGAGAGTTTCATGAACCTGTTATTTCTTACATTTAGACTCATTTAAATTCTGACTTTGATTAGTTCATTATGTTAATTAATTGTTCATTACTATCTCGCTGATATTTTCATTTGGCAAGTTGTCCTTTTTTATATATTATTTTATCACTTTATAATAAATATTATGAATTATTCAACATGCACTCTGATTGACGAACGACTGTTACCTTCTGTTGGTCAGGTATACTACACTGGCCATCCACACTAAAAATCTAAATATATAATAATACTAATATTATTAGTAGAATTGGGTTCGTTAATAGTTCTACTAGTTTAGATTTCCTATGTCCGTTCTTGCTCCCGTTTTCAGCTAGGAGACCCAAACACCACTAATATTTGATATTTTAAAACAAAACGAATTCTTCAAACTACACTCCAGTGAAATAATTGTAATTAGTTAGTTGATACAAAATTAGCTAAACAAAATCATTAAAATTATTTTTTCATCCCCTTAAAAAGGAACAACCGTAGTTCCAAGCAGAAGTGACTCAAAAAGCTGTTTAAAATCAGTACAGGAAAAATTATTATTCAACTACTTAACAAATAATATCAAAATATTATTTTTATCCACATAGGGAACATGGGAACACTACTTTATTCATGGAGTATATTTTAAAATGAAGTTACAATATACTCCATTTTTGTATTTTTAAATTTTAAAAATGAGTACGTGATTTTTAATTATAAGAGTACCTAGATATATGGACCATTTGTGGTGAAGATTTTAATCAATAAGTTTAAAAGCCAGTGCGGCTATATGTTTGAATGGGTAGAGGTTGTTATTCGCATGGGAGTGGTGGTGGGTGGGGAGGGGTGGGGGTAAATGGGCCTAACTTTGATTGGGCTCAGTCACGTGAAGGTTTTATTCCAATATAGCGATCCAAATCACTGAAATTGTGTGGTTTCGGTTTTATTATGAACTACTCGGCAGGTCATAACCAACCTTGAAAACCATTAATGTTACACCATACACACACATACAGCCCGAATCAAATCACGTGGCCCAGTTCTGTTATAGCACATGTGTCACTTAGAATTGGGCTTATGGCTGGCTGGGACAGGTCAGTTGACTTGGACTATACTTATGTCAGTGTCACTGACGCTGTTCATTAAGTTTATGGACGAGGTGACAACTTTGTGTTTGATATCAGCTGATTAACTTTGATAAGATAATAATTAATGAACAGCCGTGATTATGATGAACCGATGGCAGCTGGTCTAGGTACCAACCTTCACAATGCCATTTACATAGTTATTACAAGAAGAGTAATTAGGATAAAATATGTTGAACGTTTGTAAAGACCTGCTTAAAACCATCCGAAATAAACACTACGTTAATATTTGAAATTTAGTATAAAACTTTTTTGAAATAGGGAATGAGATATTTTGTTCATATACATTATAAATTGTCAAGACAATACCAATTAATATACCTTAAATACCGTAGTAAAACCTTAAATTACTTACCGAAAGAGTCCAGGGACAACATAAGTCAGGTGGGGAACGCATGGTTTTAAATAATTCCGATACAAAATCAATGAAGTTTTTGGCCAGACAATGGCAGTTATCGGTCAAATTAAAGTGGAATGAAAGTCAACATAAATGGCCGTTGTCAGGCTGAAATCAGTGGGAATATTGACACGTGTTGCTTTGTGAAAGAGACGTTATCAGCGGCCACACGAACTGTACAATATTGGAAAGAGCTTAGACTCCTGAACATGACTGGACGTCGGTGACTGCCGCACTGGATATTACAACTCCCTTATTCTTGCTTCGTCCTCGTTTCTATCTATATTACTATAATGTACTCAGACTAGGAGTATAGTTTTGAAGACAGCTTTATGAAACACATTTTAAGGTAAACAACCTTTCTACGAATAGAGTGCAACAAATATTATGGCCATTTTATTTTCCCGTGCAAATCACGGCTAAGAAATAAAGTGTGAAAAACAGTGTAAATCATATGTTTAATAAATACCAAGTGAGAATGTAATGTAAATAAATCCGAACAGAACAGAAGCTTAGACTGAAGCATATTAATTAATTAATTTTTGGGGACCCAAAATGCAGGGTCAAGATTAAATCAAGATAAGCATATCATTGTATTTGAAAAATTCAAAATTTAGAATTAAATTTGAATTACTTAAATACAAAATGACTTAAATTTAGACTTTGATTTTTAATTTTTTTGTGTCTATTTTACCATTAAAGAGAATATATTCAAACAATATGACACAAACTGTCCAATTTAGGTGTTTACACAGAATATTAATCTATTTGTTGAATTTAGAAGGTTAAGAGAAATTATTATTAAAGTCTATATTTAGGCAAAATAACGTAATTACAGGCAGTTAATTGTTTTGCCAATTGACAGGGCTGTTTGGATTGATAATTAAAGTAAACAGAATTCTCAGAACCCAAATAGTTGCCCACTCAAATTGCCCTCGGTGGATCTAAAGAGAGATTTGTTATTGTTAGATAAATATATCCGTTATTTATAAGATGTTATGTAAGAAATATAACAGAAATCTTAAAGGTCTAGTTCGGTTTTATCTCCTTATTTTCTGGATTATTCATTAAATACTACTTTCTCTAAAGTTATAATTTTGCCTCTTTCATTCAATAAAGGCAACAAAAAATTAAATTTTCGGACAAAAGTGTTGATATCTCAATTTTTATAAAAATTATAATGTTTTAAATATATTGAAGGAAATCCCGTTTATTGTACTTTATCTCGATTTATTTATTTTTATATTTAAATTCTTCCGACAATTCTGCTACGGAATCTGCTTCAAGAATTTATCAATATATTTAATTAAACCCATTTAAATATTTTTTCCTGTATGTAACACAGCGCTTATTAATAAAAAAAAAACCTCTACATTGGTGGATTCCTAAGTTTTGATTTTTAATTTTGATATTTTAACCTCTTTGTTCATCCTTGAAATGTCATAATGTTACATATGTAACATCATGACATATGTAACATCATGACATATGTAACAAATTGAGGTGCGACAAATGAGATGTATGTTGATCTATTGAGCTGCGAATCAATAGATTTTCATCGCCGTCACCCACCCCGAGCGGTGCAAGATGGTGATGCTGTCTTGTTCTGGGCAGGAACTTCCTCGTTCCGACTCGAACGTCTGAATAATTAATCTACTCTCGGGAAATCTTATACTTGACAGGGGTTCTTACTGCTGTAAACAGTAATACAAATTAAGGATTGGTTCAAAAGGAATATATGAAACCTTAAGCGTTATCGTGCGATCCATTAAATTTGAATTTTGTGTGTTTTGATAAATGTAAAACATGCAGTTTGTAGTTGTAGCAAGTCTAATTTTGTTCTTAACAACATTGAAAATAGGAAATAATTTTATTTTATATACGTAAGAAGTTATAGCCCAACTTTCAATTTCAGCCCGACCTTCAACTAAATAAACTATAAATATACTTAAATATTTAAACAATAATTTGTTTGTATTTAAACAGCTTGGAAGACATAGCTTGGATGCTACATAAATACTTTAAGGCACGCAACTGATGTAAAAGCTATTGGATTTTAATCAGGAAGGATATTTCAATATTGACGGCACCAAACAAAACTAAAGTTTTAATGATGATCGTTATTGTGCGACACTAATTCAATGCTTGACTTCGAAAAACATATCTACTGAATTTAATATTTTTATTGCGAATATAGGCTGTTATTAAAAATGAAAAAATATACTAACTCTACTCGTGTATAGAGCTTAAGTCTTGGGAACTAGTCAATATTGTAGCATTATTTACGCTGATGAATGCTTAAAAATCTTACAAGAAGCACAGATCAAAAAGGCTCAAACAAGATTGACAGAACCCAGCAGGATCCTATTGTCTTACGACAGCCGGTTGGATAATTGAATTATCATTGGTAAATATGTTACAGCAGAGTGAAAGTAATTCCTATTTTAATAGCATTTGACGTTACTGGAAATAAATAAAAAATATATTTTCAAAGCTAAAATTTATTCTTTTTTAATTATAAATTAAAAACAATGTTGTTCTTTTGAGGAATGATTAATCCTTTGATTAATTTCCCGACACAGCCGTTACAAATAAATCAATATTCGAGTATAAGTAAATAAGGAATTAGCTCTGCTGGTTTAAAATGTTTTATATTAATTTTTCACTAGATTCTATTTTTAATATGAAAAGTGTTTAGGAATGTTTCTTTTATGGGCTGAAAAATATATAAAATGATATAATCGTTATTAGTTGTTTCAAGAACAACCTAACGACCATGAATCAAGTTTTCTTTATTTTAGTTTGAAAAAGAAGTTTTTTTTCTAAAGAATCAACCTCAAAGTTGCATTCATCAGCATTAGGACTACTAGACTACTGAAATTGCAAGTTAACTTGAATTTCCTTTGTTTATTTACTAGGGAATATATAATGAGGGAAAATCGGTAAAGCTTTGCTTTGTTGAAACTTTGATTTGCTATATTTTTATTTGAAAAGCAGGCATACACTTCTTATTTGTACAATATGTTTTCCAGCATTACCCAGACAGTCTTAGGTGTAACGGCCGTAACATATATGGTAGTACAACTCATGACACTGTAGTGCTGTTATTAAAACTCAAAACTCGATTGTGGCGTTTTCATTAAAACTGAACAATCTGTATTCCTCAAAATCTGTCCACATTAATTTACTTATAATATTACGGTTGAAAGAGCATCATAATTTGTCACAATATTTTTTAAAGAAGAAAAACTTATTTTCTAAACTAATTAATAATCTTTGATGTTTCAGATACATATATTAAAAAAATATATTAGCTATAAAAATATCTTATATTCAGCCCTGGGCATCTAAATAGTGGAAAGGTCTTAAGTATAATGTCCGTGATAAAATCGGAACCAACGGAAAGTATTGGAAAAGGCTTAAAGAAATTGGATACCGAAAAGACGCGGACAACGCTTCATGCAAGGAGCGAACCTTTCCCGTCAGCATATTTGATGTAAGGTTTATGTCCTTCCATTCCATTAAATGACCAAAAATTTAATATCTTAGAATCTTTGTCGTGTACTCAATACTAACCTTTAAAACCTGGTGCCATAATTAGATTATTTACGATTTTACCGCACGACTTGAATAATGTTTAGTGTTACTACAGACGATTAAAATTTCAGTTCAAAAGCATTCTGTAATCTATTTGCCGTTTTTGACTAAGAAAACTTAAGAAGAAACCTAATCTATGATTTATTCCAACTATAACAGTCAACATTTATGGGGGGTAAACCCTGAATTTGAAACTTCAAAAATTAAATTAAATATTTTTTAGTAAAGCTAAATTCATATAAAGTTTCTTTTCAGAAAAAATTAATAGATATCATCAATTGATTTCTATAGACTATCACATCAAGGTTATATTCATTTTGGCAAATCACACAGGTATACAAAGATGCAGTTTAAACGTCGAGCTATAACCTTTCTAAAAATTATTGTTGTTTTATTCTTTAGCTGTTTTGTCTCTTCTAACAGCAACAACTTTTACTGGCATTATGCTTTGCTTTTATGAATAATCCTAAAGCTGCTTTAACATTTACACACCAGTAATTATGCCAGAATGTCGATTGACTTGTGTATTATGTAGTAATAAATTCTTATTGTGAACGACATTTTCCTCAAAGGACGCTGTAAGGTTCTTATTTTATTTTTATACACTCATTTCACGTTATTTCGGTGAAACATTTGAGTTTATTCCTTAATGTATAACTGTTAAAAAAATTAAGTTTTATACGTGAATAAAATTTAACGTAGCACCCAAAACATAAATCGGAAATTAAAGTGGCCATTAAAAGTAAAGTGGCCAGATAAACTAATTGCACAAATTTAAAGTAGTAAATTATGAAATAATTTACATAAACTTAATATTTTGTTATGAAACACATTTTTTCACTGACAAATTAATATGAGTATTTATGTATAAAGACAACAAACTTAAATATTATGATCTTTGTTAAGCGTTAATACAATAAATGTAATACCAAATATTTTAAAGTCCATCCAGCCTCAAAACCTCCTAAATGCTTAAAACTGCGATCAATATGTGTCCGTAAATATATAACAGAAAAAGAACTCGAGCTTTGGACAAAATAAATGTACACTAGTTTATTAACTTGCCACAACATAAACAATTTATCATCATTACCATCTTAAAGTTTGCAACTAATTAAAATGGATTTTCTAGATCAGTAATTACGTCTTGACGTTTTCACTTAAGCTAGCTGAAGTTTCCCAAGACACTCTTGCGGTTCGTCCACTGACTGATTAATTGACGGAAGCTGCAGTAACTTAGAGTTCAGTTAGACCAACCCAGTGTGTAATAAACTTCGATAGGGAAAACGTCTGGCTGGTTAGTGTCGAAAAAATCATTTTTATGGCTCTTGCTGTTGCCCGGAAAAATATTTTCACAAGTAGGCATATATTTGAGTGAAGACTTGTCGTCCATGAATACGTTTGTTAGTTCATAACGATGAAAAAGAGACAACCTTTAAAAACTAAGGATCGCTCCATCGTTCATGGTAAATATTATAATATTTTAGACGGATTAATTTTGGACTAAGTAGTAATTTATAATAGATATTCTAATTATTCTTGTATGAAATATCAGGTAGTCCTTATCCTTAAGCCGACGTTTAATTACATTAAGTATTAAATAAGCCATACAAATAGTAAATGTTTTGGTTGTTTATTCCTCATATTAAACGTATTCAACTGTTATCTCGTTATGACTAGTACAATAGGAATAGTACTCAGTCCTGGGATGTACTATGTATTTATAAACTTAGTACTGTACATCACAGCGTTGCTTTATATCCCTAGGACTCAACACTAAGTTTGTACGTAATTTCCCAAGAATAATGTGTTTTATATCTGTGATAAAACACAAGTAGATTGAAAATCATATAAAAGATGGTAAGGGTTAAATCAATAAAACATTTCTTCCGGTCAAAGAAACGTTTTCTCAGAATACAGTAACGAGATTTTCTGTTTTGATGAACTCGTTCGTCCCGCAAACAAATAAAACCCCGCCAATAAAATCAAACAATCATGGACAGTTTTACACAGAAATGGTCCTAGCATTATATTTCACTTGTAATTTCTTTTTATTCACTTTAATTAATAGTTCGTAGCAATTTAAGGTCTTTTTTGCACTACGAGCACCAACCAATGGCAAGGGAAGCTTATTAATCATACAAAATAAATCATAGAGAATATCTCAGAGTTATTAATTTAAAAGCGAAGTGTGTGATAAGGAGCAAATATTAAAAACGAATCGTCTTGATCGTGATAAAAATTTCCCGTTCAAATGTTGAGTATGATGTTGAATTATGCTATGCCTGGTTGTTAGAATACGCGGAACGATACAAAATTAATTCTCATTAAGGCTCAACAAGACGGAGCCATAAATTTATGGCACATCATAAATTATTTAGCGACATTACTAATTAACATTTAGATCCTACTTGCTCAAGCTTTCATATATAATTAACTGTATAGGTCAACACAATTAATTCATCTCTATTGTGCTTGCATATCATATCTAATTAACTGCACAAGGACACACCCCCCCTCATTATTAGAGATTTCAGTTCATCATTAGATTATTTAAGTCTAGTCCTCATTAGAGATTAAAGTTAAGTTTGTTTAAGTTCTTAAAAAATCGGTCCACATGAGCTATCGTAATAACAATTAAATTTGTTTTTAGATTATTGAGAAATAACAGAACTAGCCTACAAGAGCAGACCACAATAAATTTAAAACGATGAACGCGAACGCTACGTGTCGATTCTAAAAACAATAGAATCATTATTGCTGCAAACAAAGGGGGATTTCTGCTGGATGGCCGAGCTCCAAGATAATTTTGGCAATCGCTCACACGGTAAGGGAAATCAGTTGTTGTAGGTAACACAAAGTGATGATGACTATCCGCAATGAGGACTCATTCAGCTAAACACATTCTTTTTTTGTATTCGTCACAATGGTTATTTTGTGGAAATTGAGAAGTTAATATTAAAGAATAGAACAATTTTTTGGGATCGGTATGGATTAAAATTTGTAATAGTTAGTTCGAAAATAAATTATCAATAATTCTTATTATTGTACAAGTTCCACTCTCCAACCTCTATTGTAATTTAGCAAAATACAGTTTCCCTTTAATAATAATGTTTTTGGAAGAGTTAAGTGGCATTTTAATGTTATCATAAATCAACAACGTTAATGGCGTGTTATCAGTGCCTCGGCAGCTCATGATATGGTAACCATATTATCCCCTACAACTTTGAGTTGTACAGCTTCTTACGTGAAATTATTATTTGATGCTTAATTTAAAAGAGAAAATCGTTCAGTTTCCATGTTATAAAGAAAACACATATGAAAACGGACGCTGGGCTTTTGACTCTTGACGATGTTTATTGCTAGTTATTCTAACAAATTCAAACAACTCGGGAAAGTTTGACGAAATCTACACAAGTTGCAATTTAACAATTTTGTGTTAACATACCCCTATAAAGCTGTATTACTGGTTGTTGTGATATAAGTTAGAGCATATAAATTCCCAAACACATTTTAGAAAGAAAATCTGAATCGTTCAGCAACTGACAGTATATAATTAATTACCTACTGTAACTATCGGTTTACTACAAAATTTTAAATGCGCCTTGAAAAAAACAAGAATACAATTTTGACCGTTTTAGGGTTTTCATATATCCCGATTTCTCGGGACGTTCACCAGTTTCCACGTCAATGTCCCGGTGTCCGACATTGACCTTGAGACAAAAATTGCCCGATTTTCAGCAGTCATTAAAGATGATTCTAAAAATCCATAGAAATATGTGTTTCTTATTCAAATTTTGTTCGATGAAATATGAATTTCATTCATAGAAAGACGTGTGTTATTGATAAAATGTCTTAGAAAACCTGCTGATCTTGCAGATAAGTATAAGGAATTCTCATGGCAATTAACTTACAATTAGTTAATGTAATACCTGTTTAATTTAAACGATTATTACAAATTTGTATGTGTAAGAAATTATTATCTGGATTCGAAACCTTACTTTTAAATTCATATTGTGTATTAAAATTTCTTGTAACTTAAATCATTTCATTTTTAAAAATGATGTTTTATGTTCACATGTAATCGACTTAGATTTCGGTAATTTTGCTTTTCTATTAGGCTTACCTACCTAAAGAAAATGTAATTTTACAGAATACATAGAAGTAAAACACTTTGTTCTATTAAGTATGAGCATTTAAATTTTACTTTAGAAACCGCTATTTGCAGGCTTTGTTAAATACCTTTTTTAACCTCCCTCCTAAACCACCTCGTTCCTTCGTATAACACCCCTATTTATCAGTCTCTTGATTTCACTTAGCAAAATGATGGCGACCTTAGATAATTTATTCCCAAAGGCAAACTATATAGGTAAGAATAAACAGTAGCGTTCCATTTGAACTACCTTATTGTTGTGTAGGAGTGATGGCAAAAAGGAGGAAATAAAAAGTAAGTGGATTGCTATGTTTTGTTTTGCCTGGCGTTCAAGTGATTCCTCAAACCTCACCTGCTTTTTCTGCAGGTGCTTTTTCTTTGTTTTAATTTGTGCTTCCTGCAAATTTGTTGACATATATGAAGGGGTCCATTCAATACAAGGTGCTGTTACAATATACTATCCCGAGTTCAAATCCCGCCAATCACCAATATATTTTCGCTATGTGATAATGCCGTGATCCACTAGGCCTAGCCTGAAGTAATGTGTAAAACGGTTTCGGGCTACGTCTAGTGTTCCGGGATGTGAAGGGAGGACAAAAAAACTATATACTATCCAGCTTTAGTTAGAAAAAATTATTAATTAATTTATACCACAATACATAGTTAAAAGTGGGAACTCCAAAAAGGCTGAAGATCTTTAAATAGCAAATTTATTATCTCGATCAATCTTATAAATCTTGGGGTGTGCAATATCAAAAGTTTGCGTGAATTTACATATCCTTTCAGCCTACATTTTAGTGTGCAAACGTCGTCATGAACCCTCCAGTTTTACATGCAAGGGAAGGTGGGTAAACACATAGAGAGGCATCTACCGAAGCAGGTGGGGAGAGGGTGTGCAGTGCTAGCGTGCTTGAGCTAGTCATGCGACTGCTCAAACTTGGTGATCGTTATTTAAAACTCGGTTAAAGGGTAGCTCGCAAAGTTCGCAAGCGTTAATATTAGCAGCAGTAGTCGATGGTTGAGGCGACGACCAGTATATGGCTTGTATTTCAGCGTAGGTATCCTAAGCCAAAAAACGTGCCATTGCTCAAAGCAGCCTGATAGATCTATTTACTCATTTTAAACAGTGGAAGCCATGTATTTTGTTCTATTTACAAAAGAAATAAGGATAAATCGTGAAGAGTGAAGAGATCCTAAGGATAATATTTTGTTCAGAAATGTTTAGTTTATTACCGTTTCCGGGTTTACACCTTCTTCCTGTCAAGGAAAAAATTCGAATCGCTAGAGTAGTTTTTTAATGCATTATTGATACTATCCAGAAATTATTCATTCTAGATCAATCTATAATATGACAGTATTGGTATTTGAACAGGTTTTGGGAGGAGAAAAGCTTAAGAGAGTACTTTTTTGTGTGTGCTGATAGTTGAACATCCGATTTAAGTCCTAATTAAAGATAAATAATAATTAAACCATATATAATAATCACTAAGTTAGAATGAAACTACATATTAAGCTTTTATTTAAGTGGAAAGAACAATTTAGAAGATAATTTAACACCATTATAACATTAGCAATCCTTGATCGATGACTATTGCTTCATAGATCTTGTCAAATTGTAGAAAAACAATTATTACAATCTATGTACAAACTAATATTTAGAACTACTTTCCCATGGTGGCTCGTAAGTAAAATAGTACCGGAAATTTAAAAAGAATACTGAAAAAAACTATCTTTGTAACCTGTTATTTAGTATAAAACACTGAAAATGTACGATTCACTCGACAAATGTTGAAATAGATACCTTTTCGTTTAAATTTCGTCTTTTTCTCATGTAGTATTTACCATCTGAAAACCTAACAAAGTTTAAGATTAAAAAAAATTCCTCTGAAAACTAGAACAACGTCAAAACATCAATCTTAATAAATCATTCCAATGAGAACAAACTCTCTATACTCTCACGCAACCTTTTCCTTATTGCATGCAAGAGCCAAAGTAAAGTTGAAATGAAATTTATTTGTAAAAAAATCTACATTCAGTTAGAAAAATACACTTTTTAAAGGACAAACTAACAGCTTGTAATAACTTTTTTTCGATTTTGAGTTATCAAAAAATGAATTGGATTATGAATTACTTTGTTTTCTCGTTACGTCAGTTTATAATGAATTATTCGTTGATTCTTTACTTTCCAACTTTAAGGTATTCATGTAATTAACTGCATACATAAATTGTCAACTGCAGTAAAATTATTATTACTAAATTATTCCCAAGAGTGTACAACAGATTTCACAAACAACATCATGCATAGTATGCATAGCATGCATAGTATGAATAATTTGTAGTCCTTTTGAAGTTTCAATATAACATAGGCTCACGGTACATTGGTTATTCTATTACTAAAACTAATAAGTAGCAGGAATAAAAATGGAGAGTTAAGGTTTTATGCTGTTAAAACTGTCTACTTTTTTTATTAAAACTATGTTCGATCCTTTTTTGCTACCGCTTTAGTCTCTTCGATTGTAGATAACTATTCTACTTAACCGCAATATTTAATGATATTAGGATGACTATTTTCAAGGTTGTACAATGTAACATAGTTATAGTTATCATAATAAATTTTGCATTATACACAAAATAAATGATAAAAAGATCAAAATTCACTTGTAACAACTGAGATTTTAAGCAAGGAAAGTATAACGGCTGTTATACAGGGTGTTTTTTTTAACGCAACCCATTTTTAAGATTTAATAATGCACATATAATTATGAAATGGGTATTGTTTTATTGATCTTAACATTTTATACAATCTATTATTTAACATTTAACTTACATTATGTGGTCAAACAGTCCGCCATTGGCATTTGTATAAAGTTATGTTCTTTCAATCAAATTCCCGAACAAGTGTTGCAAGGGCCTCTTTGAATGTCTTGCGTACAATTTGTTATGTTTGTTTTGAGGTGCTGAATATCCTGTGAATTGTTTTCGTAAGCCTTACTTTGTATGTATCCCCAAATAAAATAAACTAATTATACTGGGGTCAAATCCGGGGATCTTGGGGGGACGTAATCCTTCACCGATAAAATCAAGTTTTGGGTTACGTTTTTAATGTGTGTGCCTTTAACAGGATAACTCGCGTAAAAATGGTCCGATCTGAATGAAATTTGCCACAGACATGTAAAGTAGTAATTATCCTTCGAAAACAACTCACAAGATTCAGCACCTCAAAACAAACACAACAAATTTTTGCAGAAATTTAAAGAGGTACCTTGCAAAACGTGTTCGGGAATTTGATGGAGAGAGCATAACTTCTTACAAATGCCAATGGCGGACTGTTTAAGCACATAATATAAACTAAATGTGATCAAACTTAAATAATAGGTTGTATAAAATGTAAAGATCAATAAAACAATACTCATTACACTTGCATATGTGCATTATTGAATCTTAAAAATGGGTTGCGTTTAAAAAACACACCCTGTTTTAACTATCAAAATATCACTTCCATAAAGGATGTAATGAACGATAATTTTTATTATTTGCATAATGGACTGTATTTTACATTATCCGTTTGACAGGTTTAAGAATTAGATATCAATTTTAAATTAAATTCTTTACCTTTTAAGACGGTGCATCCCACCAAAAGGCACTCGTTATAATGCATGATATTATTCTTGCAAAGCCAAAAAGATAAGTTTGGCAGCCCTTGTGTGTGCAGACGATATCTAATCTCCAAGCTTTTATCTCTCGAAGCACTATTTGCTCACTTGATCCATTTTCTTTGCTCGAGGAATAAAATGCCCTTACAATGCATTCTTATCTTTTGGCAAAAATATCGAGCATATCTTGTTTACAGCGATAGACCGTGAAAGAAACGTGCGAAGTATACTTATTTATTAGATGGCTATTGAAGGAATATTTAAATTTAAGTGGTTTTAATATATGTGTAAATAACTAACATGTGAATATCTTGTTTGTTTAGGTGACTAGAAAATCAAATCTTCTATAACACTACGATGGGAATAAGTGATACTATATATTTATTTTTTTACAGCCAAAGTTACTGTTCGTAGACCCTTGATCTCGGTGTCAAATTAAAGCTTAGTATCTTTTGATGAACACAGTGGTGGTATTGCTTCGATTTATTTAGGGCTTCGTCAAAGGATAAAGATTCCCAAACTTTATTTTTCTACTGAACGTTATTTTTTAATGCTTTAGGTTGGATTTACATATGATAATATAACATAATATCAGTGTATTAATATAATATAATATTACATTATACTGTATTATAGTATTTGTATCAATACAGTAATAGAAATAAAATGATATACAGCATAATCCAATACATTTTCAAGCTTATTAATCATGAAATGAATGAAATTTCAATAGTATAATGGATTCAGTAGATTTTTATACAAGAAAAAATGTAATCAGGTTTCAATTTTAATATGGCTGAGCTTGTATCTACTAAAATGTATTTTGTACAATTATATAATTCCTACTTTACTTTTATCTTGCTACTACACGATTAAATTGTGATTTAACGTCAAATATAAGATCAGTGGTTTTCCCAGGTAGGTCCTTTAAGTCAAGTATGAATGAGAGATGAGTGTAGGATGATGGTTTTGGTGGTTAGACGTTAACCAGGGTTATTGAGTTTGCAGGAGGCCAAATAACTGAAAAAATTATGGGAACCATTTTTGGACGCGACTAGTTTAACGAGTGTTTTCAATTTAAAACGTCTTTGAAGACCAATTATTGAATGTTGAAAAACCAAAAGCTAGTAACGACAAAGAGATGGAGGAAACTTTTGAATAACTTTTGATTGAACCTATTCAGTTAAGCTACATATGAAATGAGAGATGAGTGTAACCCGAACATTCATTGACAAACTGATCAATTTTTCAGCATTCAAAGTTTATTTCCACTTATCCTTCATGTAATTCGGCCTTATTATACTACTACTATGCTTCTATGAGTTCAAAAGTAATATCTGTGCCTTCTTTAACAAGCTATCGTTATACAACCAATAACAAAACCTGTTAAATTTGGGGGAGGCCTGATGGCAGGTAACTTTTACGGTCAGTACCCGATATTCTTGGTAACCAGAAATGAAATTTTCTCTATTTTTTGGCCGGTACCCAGGCAGGGAGGTGAACGCGATGGCGGTCTTTTGTCATGCTCTTGGTCGATGTGTTTATTAATACACGCAGGGCGGGGCGAAGGCGGGAGTCTATGAGAGAAGAAGAGGTGGTAGGAAACAATAATACCAACCTAAGTGAATATTAAAAATAAAATCCCTTTGGGGGGAAATCTGAGTAATTCGTGGATTAAAATGCATAAACAATCGTCCATGCTATAATTAGCCAACACTTAATAATCCTACTCCCTTATTAGATCGTTATTTATATAATTAATCCTGCAATAAGATTGTATTAGCTGTAATTATCTCCCGGTTCCTGTATTTTCTCAAGTGAACAGTTGTACATAGCTGTATAGCTGTTAGCGCATTTCAATTTATGAAGGCTCTAATATTGTCTCCAAAATTTAATATTATTTGTTATTATACTCGCTATTTGTTATTATATTAAGTGTAGTCTTCAGGGACGATTGTGGTCTAAAAATGTAGGTAATTTTGTCATCTTTAAAAACATAGCGCATAGTTCGGTATCATAGAACTGTTTTGTAGAATATAGATAAAACGTATTTGTAGATTCAACTGGTTGCGGTTTATTAATAGGCCACAAAAAATTTAACTTTCTTGTTTTTTTTAAGTAAGCCTGAATTGATAATTTAACCACCAAGTTTATTTTAAAGGAACAAAGCAACATACGTACCTCATTTTAGAAGATGATAATAACATCTGGCTTCATATTTTAGTCAAATTATACAAACAATTTTCATTTCAAAAATTCGCTATGGGGTTCAAACGTTCGTTGTGACCGACGTATTTTTTCACATGGTTTGAATACTGTACTCGAATTATCTTCCCACTTTACCAGATTTGCTTTACGAATCTTAGGCTGATGTCACACGGGGCGGTTTTTCCCGCAGCTGTTGCGCGGTTTTTTGCCGCCCGCGAAGGAAAACCACATTACTTAAATGGAGGCGGGTGCCACACGCAGCGGTTGAAAACCGCTCGACATCAGCGGGAAAAACCGTCCAGTGTGACATCCCTTACTTCTTCCAGTTGTTTAAGGGAAAATGGAAATATTTCAAACCTTGATCATATGTTTTGTTACAAATGTGAATTCGAAAAAGTTCTCAGGTTCCACCACAGATAGTAGCACTTTCGCTGGAATTTCAAAAGCCTCCTGTACCAAGGCTTTTAACGGGATATTTACCAAACCCTCAAAACTCACATCTAGAGAGTAATAGCTTTAATTTTATACCAATTATGTGTAGAGAAATTAATTTCTAGAGGTCGATATGCTCTGTACAAAATCCCAGAAATTCTTTTAATAATAGATTCTCGCAATAAAAAACGGCCACAACTTTTATTATAGTATATTTCATAGCGCAGCTCGTCCCCTAATTTCTTAAAATTTGTATAGCGAGAGAAGTTACCTTCAATTTACAAAGCTCCTGCCATTTTCGCATAATATGTTCATTTAGTAAAGTTTGGCCCCCAACTATTTATCAAAGTGTTGCCTTCATTTTACAGAGCTCGCCCCCATTCATTTTTAAAGCCATCTCACACCTTTGTTTAGTAAAGCTCGGGGCCCAATTATTTTAATTGAGGTATCGGGAGGGCATGGACAGCGCGAACCTACGGCTTCTTACGGAAAGGGGAGGTGATTAAGAGAAGAGAAAAGTGAGAGCAGGGGTTTGGAGGGAGTAGTGTGGGTGGAATGGGTAAGAGGTGGGCTGGAGCCGGGTTGCTATACTGTCATGGCGACCGGTGAAAGGGCCAGAGCCGGGCGCAAGTGCTTTTTTATAACATATAAAGGTTGGAGCCGGGTTGAAGAACACCCCCAAAATGATTTGAATTGGTTTGAAATGTAAGGAGCAGTTCTGTTCGTATCACTACCCTCAGCGTATTAGATAATTATAGATTTCCTGGATAGCCGTAAACCCCAAGAACTGCCATGGATTACAGTGTGATAGTGCATATCTAAAAGTAAAAATACCATTCTGACGGAGTGCTTAGATTTTATCAAATATTCACAACTCGCGAGCTGAAAAAATTAGGATAATATTTGTAAGTATAATGAAAATAATCATACTTAAAGCAATTTTTTTAATATATGCGACGGTATCTTTTAATATTGTCCTTTTAGCGAATTCGTCACACTGGCACAGTTTTTACATGGAAAAATTAAATTTGTATAAATGTGGTTAAAGCCATTGAATTCATGGTGTAAAGAAAAAAGATTCTTTTTTCTTTACACTTACACTATGATTGAATTCACCTTGAAAAAAAACAGAAACAAATAACTTAGTGTTTTGAATTCCTGTCATATGTGCAGTTGTTACCGAGATATCGCCATCGATGTAAATAAATACAACATTTAATATGCCGGCTCGCGATACAGGGCCTGAGTTACCAATCCAGTGTACTCATTTACATCGATGGATATCGCTTGCGGAAAACACAGTACGTTGCCCCGATGTTGACCTTATGGGAAATAAATAAAACTAGGGGGCCCATGCGCAAATTGCGCATTTTAATATGGTTTCTGATGTGACAAACTCATCTGCAGTTAGAATCAAGTGTATGGCTTCAAACTCAACTTTATTAATCAAATTCAGCTTTTCAATTGAAATTTAAAGGTCTCACCTAAATAAACAAAGGCCAAATTAGGATTTTAAGTTGATTTTACTTGGTTTAAGGCTCCATTTAAATGATTGATTGAAGCACTTGAAATTTTCTGAGCATGCAGATCTGCTGCAACGGGGGTATTTTATTTATTGTGCTATATAAAAGATTTTGGAGTCAAATATTTATATTGATTTGAATTTCTGTGTAAGAATGTTAACTTCTCGGTGATTTATTTTTTAAGGGCGCGAGATACTCTCTATGTTTGTTACCTTAATAATAACGTATTAAAAATATTTGGGCGAGGGAAAAGAAGGAGGCATCTCACTTAGGCCTAATTTTAAGTGTTTAACCGCGGTATCTTTGTCGTAATTTGGTTATGTACTCGAGGGGGGGGGGGGCATGGAACAAACGAGTTTAACACTGATTACATCGATCACAGAGAAACCACAGGAACTGTCACTTTTAACCGGTTAATCGGTACACCAAACATCCGACCGGTTGATATAAATCAAACCATTGATTTTAAGTCAATGATCAAACTGAACAATACAATAAACCGGTATAAAATGATCACCTACCGGTTTAAAAGTTTTTTCACTTTGCTTTAAGACCAGTGCACGGAATTTTATGAAATTCGATTTATAAACTCTCCTGTCTTATACTGACAAATTGCAACTGGCCGCATCATCTAATTGAACTTATAAATTAAATTATTAGCAATTGAACTTTTTCGAGTGAAAATCGCGTAAAAATCATCAAAGTCTAGGACAATCATAACACCTTACCTGCATTTTTTTACAAACTTGTAATATTTCCGTTAAAAAGTGAATTAACTAATTAAAATCCGTTTTTTAATCAGTTTTCGGGCACTTCGTGACATCCAAAGTCCGTTCCAGTTGCCGAATTCCTATTTCTGAGGGGTTATTGGGAGTTTCCTTATCACCCAAGACCAACCTCGAAGAAAATGTAAGTCTACCGGTCATGCTACTGGTACTTACTCTTAAACCGTTATTTTATACTCCGCGACCATGTGCAGAAGAAATGAATTGGACATCACACTTATACCTGGTTTTAAGAGTCCTCCCTTCCCACGGTAGTTTTCGTTTTTCTGCGACATAAGCGGCGACTTTTGGAACATCGGCTCCATAAGAGCCCATGCTAAATCAGTGCACATTTTGCGATGTAAGGTTTCGCGCGGACCCATTTAGCGCCCATATTTTTAACATATCCATACTATGCTATATTATTTAAATAAATTATACTCTAAAGTACTGGTATTGTTTTTAGCGAATTTACCTTATAGGGAAGAAGCTATTACCGTAGGTCCATGGTGACACTTAAGTCCATGATAACTTTTCGTTTTGGGGCAACCAGAAGCAAAAACATCATTTGATCGAATTTTTATATATATCAAACTATCTATCTATCTATCTATCCATCTATCTATCTATATATCTATCTATCTATCTATACCTATAAAAGGCAAAGTCCCTCTCACTCACTCACTCATCACTAATTTTATATTACCCATACACCTAGAAAGCTGAAATTGTGTACACTCATTCTTTAGGCCTTATTAAATAGGGCAACTAAATGGTTTTCATCCTGATCTGACCCTCGGACTCCGCTACGGACCCTCTTAAAGATTGTATCTCTTAATTTAACCGCTTTATCTTTTTTGTTCAAGTTAGACCCTAAAAACCTTAGAATTATTTTGACTTTAAATCAAGGCATGATCTATGTTCTATGTACTTACGTACATATACTTTCATGAAACAGAAAACTGCTTTAGGATTCGCTAAGTACGCAAGTTCTGCTGCGACGGGGTTATTTATGTTCCTGCCTAAGGGCCTCTCTCTAATATACATGCAAGCATATTCGACGATATTGGGCATAAGTCTTCTTAGGGCAGTGGCACCTTATGGGGGCTTTGTCGGCGGGGCGCTGAATCTGCTCGCGTGTATAGTATAAGGAGGCCAAATAGAAATACCTCCTGTGGGGGGCAGCAATATAAATACTCCTGTCACAGCAGACCTGCGGACTTAGCAGATTCCTAAAAACATCTTTCTGGTTTATGAAAGTTTTAACTGAATTTTCAATTGAAGTGTAAAATACCACTGACCTATCATCGCACAGCCAAAACTACTTGACTGAGAACCAACCTTGAAACTTTGCATGGACTTTCCTTTTAGGGCTTGAGCATCAGCTATTAGAACGGTTTTTTTTCAAAATTCGAAATTTTAAGGGGTTTTGGTGGAGTCGAAGTGTTGAAATTAATTTCTCTATACAAATCTAATGGATGAACTTTTGTTTGAATTTGCAATGTTCATTCAATCAAGCAGATGGTTCAAGCTTCACATACGGATACGTTTTTACAGCTGATTTATAATTAATTTGGTTTCTTCCATAATGGATTAAGAGCGGAATTCTAAGACGCCACTCAAACGTACCCTCACTCAAACAACACTCAAACAACATTTAAACAACGGATCGGCTGTTGTTGTATTCAATGGTGTCACAGCTGTTTCTGTCAATCAAAGTCAAAACAAAGAGTTTTTAAAGGTTATGTTTATTTCTATTGTTTACTATGAATTTATTGTATGGCTCTCAACTTCTCATTTTCAGATTTATTTGTTATTTTTACTTCTTTTTTATATTCCTAAACATTATTTATTTTACTATCTGATTTTTAAAAGCCGTACAGTTATTATTATCATGGAAATATTGGATGATGTTTTAATTGAATGTATAGAGCATATCAACGATGATTTATTTGTAAAGATTGTTTGTTGTACCGAGGAAGAAATATTTGGATCAGTTTCTTTTGTTTGATGAAAGTGTATTTTTGAGACGGTATGGATTCCAGAAAGATACAGTGAGGAATCATATTTTATCCTTGATATACGGGGATGAAGACGACTCGTTCAGAGGACTTCCTATTCCTCGGGAAATTAAAGTGACTACGTTTAAGGCCATATCGTACTGCCGTTGCATCGCGTCTGTCTAGTATGCGGGTGAATGTTTAAAAAAGTCGCGAACCCTGTTATCAAATAGAAAAAGTCACACTGACGTAACCGACGTGGCGTCGCGTCCGTCTCGTCCGCCAACGCGACGTCCGTTCGTAGTTAGTCGCGGCTGAAGCAACTCTTGAGGCCATGTCAAAGTGCCTTAACGTCGCGTCCGTCCGTCCATCGACGTCCGCCGCGACAGTCTCAAACCCCGTTACACAACAGACGCGCGTCTGTAGACCACGCCACCTTTCCTACTAGGAAGGAGTAAGCTTAATACCTGGGGAGGCCCAGTCCGACGTCGGCGGGCGTGACGGACGCGACGATACGCCGGATACGTCAGTGTGACTTGTCAGGTGACTTGTCCTATTTGACAACATGGTTAGCGACTTTTTAAAATGTCCATCCGCATACTAGACGGACGCAACGCCACGACAGTGTGGCATGGCCTGTACCAAATGTCCGCAGACGGTGGCTCGCGCATGCGCATTTACTGCCTTCCCTGGTACTGAGCTTGCTCCTTCCTAGAGATATGTGGCGTGGCCTACGGACGAGCGTCTGGCAGTGTGACAGGGTTTGAGACCGTCGTTACGGACATGGATGGACGTGAATGGGTGGACGGACGCGAAGCCACGGCGCACAGCGAGCGCAGACCGGGCGACCAAATGATATCGGGAAGTGATTTTTTTTTAATTATAAGGGAAAATTAAAAGTCAAAATCATTGCCCATCATAAATTACAGTTAAATTTAGGTTATTTAACTTCTAATAGAATGATTGCAATCACAGATTTTTGGCTTTTGATCATAAGTTGACTGTGCGACCAAGGCCCGCCGCACATTGTAGCGAGGCGATGCACAGCATGGGCGGATTTAGGTAAAAATATGTGGGGGTGACAGCTTACCTAATGTTTTAACTATTGTAGGCTCACATTCAAACATCAAACTCCCATTTCAATGGTCCGTTCCAAGGAGGTAGGCTACTTATTTTATTTAACGACAACAATTTGTAATTTAAGCAAATACCTCGATCAAAGTTATGTTGAAAACATTTTCCCCCTTCTCTGCCAACAAAACCACCAAACTTCAGAGGGTGTCATCAGGTACCCGCTGGCACCCCCAGAAATCCGCCCATGATGCAGCCAAGGTACAGGCTGGAGGGAGCGAGGACCTGGTCACAGACTGTTGTCACCCGTCTCGGCATGACACTTCTCTAAACCAGAATACTCTGACACGTAATATCACACAGTACGGACTCAGTCAGGAAAGGACAGAGCACGGTAGTCAAATACTGTCGTGCGGCGTCGCGCAATGTACGATTATCGTTAGCGTGTAGCAGCAAAAAAATATTATCGTAACTGAATATATTTGCTCATTAGACGGGCGCCGAACGTCAAAACGGTCGCCCCTGAGTTAAGAAAGTATTTTTAAGAGTATGAGCTACAATCGTTAAGAATTAGGATAATAATAGTTTCATTAACATTTTTATATGACCTACCATGCATGTGAATCTAATTGACGTACCTATGTTTTTTACGTGGTTATTTAAAAAAAAAATTGGCTCAAAAGTGATTGCGTAACCTTTGATATTAAATACGGATTCAGCGCACGTTTTTTTTAGTTATTTTTACTTACCAAGATCGTTCGTTCCATTAACTTACAATTATACAATATCAGAAAGTTCATTTTAACTAGATCAAATGTGTAAATAAGAATTAACTCCTAAATGTAAATTTATTTGATTTCCCTTCCATTCTTTCTTTTAATTCACTTTCTTTTGTTTATTTATACATATATATATATATATATATATCTCGCAGTAAATCTACAACATGCTTTTTATCTTAAAGCCTTTGCATCACAACTTTTATTTGGTTTCAATTTGAAATCAGCTGTGATACCATTCCCCGAACAACACTGAACATTGAATGAACAACGGATCGTGTTGTTTGAGTGTTGTTTGAGTGAGGGCTCGCTTGAGTGAGGTCTTAGAATTCCGCCCTAATAGTTGTTTTGATGATTTTTTTAAGGTAATATGCACTACATTAAAGTTAAATTTAATTTAGTCAGTTAAATTAAGGTCATCGTTAGTTTTTGTATCTTATCTGTTCAATCATAAACTCAAAATGTGGCGCTATCTTCATTTAGGCAGTGGGAGTTATAGTTTTTATCGTGAGCCAAGCCACGGGCAACTGCTAGTCTAGAATATATGTCTGTGAGCACGATAGCGGCCGTAAATATGGTCCAAAATTTAATACAGACATGTAATGTGGTAATCAATTGGACGAGTTCGTGAACCAGCCCGATCGGACCACCGGAAGGGGGATAAACCCTCCCAAAAATGGGTTTTTTGAATTTTTTTCATAGAAAAATAAAATTTATCGAATTTTTGTGGGCACCATTGAATTCAGCTCAAAAAAACAAACAATTTAGTATTTTGAATCATTGCTCTATGTCCATTGGCTACCGAGATATTGAATATGGTAAACACAGTATGTTGTCCCAATGTTAACCTTATGGGAAATAAGTAAAATTCTATATCTCGCTTATTTCTCAACATATCTTGATAAAACTTGGTAAATGGCTTCTTCTAGTTCAGATCTACTAAATATTGAATTAAAACCAACCAGTTTAAACATACCTGTAGCAGCAAACCTGCATACTCATTCCCCATGTTAATCTTATGGAGCTTACAAAAACATGTCAAATCTCGCTATGTTAGGTTAAAATATATTGTTTTGCATTTGAAATTCGCTGAGTATGCAGGTCTGCTGCAACGGGGGTATTTTGTCTCTAGTGCAATTTTTCTAAAATTTACGGCTTTTAAAATATTTAGCCTTGAAAACAAAAAACCTCGCCATTTCGAAATGGTACAAGTTTTTAACAGATGTTAAAACCCAAGAATCGTACAGCATTTACATTTATTAACTACACAGGGGGATAATTCTTAAACCTGAATAAGGAATTTTAAATGTTTTGTATAGAAAGATATTTGTACAGTAGTACCTCGCTAATCCGTCACCTACGGGACCGGGGGCATGGTCGGAACAGCAAAAAGGTCGGATTATCGGATGAACTCATTTTATTGACATGTAAACGTACAACAACTGTATTTCGATCAGAAAAAATTGCATTAGCAGTGTTTTAACAAGCTACTGTTCTGTAAAAAAAGACATAAGGACCAAAAAAACTAACCGCACCAAATGTTATTGCTCTACTGAACGATATACGCACTCCCAATGAGTAATACGTCATCGACAGGAGCCAATCTGAACGGAGGAATGCACCGGAAATGTAAACAAACATCAATTTCCAATTGCGTGGTCGGACTAACCGATGAGAAAACCCCGTGAGGGCGAACTAGCGGAGGCCTATTTCCCTGGCGGCATGGTCGGATTAACCGAGGAGTCGGACTATCGGAGGTCGGACTAGCGAGGTTCTACTGTAGTTGGTTTTAAATAGATTGTTTGACATTTCCTTCATAAATATTTATTATTTTCTCTCCATGCTAATTTAATATTTACAAACCAATTTTATCCAACGTGACAGTGAATTTCCATGAATTTTTAAAGCGTTAAACTATTTTTTAAACCTGGGGTAATTTACGGTAGCTCTAGGGAATTTTTATGCCATCAGGTTGAGCCCCTTCATACCGCAGTGACTATAGTCTGAGAGATGACCGGGCTTCCGGCTTCGACTCCCCCCGCCCAGCCCCCCTCCAGTCCACGCCCACAGGCACGGATTGGCTGCTGGATTGCAGACCGCCATCGCGTTCACCTCCCTGCCTGGGTACCGGCCAAAAAGTAGAGAAAATTTCATTTCTGGTTACCAAGAATATCGGGTACTGACCGTAAAAGTTACCTGCCATCAGGGATCCCAAATTTGGCACTCTTAGGCATTCGTTTATTGTCATCTTTTAATCTGTGTGTATTAGTAGGATTTATCTTTTTAATAATTTCTACGATTTGACTGTTTTAACAATTCACTGTAATAGTAATTTGTCTAAGCTAGTCTACTACTGATGCCGATGTTACCTAGGCTCCTTTGCACTTGAAGACAGGCGAAATTAAACATCTATAAACATCTTGAAACTTGTGTTTACTAGTCAGGAATGGTGAATATCACAAAAACCAATATAGTAACTCACACCCCCAACAATAATTTCAAAACATATATCTGGAAATTGTTATCTATGTTTTGCACCCTGGATTGAAAATCGAGCAAAAAACAATAGGTTCCTAGCCTTACATAATCAATCCAAAAATAACTAAAGAATAGTTTTGGGACTAGAGTCCAATTTTTAGGTACTTGTCAAACAATGTCAATCTTACACATTTCCCCGTGAAATCGTTAAAATTATACATGAATACATGCGGATGGGAGCACGGGCACAAAATACCTTTTTCTCTTTTATTATTGTGGAGGGTAGCTACTCTATAGAATAGATCTTATGATCCGAAATGTAGCTTTTCGTTTAAAACATAATTTGTTAAGTTCTTGATGGCTTTATAAATTGCATTGCTCTCAAATACGTTCATTTTACGTCATTTGTAGATTTTATCAACTCCTACTTATATAGAGAGCATACCTCTTCCTGCCTTTAGTGAATGTATTACCAGTCAAGCCACCAGTCCAGCCATATCACCAGTCTATGATATGCTACAAGCCCTACCTATAGTGAATGTCGCACCAGCTCTATAATATATATACTATGATCATGCCGCAAGCCCCCTGCTTACAGTAGATACTAAGCCCCCTTCAACAAAGTTTTAAATTAATGACTTCCTTTGTTAATTAAATAATTTACTTTATGTATTATCACATTTTAATTAACTTTGTGTTTACGTTCATTTTTGTTTCAACCAATTTAACCATATTTTAATTTTGTTCCTTTTTAGCGAATTTCCCCTATAGGGAAGAAGCTATTACTGTAGGTCTCATGGTAGGACCTAAGCCCGAGACCATGATAAATTTTCGTTTTGGGGCCACCAGAAGCAAAAAATACCATTCGTTCAAATATATATATATATATATATCTGTGTGTGTGTGTGTGTGTGTGTGTGTGTGTGTGTGTGTGTGTGTGTGTGTCTGTGAGCACGATAGCAATGTATACAGAACCCTCTAAGTAGGGACATCCAATGTTAATTTGTTTAGTTCCGCCGCCGAAAAGCAGAAGAGAAATTAGCGCTGATGCATGGAATAGTTAAAGCTGGTTCCGTCCGTATAGTCCGCGCTTTTACTCACTATCCGAAATGTCAAAATGAGAATGTTTGTAAACAAAAAAGGTAAACATTATGGCAAAAGATACAATAACAATACAAAAAAATAACATACAACTGTCAAAATATAACAATAAGCTGCTTGACTTTGGAAAGTGAGCTTGATCCGTAAACTCCTAAAACAATTCCAATCGGACTGAAAAGTGAAAGTTGCGCCACAGTCTAGGAGAAAAATTTCTCTCCTAGACTGTGGTTGCGCCATCTCTTTTTCGGCGGCGGGAACTTCATTTTTCCATAAGGTGTCTCTACTTAGAGGGATCTGTATACATTGACGTTAGCGGCCGTAAAAATGGTGCGATCTTAATGAAATTTGGTACAGACATGCAAAAAGTGGTAATCCCTCGGACGAGTTCGTAAACCAGCCCGATCGGACCACCGGAAAGGGGGGTAAATCCCCCAAAAATGGGTTTTTTGAGTTTTTTACATAGGAAAATAAAATTTATCAAATTTTTGCTGGCACCACTGAATTCAGCTAAAAAATCAAACTATTTAGTATTTTGAAGCACTGCTCTATGTCCATTGGTTACCGAGATATTGAAAGTGGTAAACACAGTACGTTGTCCCAATGTTAACCCTATGGGAAATAAGTAAAATTCTATATCTCGCTTATTTCTCAGCATATCTTGATAAAACTTGGTAAATGGCTTCTTCTAGTTCAGATCAAGTAAATATTGAATTAAAACCACCCAGTTTTAATATACCCGAAGCAGCAAACCTGCATACTCATTCCCAATGTTATTCTTATGGAGCTTACCAAAAGATGTCAAATCTCGCTATGTTGGATTGAAATATGTTCATTTGCATTTGAAATTCGCTGAGTATGCAGGTCCGCTGCAACGGGGGTAATTTAAATTAAGAATGATTTATGTTTATCATATGACAAATAGAGTAAGACTTGCCAAACACGCCACAGAGAGGAGCATAAATGTGTTTATTTTTATATGGACCGGGTTCAAATATTTTTTTCTATTTTCCTTATTTCAATATGATAATATTATCCTATATTATGAATAATTATCACTTATGTTAGTTTACCACATTTATTGAATTTTGTGGTAACGTAGTTCCAATGAAATTTTCAGTTACTTTTAATTTATTTTTTATTCATGGAATAAAGTCATGGTTTTATACCAACAGCCATATCTATGACCATACCTGAAGCCCAAGTTTCATTTTGGTGTATACTACTCGTACAAACACAAAACGAATGAGTGCTCGAAGCACCAGCAGAAATACATCACTCTGGTCGTAATGTACAAAATTTCGAAAATCCTACTTTCCCTACCTATAGTGAAGATGGCGCCGTCTAGAACCAAGGTGGCGCTGCTTTCGCACTTCCTCAGGATCCGGTTCCGGGGCAGCGGCGGCCGGGGCGTCTCTCCCGGGGGGCGCGGGGGCTTCTCCATGGCGCCCTCCACACCAGACACTCGTAATACCCCTAGCTACCCTTCCCTGACGGCAGAGAGGGAGGGTTTTTATCGGTTAAGAATTTTAACACTAGGATATTTTCAATTATTGTAAATGTACCGTTTAAATTTAAGAAACATTTATATTAGTGCTAACATTTGTGAAATTGGTAAAATTCAATTTTCGATTACAAAAATTAAAATTAACTGCATGTTTGATTGAAAAAGGTAATCATTAACTACCATTTTTGTTTCATATACGCCATTAATTTTAAATATTATGCCATTTATTTATTAAGAATTTGCTGAATGTAATTTAACAGCTCTCAAGTAAATGAATAGTTCGTTTTATTTCTTCTATGAGTAAGTTCTATGAAAAATGTATTTAAAAGACTATTTTAATTCATCAAAGTGGTTCAAAACGATACTAATTTTGATTTTTAGCTCAAATAAAAATTTTGAATTCAATAAATAAACTATCTGATAAAAGCTCATATATTTATCAGATTTATCAAGATGGATGTTATTTAATCGTACAACTTTTAATAATTAATAATACGATAGAAACAATTTAATTTCACGTCTACCAAATCGTAACTACAATAACTATATCCAAAACATTTTCAGAAACAGCAAATATGAGGATTTAAAAATGATCAGCTACCAGTATCACCCACTGTACGATCACATTGTCCCCGACACCGCCGCGACGCTGCGTCTCCCGTCAGACTGTCCTACACGTGGTGTGATGACGTCACATCTGCGCATGCGTCACCCCCACCACCCCCGCTGCTGACGTCACTCCCCGACAATCAGCTGAGCGCCCGCTTCCTATGTGAGGGATGCTGTGGCGGTATCCGGATAAATATTTTAACCGGTGATGGGTTACTGATGGTTTTTAAAACGTCGGGAAGGGTCAAGGAAACAGGGGGTGGTTTAGGGGTATTTTTGTGGAAATTCTGGGACGTGTAATTGTTTTCGCTATTTTTTACTAATATATCTAGTCATTACAGTATATCATACTCAACATTAAGCGTTTGTTTTATAATGTAGTTTCGACTTTTAACCACATCGTAACAATTAATTGTTTCAACCACACATCATAAAGACGGATAGTACAAGAATTAATGGTTTAAGTCTATATATTTCAGCTTTCCATCAAAAACCCAATTCAGTCATGATTGTTTTGATATTTTTATAATCTATTAGAGTATTATCTAAATTAAACACTATCTATGATTCATATAAAAAAAGTTATGTGTATTATTATTCTTCTGTGTTTTCTACGTAAACGTAGAAAATACTAAAGCGGTGTATTTTAGAGCTTCTTACTAAAATAGATCACGTAAGTAGAAACATGATAGGCCAGTTCCCATTTTAAAACCCTCCTCTGACCACAACTTGCACCACACAAGTGCTAGTTGTGTTTCCTTCGGTGTTTTGCTAACAATTTGCTGCATCGTTTACTGAGTATAGATCCTAAACAATTATTTGTCTGTTGTGTAATTATGATGCATCCTTTATTATTACAAAGGCCATACATAGATGAAGAACTATAGGCCTACAGATTGGCAACCGCATATATCAAAGTTATTATATATATATATATCTGTTCTTTGGAAGATTTGATATTGATGAAATCACGTATGATACCAATCCAATTTGGACACAAAAAAACCTAACAAACTTGACGCCACCCAAAAAAACCGGGTACAAAAAGGGCATTAGATTGCCAATATGTATAGTTCTTCATCTGTAGAGCTTAAGATATGCTGCAAGTAAACGAATTTTAAAAATAGATAAAGTTACCTCGGTATTAACCTATTAGGATATTTCTGTTATATACTGTGTCAGGATTGGCTGTCTGTAAATCAATATCGAGATTGCAATATACATTATTGACCAATTGATTAATCAAACATGTGTATACAAATTCAGACAGTTACACTGAATCTATTTGATGTATTCAACTTATCCTGCATAATTGACAATTTACGTCATCCAAGTACATCGCAGTTTTAACTTCACTTTGAAGTGCAGGCCCCATTAAATATCTTTCGAAATTTCATTTAGTATCTAATATTTGACGACCTTAACATTTGATGCGAAATAAGAGTAATCCGTAACATAAAAAATGGCGGATAAAGGATAAATACTCATCAAAGTATTTAACGTTTCTTACATGTTTAGTTTCTTTCTATTAAGTAGCTCAATTAATTGTGATTAAATGTGAATACAAGTTAATACAGTATGTTTTACTAATTTTAGCGAATTTCCCCTATAGGGAAGAAGCTATTACCGTAGGTCTCATGGTAAGACCTAAGCCCGAGACCATGATAACTTTTCGTTTTGGGGCCTCCAGAAGCAAAAAACACCATTCGTTCAAATTTCTAGATATATATATATCTATATATGTGTCTGTAAGCACGATAGCGCTCGCAAAAATGGTCCGATCGGAATGAAATTTGGCAAAGGCGTGTAAAGTAGTAATTATTCGGACGAGTTCGTGAACCAGCCCGATCGGACCACGGGAAGGGGGGGGTAAACAGGGATAAACCCCCAAAAAATGTGTTTTTTTGAGTTTTTTACATAGAAAAATAAAATTTATCGAATTTTTGTTGGCACCATTGAATTCAGCTCAAAAAAAAACAAACAATTTAGTATCTTGAATCACTGCTCTATGTTCATTGGTTACCGAGATATTGAAAGTGGTAAACACAGTACGTTGTCCCAATGTTAACCTTATGGGAAATAAGTAAAATTCTATATCTCGGTTATTTCACAACATATCTAGATAAAACTTGGTAAATAGCTTCTTTTAGTTCAGATCTACTCAATATTGAATTAAAACAATCCAGTTTTAATATACCTGTAGCAGCAGACCTGCATACTCATTCCCCATGTTATTCTTATGGAGCTTACCAAAACATGTCAAATCTCGCTATGTTGGATTGAAATACGTTGTTTGCATTTGAAATTCGCTGAGTATGCAGGTCTGCTGCAACGGGGGTATTGTATTTAACGAGAGCTAGTTAGTCCTATGACAATGTTGAAAATAATTTTGCTGGTGAAATAACATGTAGAATGTGTTAAATGTATTGAATTATCTGTCGTATTCATATTAAGTTGGTATTTAAATATTTCACAAAACAACATAAAAAGGGAACAACGCATGCTAACTCAAAAATTTGAATATTTTTAACAAGAATATTTAACAACTTTTTTGCATATATTGAGGAAGAAAATGAGTATTGATTCAAACGAAAAGAAAATATACAATTATTTCTTTGCCTTTTTTCCAAACGGCTTTGAATAATACTTATATTTTTACTTATTTTCCTAAGAGTAGTGCATGTGTTAAATTCACATTACGACACCATGTATTTTTTTACATAATTGCAACACCGAAATTGCACGGATCCGTTGATAGCTATTTTTAAGGTCTCAAAATGTTCATAGTGAAAAAAATACTTATTTTCATTTTAAAGGGCAATTATAAAAAATGTATAAGTACGAATACAACTAAATTAATGTCTGAAGATAAAAGGGAACAAAGGGGTTCAATCAATGCACAACAACATGCACAATTTATGTATTAACATAAGATTGATTGCAAACTCAAAAAAAAACATTTGAAAACTGTTGTGAAAAATTTAAATCACGAATTCCAGTAAAAACTATGTATTTTAACAAAAAAATAATAAAAAAGCCATTAATTTCATCAACCAAACCTCGTTTATATAATGAAAGCGATTGAAATTATAAAGTTTTATATCACCCTGTTCAGATTAACTTATTACATACATGTATACGCTTCTTGTTGTATGCAAATAAAAGATTCAGATGAAATATTTAAAAAATATATAATTTAAAACAGGTATAAATTCCCGAGCCATTATGATTGCCTGTACAATAACACTTTCAACCATCAAAAATATCACCCATGCCTAAAAATCTCAAAAGCTTCACAACCAGCATGGAAAAAACCTTTGAAATCAAACTTAAATAAAAACATCCAGACCAAAAAGGACCAGAAACATCAAATATACAGGGGAAAGAGAAGAAGAAGAAAACATCGAGTGGGAGGTTACAACCATCCATGCACGGAAAGAGAGACCAACAACCAACAACACGACAGCGACCGAGGACGAAGTACCTTGAGTGTCCAGCAAAGGGTGGAACAGACGCATCTTGTAGAGGGCGGAGGAAACCCGGCCCAATAGGTCCATCTCTAGACTGATCACTCTGAAATATACAACAGTCACTTGTACTTTTTTAATTGTTTTTTTTTACTTTTTATTTTCCGAATGTTAAATGTTTTTAACCTCAACTGCCAGTCGCCAGTCGACGGCCAACAAATTCATAGTGAGTGATGGTGAATGGTGAGTTTTGATTTAATCTTTGTAGACATTCGCCATCACTAATCGGTAAAAATAAATGTCGCGACGTTTCGGAATCTAGTACTTAATGTCACCTGCAGGTGGAAAGGAGCCCACGACATAACAGTATTTGTATCAGTCAAGTGGACCAGGAATAGGTTTAACCAAAACAGAAAACTGTAAAAGTAATCGATAAAATCACAGAAATATATAAAACAGTAAAGATATCATAAAATCACCTATCAGAAGAGTAAGACGGTCGCATCCAATCAGAGTTGAGCAATGGCTATTTGGAACAGTCTTTATTCAAATCTGATTGGTTGCGGGGGTGATCCTGTTCTAGTAGCTACATCGTGAGTCAAGTGTCAGCAAAGTTCTTTTGTCGCATTATATCCCAAAATGGGAAACATGTAAGCCTAAATGGATCATAATTAGCTCATTGTAAAAATTTATTTTTACATCTTTGTTTCCAACATTTTTCAAGGTGTGTTTATTTCATCTTTTGGCTTTAAACATTCGGATTCTTTGAGCTACCTAACATGCTAGATAATCAATGACTTTTATTAATTGTTAGCAGTACTAGATAAAATTGCGAAAGTCAATGTATAGTGGGGACTTGATAAAATTTCCGCTGAATACTGACTATATATTTCCTCTAGATTTTATATACACCGGTGAGAATTTAGCATTTTCTGATACTCACTTCAAATCCTAGTCTCGTCATCTTATTAAAGATATAGGTACATAGAAAACTCTTCTTTTCATATCAAAAAAAGTTACAGTAGCCAAATGGGTTTAATGGCATCAGGACAAACATGAAAAATTAGATCTAGAACTATTGAATAAAACACCCAAGTGGCATTACCTTCATTTGGTTAGTTTTCCAGTCATACAATCTCTGACAAAAGTTTAAAAGATAGAGATTGTAGTAAAAGTAATTATTATTTTAATATTTTAAGAGGTATACAGTGGTTATACATATTAACACCAATGTTTTATGGTAATTTAATGTTGAAAAATTAGTTTTTATAGTGCAAACTAGTCCTGCCGTACGGACATAAAAATCGCAGAACTTGAAGGAAATAGTTTACGTCCAATTTTTTTATATTTTGTTAGGATACTCTGCAGCAGTTCGCCCCCGAGTTGACAACGTGAAAGCTAACAATAACTTAGCAATAGTAGTAAAAAGACACTTTTTTAGGACTAATTTTAGTTTTTACGGATATCTTGAAAACCATGTGGCCTATAGGAAACACTCAAAATTCATCTTTAAAAGACGTCCGAGCCTACAATATTAGTTGTTTTACAGCTCTAACATTTTTATGAACTATACAGATGCAATAAATATTTTCCTCTTATATATGTTCTTTTAATAACCACAATAGTTTATTAAACTACATAGTCATTTGGTCCAAGTCCATCAGTAAGGTCCGAGTGTTTCATGTTGTCGTAAAACGCGCACACAATTCATAATTCCGTTGTTATTTCAAGTTTAATGTTAATTTATTACTGTATAATACTGTTTGATTATAGAATGATTAAAGAATGATTAAAAATGTTATGTCATATATATTTTTATTGGTTTGCTATTGTTGCATTAACTGTCATTGCTGTAGTCACGTTGTATAGTAGTCTTAGTTGTCACACTCAGCTATTATTGTTTCTGTCTCAGTGTTTCTCAAAAGATTTTTCAATGCCAATTTTAACCTGTAATGAAAGCTCAAATAGTGTATTCGATGGAATAAATTAAAAATTTAAGATACGAAAAATCGTCTTTTGTTACCATCACCATCTTTTCTTGAGGTCTCCAAAGCTGAAAACTTGGGGCCAAACAAGTCTAGTAAAAAAAATAAGACAATTGTCAAAAACCATAGAAGAAATCAGCTCAAAATGCTACTCAAATGTTTTGGAGTACGTCTGTATATCCATTTTTTTAGCGATACTTATATTCAGCTATAGTTTATTTAACGAATGGTCCTCATGTAGCGAAATGAAAGATTCTATTTAATAAATCGTAACATTATGATTTCTAATTTATATCTTGCAGGCTGGGCTTTATCGTACATTAAATATTAATCTGTTTATTCCTGTATGGAATATTAACATCGCATTGCATTCAGTATTAATAACGGTTAATAAGGAAGATTATTGTGCAATTAGTGTTTGCTAATTGGAGTTTTGAGGAGCTATAGAAACGAAATGAACAATCATCCTTCGACTGTATTAGATATAAAGTACAACTAAAACTGCAAACTAAATGCTAAATATAAAGCTTCCTTGTAGCCCTGTGGCCAAAAACAAATTAGGCATGAACCTTGAAGTAGGGTCCCTCAAATTTTATGATTGGTCACGGTGTTATTTGATGTTTTAAACAAACAATGGCGGATGCGAGAGTGGCATCACACGGCAACTTTGAATATCTAGGGTCTTACTTAGTTCACACATGGCCAAAAGTACAGAAACAGATATAAAACAAAATTATTTACGGTATCAAACGAATTCTTCTCAAGATATTGATTTAAATCCACCACCAATAGTTGCTGGATCTTAAATGCTTCATTTTCATCGGGTTTTTTTAGCCGCCATCTTGGATCCGCCATATTAGATAAAAGATTTTTTTAAATTATAAATGTGGCGTTGTGTCGCACTATTACTAACTATATTTTTATGCTGATTACAATTAATTCCGCAAAGTATTCGAACATTTTGTTTCTTTCTCGAGATATACTGCAATTTAAATTCTTCCTAGTACTGAGTACATTCCTTTTGGATTTGCCGAATTCAACGACTTCTGATTTTCTTATATCCATGGTTATAATCACAGTGTGACGTTCGTTTTAGTCGTAAAATATTCATTGATTTCATATATATATTTTGAACTATTGAACGGCAAAATAGAAATCAGTCAAAGGTGAGTTATAAAGCCACATTCAACAGAAAATTACTTTTCAAAATTTATTTTTACTTAAATATTATTATATCAGGTTCTAATTACGTCCCAGTTCGTTTCAGTCTTAAAACAGTCAAGTAATCTTTGACTCTCTTATGAGACTTTTTTAACTCAAATCCACAATGTGAAAAATAGTTGTATAATCATCCAAAGATTATGAAAATTTGTTTATTTCGGAACATCAAATTTAACTAAGGACTTATATCTCAAGTTCCTAGTAAGATACGAAATTATTTTACGTCTCAAATTGCTCTAGAGTTCATTAGCTTTCGTTTGAGCTATGGTCCGTAAAAAAATTATAATCTTTGGATGATCATAGCTCTTTTTCATATACTATCGTCTCCCCGCAAATTCTGGGTTAATAGTTACCTTTAATATTCCTTACGATTGATTGATATTGATTTGAATACTTGATGTTGTGAAGTAAAAAGCAATCTTTGTGATTTTGGTGTCAATTAAAGCTTAGAACCTCATGAAGTGCACTATGGTGGTTTGGATTTCGATATATTTTAGGACTTAGGCACAGAATTGTTAAGTGATTTAGGTTTTATTTGTTTATTCAAAACATATGGTTTAATTTGAAATAGTTACAATGGTTACTAACAGAATGCAGCACTGAATAATACAAAGAGAAGAACATAATTTCCCAAGCAAGGCCGAAGTTAATATTTAACTTTAATATTCCTTACAATTGACTGTAATATATCTTACTATATCAAATGATATTTAAAAATATATATTCAAAAAATGTACGCGTATTATCAAACGTTATTTAGTGAAACACAAATGATATTAGAGATTAATTGGGATAGTTCTCAGTGATGGTGTAATCTGTTATTCCATATGAATAAGTTTACCTCCTCTTACACTTTTACAGAACAAACTTTATAGAACGTATTTTGTCTGAAGAGTCGCGAGGTGTGCCCCTATGCCACCGAGTGGCTTCATTAGCTATTATTAACTTAGCAGCAAATAATACAGGGTGAGTTTTAATTGTCCCTCCCTTACTTTTTTTTACATTTAAAAAAATAACCATCCCAGACCCCGCCCAAACATTATTGGGTAGTAAGTACCTCGATTTAAAGGGGTACTCATTTTTGGCTGCCATGTTGGATCCCAATTGTTTTTTCAAATGTAAAATTGGTGTTGTGATCCATCATTACAAGCTAGATTTTATCACTATTTACAATGCCGCCATCCGTTTTTAATATCTCGATTTGTTCTCAAGATATGAGTACTTTTAATTTTTTTATTTTAACCAATTTAAACATAATAAATTGGAAAAATTGACCATCAGTCATTGTTGAGTTATTTCCACCCAACTTTCAACAATGTTAATTTTTGCCGCCATCTTGGATCCGTCATTTTGAAACGAGGTAAGTTTTTTTCAAATAAGAAGATGGTATTGTGACACATCATTTCAAACTAATTTTTTACGTCGAATTCAATGCCGCAACCTGTTTTCAGCTATACAATTTAGTTTTTGAAAAAAATGCATATTTTTAGAGATTTTTATATTAACTTAAATATCTTAATCTCTTTTTAATCTTAATTTTTTATTATCTTAATATCTAATTTGTCAATATCTTGAAAACTAAACACGACAGTAAAAAACGGGTTGCGACATTAAATTCGGCGTAAAAAGCTAGTTTGAAATGATGGGTCACAAATACCATCTTCATATTTGAAATAACTTACCTCATTTCAAAATGGCGGATCCAAGATGGCGGCCAAAAAATTTATATCGTTGAAAGTTGAGTGGAAATAACAGAACAATGACTGATGGTGGTTATTCATCACTGTCTAGCATTATTTTGTGGTTAGTGGCCTATTTTATCAATTTGTAATGTTTAAATTGGTTGAAAATAAATAAATTAAAAGTATTCATATCTTGAGAACAAATCGAGATATTACAAAACGGATTGCGGCATTGTAATCAGTGAAAAAAATCTAGCTTGGAATGATGGGACACAACACGACTTGTACATTTGAAAAAAATTTGGATCCAATATGGCGGATGAAAATGAAACCCCCTCAAAATTAGGTACTTACTACCCAATAATGTTTGGGCGGGGTCTGGGATAGTTATTTTTATAAATTAAAAAAAGTAAGGGGGGGGACCCGAGTGTATGAGGCGGAGCCGAACGCAAGAAGACCGAGTTTAACGTGCGAGACGAAGCTGAGCATGTGAAAGTGAATTTCACGTACGAGGCAAAGCCGAGTACGGGTTTAAATTGAGCAAGTGCCGGAAAATCACTTTCGGTACAAGTTTTGAACAATACTTTCCATCACTACGTAAAATACACATATTAGAGAATAAGATACAGTTTTAATTGTAGTGTTATATTTCTCAATTATATGTTTTAATAAGGAATGTTAGACATATTTGGAGAACTTATCAACATGCACTATGCTAACAACACTGCAACACTAGCTTATGCCTATTTATGTTAACATTTAGATTCTAAAACATTAAAAACAGCTGACTTAATTGCGTAAATATATGGTAGGGAAACATTAGTGCGCGTAGCGAATAAATTTAAAACTAATTGAGAGTGAGGGAAAGTAAATTTAGGGGAAAGGAAAATCGGGGGATCATTTTCCCTTACTCTAAATTAGAGTTTGGGAAAAAATCATTTTCGCTCATATCAGCTGTCATCAAAAATAGCTACTTCCGGTGCGCAGTTATGAAAACAAGTTTAATTCTATTCGTCATAAAGATAACCTGCTCTGATGTATATTATAATTAAGTTCATTGAGTGTATTTAGACTAAATAGCAAACTTCTACCAAGACAAAGTATTCTCTCTAAATAACATACAATCTTAAGTAATACGAAATATAAAAAGAAAACAGAGCACAAGGCGGCCAAAAATAATACTACACCATTTTTTCATGGTACTGGTATTGTAGTTAGAAAAAGTATTGGCATTGTTCATTGGTTAGGCTAACTAGGATTACACGAGCAAAAAAACAAACGCACCACTTAATTTGACCTAACTTTTAATGACGGATCAGGATAAAACTATTTTCTAGCTTCTTCTTTCTAGGTATGATACTAGAGTTATTTAGAATTATTCAATGCTTATTCAGTCAATTTGTCGATATGCCAGGGTTAGATGGTTGAAAATGTCTTGGTAAACTTAATTACCAATACAACAAACATTGATAATCCCAGTCCCAAGCAAGTAATGCGTGTTAATGCACTTTTAAGACGCCTTAATTTATGTAAGATAAATAAGAAGAATAGTAGTTTAATGACAAAAAACTCCTTTGTTCTTTGAACTAATTTTACCTAACCTTCGACTACAAGTCGGTGCTTTACCCAAAGTTCCGCAGTTTAAAATTTATTGATGATTATTGTTGCAATTTAGGGTCGTTACAAGTTAGAATATTTTGGGACTTAACTAATTTACAATGCATTTATTCGTACGAGTGGTAAAGGGTGAAAATTTTCAGCACAAGGTGCAATATGTCCCAAAAAAATTAAATTGTATAGAAGTTTTTAAGGATCTTCTGGCAATTAAACAAATGGACATTTTATTGTGGTACCATCCATATGAACCTCACGGGTTGTACCAAACATCAGCAGTATTCTGGGGCCATTGCTTTTTATATTTTATATTTATGATCTTTCTGCTCATATTCTTCCAGCTAAATCCATATTTTATGCTGACGATACCACCCTGCTGTTTATGGGTCCACAAATCTATTTGCAGGATAGAATTAGGGAATCCGTACTCTCGCTCATGGACTGGTTGTCAATCAATAATCTTAAGCTGAACACGGATAAATATTATCATGCAACCCTCAATATGATTCTCAATAAAGGTCCAGAGGATCTTTCTTCAGATGAGTTTAGATAGTTTTTAGTTTAGTAGATGAGATTAAGATATAAGAGAGTTCTTCTATAAAATTTCTGGGTATTACTGTGGTTAATAGCTAATATAGAGCGTGCCATGTGCCCCAGATGTGTTGTAGATCAAGTAGAATCAGCTGTAGGCTTAGGACGTTGCAGCCTCTTTTAGATCACAATATTTTACTGATGGTCTATTATGGTAGTTTCTTTTCAGTAATAACCTGTGGAATTGAGGATTGGGGAATCTCCATACGCATTCAAAGTATTTTTAGTCCAAAAAAGAGCAGTGCGTATAATTAATGGATTACCTCCACTTCACTCATGCAGAGTTTTTTCAATCACTTAATATCCTCACCTTGGCTTTTTATCTTCATTTATCGAGTAATAATATCAGCAATAGCCAATCTTGAAGATCTACCACGTGTTGGTGACAGTAACGGGTATCCGATCAGGCACGGCACCCCCAGGCATCGTCTTACACTCTTTGTAAGGAGTCTCGGTTATACCGGTCCCCTTTTATTCAAAAATTTAAATTTTCTACAGAAATAAAGTGTACATTAAGGTTGGAAGTTGGGAGGTTCAGGAAATTACTGAGAAACCTTTTAATTCGTAAAGAATTTATGATATTCAGGAGTTCCTGTCAACCTGAGATGTTCTGATAAATATTTAGATTTATTAATTCAGACCTTGTAAGATATATTTATTATGAGAATTTCTAAAGTTTGTTAACTTTTTAGTATTGTTATTTTCGTATCTTGTATACCATTGACGAGTGAGATATACATTTAATATGTATTTTATTCATGAATAAAGAATGTCTAATGTCTAATAATGTCATAATCTTTCTATAGGCAGGCTCTGAACATGCTCTATTAAAGGCAGCATGTCATTTTAGCAAATTTTCCCTATAGGGAAGAAGCTATTACCGTAGGTCTCATGGTAAGACCTAAGTCCGAGACCATGATAACTTCGTTTTGGGGCCACCAGAAGCAAAAAAAAAAAAACACCATTCGTTCGAATTTTTATATATCTATCTATATATATATATATATATATATATATATATATGTGTGTGTGTGTGTGTGTGTGTGTGTGTGTGTGTGTGTGTGTGTGTGTGTGTGTGTGTGTGTGTGTGTGTTGTGTGTGTGTGTGTGTGTGTGTGTGAGTCTGTCAGCACGATAGCGGCCGTAAATATGGACCGATCTTGATGAAATTTGGTACAGACATGTAAAGTGGTAATCAATTGGACGAGTTCGTAAACCAGCCCGATCGGACCATCGGGAGGGGGGGTAAAGGGGATAAACCCCTCCAAAAATGGTTTTTTGAGTTCTTTACACGCAAAAATATAAATTATCTATTTTTTGTTGGCATCATTGAATTCAGCTCAAAAAAACAAACAATTTAGTATTTTGAATCATTGCTCTATGTTTAATGGTTACCGAGATATTGAAAGTGGTAAACACAGTACGTTGTCCCAATGTTAACCTTATAGAGAAAAAGTAAAATTCTGTATCTCACTTTTTTCTCAACATATCTTAATAAAACTTGGTTTGAGGCTTCATCTAGATGAGATCTAATGTTTAATAGTCTAAAATCCCCGAAACTTCCTTTTTCGTGGCAGCAAACCTGCACACTCATTCCCCATGTTATCCTTATGGGAAATAATAACAATTCTACCTTCCTTATTTCTTAACATATCTCTATAAAACTTGGTGTATGGCTTCTTCTAGTTAAGATCTATTAAGAGGGCTCTAAACCTTTGCCAAGCAGCTGAAAAACACACCTCTGTATTACTAAAATTCTGAGATTATTAAAGCACCTAGCGACCTCCGGTGAACGAGAAAATGTTTTTTATTAAATGAACTAGGAGATAAAACTTATTTTAGGGTATTTAATTATTATTAGACATATTTTATTCAGGGTTAAACTTAGTGAAAATTGGTCATTTTATTCTACATAAACCATAACATTTAAAATAAAATTATAAAGTTTTTTTGGTTTTAAACCCTTTATTAGATATTCGAGATGATTTCCCGCTGGGTAGAACTTCAAAAAAACAAATCGTTACCTCGTAAATCGAGTAATTTGTGAGGGTTGTTTCTGAAAAGTGCTTCTCAAAACACCCCCGTACAGAGGACGCCCTGGCGAGCGTTGATGGAACTACGACCGCCGAGGAGACATTCGTCAGTGTCGCCAACCTGTTTCTCTGCCCATTGAGACATCGGGCGGGCGTGAATCCCAGGAAAGGGAAGGAAGCGGGGAGGGTTCTCTGTGTCTGTGTCCTTGAATCCAATGACTCTAAAGATACAATATTTGTCCATCGCACCATTTCGTCATTCTTGATATATAGCTAAATCTAATTTCAAATGACATTATAGCCGGTCTTTAAACATTCAGAGAATATCATATCATAAAAAATAATCAAACCTCATTGATTGGAATACTGAACACCAAAATTTGAATCAAATTAGTCCTTCCTTAACAATAATTTGTTTAAGCCAGTTAATTTTACTACAAAAAGTATAACTTCAATAATCGCAGGATTTTATAGTTTGCAGTCACTATTGAGGTGCTATGGATAGTTTCTGCGTTATTGTAACTTATAAGTTGTTACATAGCTATTCAAAGTCATTACTGTATTAGAGGTTTACCATAGGCGTAATGCAGCAAGGAGGGGAGCGGCTGCCCCCCGAATAATTTGTAGGATATAACCATAGATAAAATATACCCTGCTGGTTATATTTTATCTATGATATAACATTGTAATATAAGAAAAGTCGCATAATCACCATCACGACCATTTTTGCTGATTCTTTTAACCAGCGCGAAATGTAAGTATAAGCACCATTGTGCTTATACTTACATATTATTTACTTACATATTATTTATTTGTGCCATTGCAATATTATTTTACACACTATTCCTGGATAAAAAATACACCCAAACAATCTATATTTTAATGTAAAATATAATTGACATTTATTGTTACGGCTATAAATTCCCAAAATGTGGGCGAATTAGAATGTTTACTTCAATTACAACTCAAAAATATCGATTTTAGGCGAGAAAGATACTTAGTTCAAATATAGATACAAATTGTTTATAAGCGAGCGGTGCAGTTTTACAACCCGTCACTCAAAAGCTCGGCATTGTAATAATCCTTTTGACCGCCGCCCCTGCCTTCCCTGGCCACACCGCACTGTCGCGCTCATATTATTTTGTAGTTGGCAAGGCTGACGGGCATACTCGTTTTGCGTACACGATCAATGCATACTGCACTAATGGCCTGACCGCAGGTTTAAATTAGATGGTCATGAAACGAAGACACACACATATCTGTTATTAATAGAAATACCCCCGTTGCAGCAGACCTGCATAATCAGCGAATTTCAAATACAAATTAACACATTTCAATCCATGACATGTTTTTTGTAAGCTCCATAAGAATAACATGGAGAATGAGTATGCAGGTTTGCTGTAACAGGTATGTTAACTGGGTGGTTTTAATTGAATATTTAATATTAATGAACTAGAAGAAGCCATATTCCAAGTTTTATCATATGTTAAGAAATAAGAAAGATATAGATATTTTTTATTTCCCATTGGGATAACATGGGGAATGAATATGCAGGTTTGCTGCCACAAAAATAGACATATTATTGGGGATTTTAGACTACTAAAAAACTTATACATTAGATGTCATCTATATCAAATTTCATTCCAATCGGACCATTTTTGCGACCGCTATTTTTTTATTATTTACAGTTGTATTTATTTATACAGTTTTATTTTATTCTGTCCAGTTCAAGTTGGCCGGTGGACCCGGGACTACCTGAGGCCACCCCTATAATCCCTCGCCACGTTCGGCGGGGCTGTCTGCTGCCTAGGCGATGAGTCACCTACTGGCTGTGTTTATACAATGGTACACCTTTTTAACAGAATAATAATTTAACATTTTTAAAAACATACTTGAAATATACTAAAAAATTTATGAAAAGTGATATAAAATTCGACCCAGACTGGACTTATTACCGGATTTGTTCGTTTATAAACATAACATCAAATGCTATAATACTAGGTCTAATTTTCATAACTTTTTTAGTAGATTTGAAATATGATTTAAAAAATTTTAAATTATTATTCAGTTAAAAAAGTGTACCGTTGTATAAACACAGCCATTGTTGTGTACCATTATTGTTGGTGATTCATCGTCTAGGCAGCGGACAGCCCCGCCGGACGTGGCGAGGGATTACAGGGGTGCCCTCACGTAGTCCCGGGTCCACCGGCCAACTTGAACTGCACAGAATATGAGTGTTCTACAATGATCCAATTTTAATTGTTTAATGACTTGTTATCTATAATATGTTATTTATTCAGTAAATTTTAATTTATATTATGCCCGCTTTGAAATATTACTTTATTTTGTTGTACATATTTGATGCTTCAATTGTACGCTCTAGCGACGAGGTTTGGTTGCTCCTTTGTTTTTGGTTTATGTTGTGTCTTTGTTGGTTTATGTTGTATATTTCGAGCATTGTGTCACCATTTTGGCCAGTCAGTGCCCTTTTTGTAGATTTAAAAATGAATTTGTTTTCCGACAACTTTTCAAATAAGTCGTTATATAATTAATTACTTTTCATCTACAATATTTTTTATTTAGTATTTTTTTCTATATTTTAGCCCGTTTTTAAACATTCCTGTATTCTTTGTACATACTTGATGCTTTACTTAATTGTATGCTCTTGCAATGAGATTATCTCTTAATTGTTTTTCTTTATGTTGTATATTTTGAGCGTTGTGTCACAATTTTGGCCAGTTTTGGGCTGTTTAAGGGTTTTGCCCTTATTGTAGATTTAAAAATAAATTTGTTTCCCGATAACTTTTCAAATAAATCGTAATATTATTAATTACTTTTCATCTATAATATTTTTTACTTAGAATTTTTTTCTATATTATAGCCCGGTTTTAAACATTGCTGTATTCTTTGTACTTATAGTTGATGCTTTACTTAATTGTATGCTCTTGCAATGAGATTATCTCTTAATTGTTTTTGTTTATGTTATACTAGGTGAACCCGTACGAATTGCATGTTTTAATTAAATTATAAATGATCGGCTGCCTTCTATGCGCACATATGTCGTCAATCTATTTTAAAAATAGGATTCTAGAACGATGTAGCGTGCAGAGCATATAACGAATGTTCTCCTCACGGTTGTAAGGTGCTATAAATGAGTGATAAATTGTTGCGTACACTTTATACATGAAAAACCCTCCGCCATTGTTTTCTTCAATTTAAGAGCTCTTTTGCTTACCGTTGCGAGCACAGAGTTCTTGGAATTAATGTTTTCTTTGAAGTTTTTGCTCAGTCTATGGGTACCAGTCCATATTCAATGGTACCAGTAATAAGGCTTTGAATGTAATCGCTTTGTCGAGATCTAAGTAGATTTAATTTTACTATATGCGTACCTACCACATTTCTGAAATGGTAATGCCGTCCCACCAAGTGAATGTTGCTGAATCCTTGGATTTGTAAGTGCGATTTTGTCAGTGTAATTTTCCACTAATTGTTCCAGCTCCGCGTATGAAGCTTCTGTTTGCACACCTTCCCGTACGTTGTCTCGCCGTGTGCGAACATCTTGCCGTACATTGCCCCGCCGTGTTCGACCACTATAAAACTTCTTTGTCGACTCGTTCTTATCATGTTTGAAAGAATATAAAGTGTCTGATCACAACAAATTTGCGTCGTCTTGTTCCTTTTCAAGTAAAAAAAAAAAAAAAAAAAAAACAGCTGGGTTGAGTTTTAAACTACTTCGAGATCTAATTTTTTTTCATGGTCTGTGATCGATATAGGCTATTTTAAATCCCACACAGCTGATCAGATGTTTATTTGTTTACATTTTCGCTTCTGTCAAAACACAGTTTATTTTCTAATCAGATTTGCACAATTTTTTCGAGTTATATTACCTAAATTAAAAATCTAAAGACGTTACAGGAATCTGCACATAGCGACGCGTGTTTTGATGTATAATATGTGGGGTTAAGTCTTAATCCTTAAAAGCCTTATCCCGAATAAAGTTTTCATGTAGCGTAATAATAATATAGATAGATATCTCGAGCGTTCTCAATCAATCAATCAATCAAAAATCTTTATTCATCAGAAAAAACTTTGCATGCATATTTTTACGTTGTTTACTCATTTTGGCCAATCGGCGTTCCTTTTCCATTTTTAAACATATAATATTTGTTTCCGTACAACGTTTCAAATAAGTCGTTTGTTATTACTTTTCATCTACAATGTTTTTATTCAGTATTTTTTAACTATATTGCAGCCCGGTTTTAAACAATGCAGTATTTGTTGTACATATCTTATGCTTGCTTTTAGTACGTCCTAGCGATAGGCTTTTCGACTTTTAAAGATTCGTAAAATTTATAGGTAATTTTGTTGGCATTTATACGTCACTGAGGTCATATATATCCGTTAAAGAGTATATGCTACAGCAGTTAATCAGTAATTCATGCTTGTTTATAAATATATTTGTCTTTTATTGTATACACGTGTGAAAACTTGGTGTGTATTTAGTTATATGTTTTTTAGTGATTGTTACACTCGGGTTACTTTTCATGTTTCATGTTAACAGTTAAGTTAAAATGTTGTAGTCTAATATGAAAACTTCTGTTCCATTTTACTGTACACTGAGTACAAAATCTATATGTAATACAGTCGGGGTTTTACTTCACAATAATTTGTTTTTTCTTCATCCCTTATACAACATGATGCATTCATACATTTCAATACAAAGTATATTAGAGTTTATATATATTTTTATCCATTCAAAGTGGTCGTGATAACCAGTTTGAGTTCGGGACTAAATTCAGATTCTCGAAGAGAATTTCGAAGGAACATAAAAGCAATGAGGTGAAAGCAAGACAACAGCCTGCCTCTAGCCGTATCGGGAATTGGCGTTGTTCGTTCAACTTCCCCACGAATTCATGGACTCCCTAACAGTTGGCAGCAATGCGTAAAACCGGTCTGAGGGTAGCTCACCTAGCGCGGCCACTGGTGAAAATTGAAACTACATGGAGCTTTGGTGGACACAGATCGTTGTACTCCTCTGTGGCCACGGACCTTTAGAGTCCTCTTAAATATTGAAGTAAAACCAACCAGTTTTAACGTACCTGCCGCAGCAAACCTGCAAACTCATTCCCCATGTTATTCTTATGGAGATTCAAAAAATGTCAAATCTCGCTATGTTAGATTGAAATATGTTCTTTTGCATTTGAAATTCGCTGAGTATGCAGGTCTGCTGCAACGGGGGTATTTGAAATTGTCGTATTAGTAGGGTTTAAATATTATTTTTTATTTTATTTTTTATTATCGGTGCTCCTAAGTACCAAGGCAATACACAAAAAATACATTTGATTTTGTAGAAGAGTCTAGCTGGATTGATGACTGGGCTGTATTGACAAATTAATCGATGCCATAGATATAATTCGTCAATACAATATCTACAATTTTGTATACAGACTTTTAGGCAATGTCCCCTAGAGGGAAGAAGCTATTACCGTAGGTCTCATGGTAAGACCTAAGGCGAGACCATGATAACTTTTCGTTTTGTGGCCACCAGAAACAAACATCACCCTACGTTCGAATTTATATATATATATCTATGTGTCTGTGAGCACGATGGCACTCGCATAAACGGTCCCATTGGAATGAAATTTGGCACAGACGTGTAAAGAAGTCATTATTCGGACGAGCTCGAAAACCAGCCCGATCGGACCATAATACGGGGGGGGGGGGGGGGTAAGGGGGGATAAACCCCCAAAAAATGGGTTTTATAAGTTTTTCACATAGAAAAATAATACAATTTTCGTTAGAACCATTGAATTCGTCTAAAAAAAAACGAAAAAAATATTATTTTGAATCACTGCTCTATGGCCATTGGGTACCGAGATACGCATTAGGCATTTGGCATTAGGGGAAAACACATTTCCATTAACACATTTGGCATTAGGGGAAAATCATTAGACTGGGTGTCTTCTTACTTGAATGGGCGTTCACAGTTTGTTCAAATTTCTCACGTTGATGAGCGTGGATATCTTTCGAATCGTATGTCTAAGGAAATCAATGTTTGTTCTGGAGTACCTCAAGGATCGGTCCTCGGACCGATTCTCTTCTTGTTGTTTATAAATGATATTGCTAGCAGTGTCCCTGGTATTGACCTCTGTTTATTTGCAGACGATACCTCCCTGAGTGTTTCTAATAAATGTAGAGAGTCTCTTGAAATTAACTCTTTCATCATAACTAGTCAGCTCTTGCAGTGGTTCAGTGAGAATAATCTTCTTGTTAACACGGAGAAGACACAGTTTGTTGATTTTAGGATGAAAACCCCTAATAGTTCATCTTTAGAGTCAACTTTTATGATTGGGGATTGTTTGATAGAATCTAGCCAGCAGACTAATTTCTTAGGGCTTATCATTGATTCTAGATTAAACTATTCATCACACATTGATAAGGTTTGTAATAGGTTAAGTAGTTGCGTCTTTCTTCTCCGTCGTCTATCTTTTTTTGCAAATAAGGAAATTTTGATGGCGGTGTACTATGGATGTTTTCTTCCACATGTTACATACGGATTGGCAATTTGGGGTTCTGAAACAGAAAATCATAAGCAGGTATTCCGTTGGCAGAAGAAGGCCTTGAGAGTAATCTGCGGGATGAAAAGGCTGGATTCATGTAGGGGAATATTTTCTTCCAATAATCTTTTGACTTTTCCCTCCTTGTATATTTTAGAATGTTTGACCTTTTTGATAAAAAACAGACAACTTTATGAATTTCAAAATAATAGTCATTATCATCTCCGCAACCAATCTTCTCTTTCCATCCCACGTCACAATACGACACTCTATGAAAAACAAACCTTTTTCTCATCAATAAAACTGTACAACTCCCTTCCTAACAATCTGAAATCAGAGACCAATGTTGGCAAATTTAAAGAAAGATTGAAACTGCTCTTGATCAAAAAAGAATATTACAGTGTTCAATCGTATTATAATGACATAAGTTCTGCCTAATTTTATTTTTAATTCATTGTTTTACTTTGTGTTTTTTGCAATTGCAGTCACTTGCAAATATTATGACATATTGTCAATGCTATAGTTGTTATAGTCTTACGACAATAAAGAATTTGACTTTGACTTTGACTTTGACTTTGACTTAGATAATGAAAGTGGTAAACACAGTACGTTGTCCCAATGTTAACCTTATGGGAAGTAAGTAAAATTCTAAATCTCGCTTATTTTTCAAGATATCTTAATAAAACTTGATTTTTGGCTTCATCTAGATGAGATCTGATTTATTTTAGTCTAAAATCCCCGAAATTTCCATTTTTGTGGCAGCAAACCTGCATACTCATCCCCCATGTTATCCTTATGGGAAATAAAAATATCTCTATATCTTCTTATTTCTCAACATTTCACGATAAATCTTGTTCTAGTTAAGATCTACTAAACATTTAATTAAGCCTTCCAGTTTTAACGTACCTTTTGCAGCAAACCTGCATACTCATTCCCCATATTATTCTTATGGAGATTACAAAAGCATATTTCGCCATTTTGGATGGAAATATTTTTAGCATTTGGAATTCGCTGAGTATGCAGGTTTGCTGCGACGGGAGCACTGAACTTCCTCTTATACAAACATATCTTGAGCTTTACATTCCCCTTCCACTCGCCAACTTGCACTAACAATAGGCGCGCCGCAGTCACCCGCATGGAGCTTGTTAACTCTAAATGTTTACCCCACTTGCTGCAAACTGACAGTTACCCCCCCCCCCCCCCAAACAAAACCCTGCAGAAACCATCCCGTAAAGTGGGAATCACATTTATCTCACAAAGTGAAGTCGTTATGTTGCTTTATAAGACAGTAATGTGATCCATGCTTGTGTGAATTTAGGGGAACAATTTGGTTTTGCAGCATCAAAAGTGATTTATCAAATGTCAATAAAACTCAAATGCTCGGTTAATAGTTTTTGACTAATTAATTGACCAAGAATATCACTTAGTATTTGTATGGTAAAAACTTATTTAATTTTTTATTAGTCAACTTAAAAAATATGAGAAAAAATCCCCCAGAAAGAATCTAATATCATACTTTGATCTAATTTATTTTTCAACCAAAGTTTACCAGAACAAGGCCTATATTTATCTTACTCTTTAAAACCCAAGTTTTGTATTCGTAAAATAGCAGGAAACTTATTTACTTATGCCTATTTGGAAATCTCTGATAGTGTAAGTAAAACTAAGAAAATAACAAGTAGACATTATTGTAAATTTCAGGTTTTGTTATGTTCTTTTTCTGTACCGTTTGACTGTATTAATTGAATATTTACTCTCACTAAACTAAATATATTAACTTATTTAGTTAATATATTAAATATAATAACTAAATATATTCCTAATATATTTTTACTGGGAACAAAGAGATAGTTTTTATTTAAAACCTTATAAAGTTTCCCTTTTGGGTAATTAAAGCTGTAAATCTTAACAGATTTAATATATATTGTTGCTATATACATTTCACATTTGTAAATAATAAAGAAAGATTAAAATAATATATAGCCGAATATCCTGTAAGTGTTGTTGAAAAATTTGTAATCAAGTTAAGCAATGACAAAAGAGAGTAAACAATTGAAAATATTGTATTTTTAGAGAAAGGGTAGATAAAAATGAGAGATCTGAAAAGTAATGATTAATAAATATCGTTATTATTTATATACATTTCACGAATGTAAACATCAAACTAAAACTACAAAATACATGCATTTCCTATAAGCGTTGATAGAATATATGTTTTCAAGCTAGACCGTGACAAAAGACAGTTAGGAACTGAAACTGTAAATTTTGTAAAAGGGATATATTGTTCTAATGGCAAAGATCCAGGTCAGTATTAATGGCAATGCGGCGTTCGTGTTCTATCTTGTAGCCAACACTAAATATCGACCAGCAGTCGTTACCTCAACTACTGGCATTAATGGTAAAGTAGCCATCAACCGGAAACAACCGCAAAAGGTTTGGCGTACAGTAATATCCAAACATAAGCCTCTAAAGCGGTAGGTTATGGCAATAAGCCACTAAAGCCGGCATAGCATTATAAATTTATTTTTCTCATTAAAATTCAAAGCAGTTAGTATTTTGAAATACATATTTTTTTTATTATTATACTCTTATTTTTTTCGATACATGTTGAACACTCTAGAAAACTCAAAGGTAATTTTATAATCTGCAGATTTTCAATATCGACTCTTCCAGATTACTGTTTTGTACTTTTTTCTACTTGAATTAGTAGCAAAACTACAAGATCGAGCAACAACCATCCTTCACTTAGTCATTCGTACTTGGCTTAAAATAACCTACCAGGTAGGTCGACTTTGAAAAAGCTTGGGATAAATGTTGCTAAACTAGCTTCAGATTTATTGATAATTGACCTACATAAAAAAAATGTCTAGTAAAGAATAATGTATAGTGAGTTTATCGTCGTATTCGTCGTCGTCGTCTTCGTCGTCTTCGTCGTCATCGTCGTTGTCGTCGTCGTCGTCGTCGTCGTCGTCGTCGTCGTCGTCGTTGTCGTCGTTATTGTCATCGTTATCGTCATCGTCATCGTCATCTTCATCGTCATCGTCATCATCGTCACCATCATCATAATCATTATCATCATCATCATAATCATCATCATCAGCATCATCATTTGTTCTAAATATTGGTAAGCAAGCATGATTTTTGTATGTATTATATAAATTTTTAGCATATGAGGAATAAATGAAAAATCCAAGCACACAATTAGAAAAATACTTTCCTGAAGATGTGCACAGTCCCATTACAGTTTATCGGTTTTTGAGAATCTTATAAAATAAACTTGTATTTATACAAAAATAAACATAGGATTTATGAGTTGCCAAGTTGGTTATGGAATAACAAAAAAATTTAAACGCATGCAATCACATGTTTTGTTTGATCAATTTGTAAAACTAAACACAAATATGTTCTTGTTGAATTTCGATCAGTAGGTGATCTGAAGATACTATTGTTTTTTTTTAGTTAATTTTCCCATGTTTTGTTACTTTTTCCTTCCTTAAAAACATATTATTATGTTCATTTTTCAATTTTAGAAAAAACTTTGAAATATTTAATATTTAGTATACTTTTTGGATCACGGTAAATTTTCTCTTGATCCAAGGTTCATGTAGGAAATTATAACGAATCAATCGATCCTTGGACTAATATAATCAATCTCCATTTCCCCGAGTTTAATATCAGTAACTAGAGACCTCTTTAAAGACTTAAATACTGATAAATCTCATCTAAAGCAAACAATTTACTGGATTTTTTCAGAGGAGCAAATACTCTGATAAAATTTTCACTGTTACAATATACTTATTTTTATATTATTCGGAAAAAAAATTTTAATATTATCTCAGTTTTAAACACGGCGGTCATGACCCATCAAGTAATTTTCCGGTTTCCTGAAAATCTTAGTTAATATTGTGATTATCTATAAACTCTTTGCTACTCATGAATTAACCAACAAAAATAATTTCACTCATGGAGGAGGGTCTAAATGCTCATTAGGCGTAGTGCTGGGATATCAAATCCAATTAAAGATTTTTTTCTATCAATCAGTTATGGGGTGGGATGTAAATAAATCATGTATTCTCAAGATATAAATTCAAAACATTTAGTATTATTTTTAACTCATTATTGTCAATTCGAAAAAATATGTTCTTATGTGAATACAAAGATTATAAAAGCACATACGTTTATCTCAATGCGATATTATCTCTTTACGAGGAACATGGAACATAAAAAATTTGATTTCGGCTTCAGCTTTTCGTTTTGCATTTGAGCCACAATAGTTTCAAACTACTGCAAAGCTTTCGTTTGAAAGCATTTGCAAGCAAACTGTAAATCAAAATGTTCTCCAAGATATAAGAGTAGGACTTTACCATAGAAAATTAGGTTTCATTGGCAAAACTTCCATTGAACATTATTGCGTTTGGTTTTCATTGGCTTACATGCAAAGCTCTTTTAAAGACAAGTTATTTAACATTAACTAAGGTTTTTTACACTACTTAAGAGGGGGGGAAGTGGCGAGAATAAATTACATGGTCATCGAAACTATTTTACTTTTCTCTCTGTTCTTCAAGGACCACTTTTGAAGAAGTAGTAGGGAAACGTATGCCAGTGATTTGTTTTAAATAACTAACCATTGTGTCCACGTGTACCATTGTGTATCTTGCAAAATAAAATGTTTATTAAAAAGTGTTCTATGTTATCAGTTGTTTTCCTTATTGTACATCCAGCAATGTTAAAAACACATCTAAAATAATATTAATTAAAAAGAGTTCTCATGAAATATCAAAACATTGTTGAGTGAATATAGAGATTAAAATAACATAGAATTCAAATTATATCTATAATTACATAGAATTATATCTATTATCTAACAAATATATGTCACAGTTATCGGAAATTAAACTCAACCAAAAATCCTAAACGTAATAGTTTGAATTTTTCTAAAATGATATCCAAAAACGATTCAGTAACGAAATCACTTATTTAAAGACAGAGAGAAAGAGGAAAAGTCTAAGACGTGATGGAAGGAATGCATTAGTCTCAATCAAGGCCGTAAGGAGGATCTTCCGAGTGCAACATTCCTTGCCACTCATTGTAATTTGAAGCTTCAAATCCTTCTTAGGCCTCTATTTAATTTAATTTACGATTATTTATTTATGGTTAGGACTTTGCTTGATTATGTTTTCATTAAATTAATGCTTGTTTACATTTTAATACTGACGAGTACCGGGAATATACATTTACATAACCTAAATATTAGTTTTCAACGTATGATTATATTATTTACTCTTATATTTTAGGCTAGTTTTTGGGAGAAGATATACTTGTTTACACTGGTTATTTTTTACTAGTTTCATTTAAACAAAGACAAAAAGTTTTATGAAATAATGTGACTGTTCATTTTTATTTAAATATTAAAATAGTGCTAAACTATCATTTGGCAGAACATTCCGTAAAGATTTTAGCAAAACAGTTAACCATATAACCCTTGGAGAGTATTATTTGACAGAACGATTGCTATTTTGAAACTTTAAAAACTGTTTTATGTTTTTAAAAGCTTAAGCTCTTTAAATGGAACACACTAAAGATTAAATTATAAAAGAATTATATGCAAAACCGATCAGAGGGTTTGTTGAATGTTTCCAATAATACTAGTAAATATTTATTTGTATTTTATGAGTGAGATTTTATGTGTACCCAACGATTGAAAAGCTAAATCTGTAAATTTAAAAGCTTCACAAAAGAAACGGTTCTTATTTTAAAACATATTTCGAGAAATAATAACAAAGTAGTACATAAGTATATATTATGTTTCCTACCACTGCATAGAAATAATCACATTGCCACACCTGTAAACAGTCCACAAAACGGTTCATTTTCGCTTTCATTTCGTTCCCGCTCGCTAAATCAGGGTTACAATTAGGTTAAGGTTGCACACAAGAAATATAACTATGACTTCAAACACCAAAGACCAGTTTCTATTGGCCAGAAATTCCAAGACACTAATTAGTCCTATTCTAGATTCTAGTTGTCTAGCTAGTTGTGAATCAGCTAGCTGATTTCACAGTTGGCGTTTCTACCTCAACTTCCGGTTCGTTCCAATAGAATAAGCAAACATAACCTCAATGAATGTTTGTGTACAGGTTAGTTAATAAGTTAAACTGTTTAAATAATGGTGGTAGGAAAAATATTGTGTGTATTACGAGCACAAAAATATTCATTGCCGCTCTCGAAATCTACAATTCTCGAGCGACACTGACGTACTTAGCGCTCTCAATACAATTAGCTATTATGAAGCAACATAAAAAAGTGTCCTTGACATATGGAAACAACTTCATCTGGTTATTTTCTGAATGAGAAATTATAACACTGTATTTCAGTAAAATGTCAGTTTCGGCCAGTAAGAAACTGGGTTAAAACTACAATCACTGTGAATATTCGCAGGTATTGCAGATGGTTTTGAATAAATCTATATTCTATAAAAACTTGCCTTAGATTTACTGCTAATATCAATACTAATTTGAGAGGATTGGGATATGTCAAATTTTAGTGATTTCGGAAGGAAATTCTTTTTGGATTAGAGAAGGCAAAGGAATATCGATATATCGGAACTATCGATATTTCAGTTTCAATAAATCGTAAAAACATATCGATGTTTTGGTTCCAAAATTATCGGTACATCTCTTCGGACCATATCTTTCGTATCGTATCGGATATTTCTTTTTCCTCCACCTACTATCTATAGTTGTCTTTTAGTCCCTGGAATAGGATACTAAGTACTAGTTTATACTCCATGGGATTTACTTACTTACTTTTAGTCCCATGGGACTAAACGTAATCTCATAAGGAATACAAGGGAAGAAATCCGGCAACGCCGCGGTGTACAGTGAGAAAATATGGCAACACTGTCGATTTTAATTTGTTTCTCTATGTTTAAGATAGTGTCACAGCATCCGAGCGTCCGTTTCCGTTGTCTACAGGACAGCGTATCCATTTTGAGTTTGCTGTAGTTTAGGCTATATTCCTGCATATTTGTGAACAAATAAGTTAGGCCTAGAGTATTTTTAAAGAAGAGTGTGAATAAAATGGTTAAAATTATAGCCTAAATACCTTGCATTATTTATTTATATAGGCTATTTGATTGTAATGCAGTTTGTTGAAGCAAAGGATCATCTGAAGGTAAAGTTACAGTTTTATACCTAGTTATTGTTAATGGTGTAGGTGGAGGACAACCTTTTTGTGCATCACGGGACTAAAGTTCTTTTTCCCCCTCGGGAAATTGTTGCCCTCGGCTCCGCCATCGGGCGACAACAGTTTCCCTCAGGGAGAAAAAGTTGCGCTTTAGTCCCTAGGTGCACAAATAACTATTCCGTTGCGTACCGACTGAAGTAAAAAAGATTTTCATATTTTATAGAAGTTATTATTATTGAGGCTAAAAATATATATTAGTTTTCAGACAGTAAAAATGTGTTCAGCATAATATATGGCGTTTGTAAATCAAAGAGATCTCCACTATTAAGATTTTGAAAAATCTTGAGTTCAATGAAGGAAAATCCTGTTTATAAAAATAGCTCAATCCCTCTTTTAACTTGTGAAATTGTGTTCTTTTCTTCAGAATTATCGTTTTTCCGATATATGGAACATATCTATATTTGTCTCCCGATATATCGTATGTATCGATATCACTAGTCTCGATTCGTTTAAAACGCGAGATATCGATGTTCTAAAAATAATTGTCATTCCTACACCGAATCGCCACGGAGCTGGCGGGACTCGATTTATTCCTGTCTGTTCATCCGGAATTCAATTAAGTTAATGGAACTTCTTCGAAACGGGACGGAATCCGAATTAAATTTAACATCTGTAGAAATTAACCCAAAACTATATGTTAGAACTGAAGTATATTGCTGTTAGCTTGGTTATAAGATAACATGACAACCAAATCTGTATGATTACATATTTTATGAAAACGTAAAGAAATAACAGGCTTTTACTAACTACAGTTAACGCGTTTTAAATTCAGTAAAATGTTAAAACATGTATAAGTTATTGATCTTCAAGTATTTTCAGTTAATAATGTGGACAGTTAAGTATAATCAATTAGTAAGTATTTTAAAATTTTAAACTAAACAAAATTTTAATTTGTGAAGGCTGGTTTATTAAACAAATAAAGGAAGATATTTTTTTCAAACGACCACTACAATGAAACCAAATGTCAAGAATAACGTTTAGCAATAAGAATTTAATTTATCTAATAAAATGCGATAAAATAGAAAATCGCTCGAATTCGAATGAAAAAAATACTAAATATTATTTTCAAAAACGTAAAGAATAATGAATATCACTTTTCTATGAAGTACTTATGAAATATCTTTAAAGTTTCTTTCATTTAACACCACATTATACTAAAAACTGGAACCTGGGAACAAGTATTGTCATTTAGAATATAATTATATTTACTAGCAGAATAATACATACAAAGAAATAATAAAACTTTTTAAAGTATTCATAAAATATAAATTTTTATAAATATGTAAACAATCATACTCGCGTTTGGTTGAGTTTTCATATACATCTGATAAGCTTATATATATTTTTTTACAAGTATGATAGTATGATTCAACCAGTTATAAAAGAATCAGTATATTATCTCGAAAATATGATTTCTTTACTAGCCATACCGTACATTGAAAGTTTCATATAAAATTCAGTTACAGAACTTGAAAAAATCCAGTATTTTCACGGTTTTGAGATACATGTAGGTGGGTGGAGAGATACATAGGAAGGTGCTGCGGCCTAGCGGAGATCCGTCAACTAACACGACGGCATCTGTTCACAGTACGGATCATTCTTTTTATATTTACGGAGAAAATACCTCTGTGCCAGGCCTAAAATGAAAGAATATATTTAGTATTTTATGCCTGATAGTAAACTTTTTATGGAGGATCCCATTTAATTTTGATGTTGTTTTTAAATGTACTTTTCAATTTTTAAAAATTCCACCTTTTCTTATAAGTTGGACAACCTAATTAATTTCTTTTCTTTTTTAAATGCATTAGAAAATCTTCGGTGGTCTGTGTATCGAAAACTCTTGGTTAAGAAAAACTCCAATGCACAAATCTGAAAATGTGATTTTAGTTGGGATTTAATCATAAAATGCTATTTTGGTCGATATTCACTTATCGAATCTATAATATATTTAATATTACTGGAATATTATTTCTTAAGCAAAGCAGGGATAAGACAGCTAAAAAGGACCCAATGGATTTAAAATTTTGAAAAATCAAACTTTACTAGCTCATATCTTAATCATTGTGCGTAGGAAATAATGCAAGCAATTAATATAAGGATATGGGTGTTCCATATGAAAATGTCAAAGTTGTCCACCATATTGTAAAAATGGTAGAACATTTCAAAACCTGCAAAACGTACTCAAAGGCAGCGTAAAACATTAATGGGCTCCCAAAGGTTTACTGTCAGTCATAAAACAAAACATTTGCTATTGCTTCACTTAAGGGGAGTCATCTGGTGTATAAACAATTAACTTTTTGGCTATTTCACTTAGTGTCAGTGTTTAAAAGAAAAAAAAATTCAGTGGCTAACGGTTTCTTAGTCATCAAATCAAAATATGTTTTTATTAAGGAAGAAATCTACCAACATTATCTTCTCAACACAATATTTTCGACTTTAGCGGTGCAGCTACGCTAGGATAAACACTTTAAAAACAATATTTATCCTCGTATTATAAAATTTTAAGTTATAGAACCATAGAACTAGGTGGATTGGGATATTTCATGCTCTACCGGCCACAGTTAAGAATAATTGATACATACATTAGATACATTAGTTGAAATGGCGACCTACACAGGTAGGTATTTTAAGCCAAGTATGAATTACAGATGAGTGAACGATGATTGCGGCGCGATCTTGTAGTCTTGTTACTGACTAAGGCCAACATATTCCTTAGACAGGACTGTTAATTAATAGCCCAACAGCCAATGGCAACTAAGGGACCTACATTTTAACGTGGGATCCGAACCACGATTTCGCCTCGGTTAACAATTTACGAACTGGTCTAATTATGAGGATGGTCCCATGAACGAGTACTCAATAGTGCGGACTTTAATCCCCACTAAGGTCTACTGCAACACCGCGTCTACAAGCCATCGCTCATAACTATCCACAATTCGTGACCTCCAAGTAGCTGGATTACAGGACACGCCACCGTCCCAGTCCAGACAGTGGTATTTTTTATTTATTTACATGAAAAAATAATAAAAAAAACATAATATGTTATTTTTATTATTTTATTTATAACAATTTGTTACCATACTATAGTAACAAATTATTATAAGTTACTATAATTGCATCGTTCCCAAATATCACATTAAAACACCATTTATTTAAAATGGCTATGACCCACCTAGTTCTATATCCCCATTTTTGATTAGATAAATAATTATAAAACAATATATTTTCTGCAACATCAACCAAGACATCAATATGACCGCTTTATGCTATTCCCCTAAGAATTTTCCATTTACAATATTTAACTCCATGAGTCAAGAGTTTTATTTTATGCTAAAAACAGAAAAAGAAGTGACGTCATAAAAGAGGATATCACTGCTGGCATTAGAGGGGGTGGGGTGATTCCGCCGCAGGCTAGCCAAACTAATTGCCACTTCTGAGCTCACTTTGATGAAGTGGCCCGGACTTACTCCTTGACACTGGCTGTGGGGCCCCCCCCCCAGCAACTCAGTTGGGGATGGAAATTATTTTAATAATATCGACTATATGCTTTATACGCCAATCCTTCTCCAGGCCGTCCTTGGTGCCGTGGCTGTATCGGTTGAGGCGCTATACTGACGAGTTTAGCGTTGAAGCCGTTCAGAGGTGCGTGGGGTCGAGTCCCGACCATGCGCAATCCTTATTAGGCTTGCAAATGTTTGGTAAAGTTGGTGGGAGGGCCCACTTTAAATAAAAGTTGACCGGCTTGGGTGGAAGATGACGGCATTTGTACGGTTATTAGGGATTGCAGTGGACACATATTTTGCTTCTTTTTACCCTTGTATAGAGGAGGAGAACACAGTTTTTTTATTAATTATTTCAGCATGTTGTCAATACATATTAACAATCAAAAAGGTCATAACCAAAATATTTAACCAAATGCGGGAAAAAAATATTGCCATTAAAAATTGAGAAACTTAAAAAAATGCTACGTCAAAGGGTTAAAGAATCATAGCATTAGGTGGATTGGGATATTCCATGCTGTACTAGCCATAGTTAAGAATTATTTGTTTGCATTAAAAAAGATAAAAAACCAGTAGGTAGTAAGAAATTGTCTTTAGATAATAAAAAGACTCGGGATAGTACCGTTTCCAAGTAACACATGAAAAAACCATTCATTCAAAATTACTATGACCCACCTAGTTCTACATCCCCAGTTTTGATTATTTAAATAATATAATCTGATTGTAACTATTCTGAATGTAATTTGATTACATAAATAATGTAAACAATATTTTTTGCTACGTTAAACAAGTCTTCATTATGACTGCTTTAAGCTATTCCCCTACGAATTTTCCATTTACAATATTTAATCCCATGAGTCAATAGTTTTATTTTATGCAGAAAACAGAAAGAGGAGAGTGACGTTATAAAAGAGGATATCTCTGCTGGAATTAGAGGGGGTGGGGTGATTCCGCCGCAGGCTAGCCAAACTAATTGCCACTTCTGGGCTCACTTTGATGAAGTGGCCCGGACTTACTACTTGACACTGGCCCACACCCCCCCCCCCCGCTTTTCAGCTGGGGATGGAAATTATTTTAATAATATCGAGATATCGCTTATTCGATATATCGGAACCGTTAATATCGGTAAACACTGTACAAGTTCCTTTAAATAATAAATTAACAAAATGAGATCTAAGTTTTATTTTTAGTAAGTAAAATCAACAACAACAAAAACACATATGATAATATAAATTTAAAATGACAATAGATGTTGCCAACCATAACATCTCCCTTTTCAAAGGTTCATTTTCAGGGGAGGTTTTACAATCCGCCCTGATCTTCTGGTGTTAGTTGAAGATTTTCTAGAGGTGTCTGGAGGCATAGTTGAAAAGCTCGTTATGCAGGAGCCGTTGGTTGTTTCTTGATCGGTTCGAGGTATCATGATACTTGCTGTTGATTGATAGTTGCTTTCTTTTTGAAAGTTTGGTAAAGGTAGTAGATGGAATCGGTTTCTGCGGACTACAGTTCCTTTGTCTGTCACCACATTATATGATCGTGGTGAGTCTATTTTTTAACCACTTCCCCTTCTCGCTTCAGATCAGATATCCAGACTTTGGTTCCTGGATTTATATCAGGTAATAGTCTAGCACCATGTCGTTCATCGTAATTTCGTTTATAGTTTTGCCTATAACGATTCTCTTTCTCTTGGAGATGTGTGAGGTCTGGGGTTTCCTCCAGATGACATGGTAAAGTAGGCAAGACATCTCGTAGTCTACGTCCATATAATAACTGTGCTGGGCTGTAACCATTGGCAAGTGGAGAGTTTCTGTAAGATAATAAAGCTAAATAGGGATCTCCTTTGTTCTTATTTAATACAGCTTTGGCAATTTTGACAGCTGGTTCAGCTGAACCATTGCTTTGGTGAAACTGTGGACTGCTCGTTTTACATAAGAAGTTATACTCTTTGGCAAATTTTCTGAATTCAGAACTAGTGGTGCCGAACTGTGTTCCACAATCTGAGTACAAAACTTCTGGGATGCCATGATGAGAGAACGTTGACTTGCATTTCTCAATTATTTCAGAAGCAGTGAGTGATTGTAGAGTTGCAATCTCAAAATATCTTGAGAACTGATCCGTTATGACGATGAACCATTTTCCATCGAGTTTGAACGAGTCCATTGCTGCCTTTTCCCACGGGCGAGTAGGAAACTCTGAAGAAATAAGTGGCTCATTTCGATTTTTTCTGTGTTTGATGCAGGTGGGGCATGAAGCTACCATAATATTTATATCTGATGCTATTCCTGGCCACCATAAACTGTATCTAGCCTTTTCTCGGCATTTGGTGGCTCCTAGATGACCAACATGTATTCTATGAAGCATTTCTTCACGAAGAGCTGATGGTACCATTATTCTTGAATTGCGTAGAAGCAAGTTGTCCACCAGTGATATTTCATCTTTAACTGAGAAGTAAGGGGCTAGTTCAGATGGAAGTTTTGATTTTTCCGGCCAATCGGTATGGCAGTATGCTGCAATTTTTCTGAAGATGGGATCTGTTTGCTGAGCTTCCCGCAATCTGTTTATGTTATCATCAGTTGTAGGTATGTTTTCAACCACATTCTGAACGAAGGCTTCAATTTCTTCTTCCATATCGTACGTATCCTTGTTTGGAATAGGACATTTAGAAAGGCAGTCTGCTGGAGCAAGATGTTTTCCAGGCGTATATATCATGGAATATGAGTACCTCATCATGCGAAGTCTCATTCGCTGTAAGCGAGGTGAAATGTCATCCAAATTCTTTGATGAGAAAATTTTCAAAAGCGGCTTGTGGTCTGTTTCAATGACAATGTCTCGACCAATTATATAATCTCTAAGTTTGTCACAAGCCCCAGTAATAGCTAGGGCTTCACGTTCAATATTTGAATAAGCCTTCTCAGCTTCCGTAAGCGATCTTGAAATGTAGGAAACAGGTTTGAATTTACTATCACCATGCTGCTGAAGAATCAATCCACCGAGACCGTAAGAGGAAGAATCTGCTGATACAAGAGTTGGTAAGCGAGGGTCGTAAAATGCTAGTTGGGGTGCTGAGGTCAGAAGTTTCTGTATACTCTCAAACGCATGTTGTTGCTGTTCTCCCCAAAACCATTCATTTTTCTCTTTGAGTAGGTCATGAATTGGTTTTAATATTTCATATCGATTCGGTATGTATTTCCCACAAAAATTTATCATTCCTAAAAAACGCTGTACTTCTTTTATATTAGATGGAGGCTTCATCTGAAGAATGGCTTCAACTCTTTCCTGGCTGATTTGAACCCCTCGGGACGAAAGGTGATGCCCCAGGAATTGGACTTCTGACTGGGAAAATACACATTTATTTTTGTTCAATGTAATTCCAGCATTTCTGAGTTTCTGTAAAACTTCATTTAAGATTGTGTCATGTTCCTCTTGACTGGAACCCCATATAAGTATGTCATCAATGTGAGCTAAACAGTTTCGTTGAGATCCTAATGTTTCTTGAATTCGTTTCTGAAAGTACTCCAGAGCACTCGTGATACCAAATGGAAGAACTTTGAATTTGTATCGACCCCATGGAGTTAAAGAAGTAGTGAGATCTTGAGATTCCTCTGCAAGAGCAATTTGCCAGAATCCATGGTTGGCGTCCAGTTTGGAAAAGACCTTGGCATCTTTTATTCTTGCCATTCCCCCCCAAATCAATACCCCAAATGGGATGAGTTTGTCGAAATACATTTTTATTAAGCATAGTAAGGTCCACACATCTATCAGGTAAGGTACCTGAGTGCTATCTTTCTTAGGCACCACGACCATAAGTGCGCCATGAAGTAGCGTGATCAACAGGTGTTATAACGTCCATATTTAACCATATTTTCAATCTCCTTTTTAGTTTTATCCCAAAGAGGCACTGGAATTCGGCGAGGCACTGATATTGCATAAGGTTTCGCTTCATTTTTAAGTTCAATTTTGTAGCTTCCCTTCATTTTTCCTAGACCACTGAAAAGGTCGGGAAATTTTTTTATCCAAATGTTAGCAGTGAAATTTGTTTTCGATACCTCACGGATAACCGGTATTATATGTAGTTTCTCTATTGCTGGTTTGCCAAGCAGGGGCGTTGTGCATTTGTCAGCTACATACATTTTTTCTATACATGATTGTCCTTTGTAAGAGAGTTTTGCAGTGACTGTCCCAATAACAGAAAGAGGAGATCCACCGGCCCCACTTAAAGTTCTCTGAGTGGGCTGAATCGCAATTTTTCTGCTTAGCTTTATGTTGGACGGCAACACTGTCACGTCAGCTCCTGTGTCGATTTTGAACTCTATATCGTCGTCGTTAAGTCTTACGTTAATGGACCAGGGATCATTCATCGTTTCTCTAGCATCTACACACCCAATAAATTTTTTATCACAGCTGTTTTTGTTCTCATAAAGAGTAAAGTCACCTGAATCATTCAAATCCACTTCCCGAACATTGTTTTGTAAGCAACAATGTGAAAAATGGCCATTTCGCTTGCATCTGGAACATTTGTAATTTTTTGCTGGACACACCCCTCTTCGATGAGAAGGGGTCGAACCACACCAAATACATGAGTCAGGATATTTCTTTACATTTGAGTTTGAGTACCTTACAGGCCTTTGATCCTTATTTACTCTTTTGAATGAATGCATTAAATTATCATACTTCGTATTCCGAAAACTGAATGGTTCACGGTTATTTTTATTTACAGCTTCGATTGACGTGGGTGATGTGGGGGTCAACTCTTCTTTTTGTCGCTTTAATTCTTCTGATTTACGAAGTGCAGTTATTGCAGTTTCCAATGTTACTTTACTGTCCAGTTGCAATTTATCACTCAAACCTTGATCACGCATTCCAATAACAATGACCATTAGTAACATTTTATCTTCTAGTGGTCCCCAATCACACGTCCGAGCAAGAGTATATAAATCTGTAACAAAATCCTCTGCAGTTTCTGTTAGTCCTTGTTTCCTCCGCAGAAGTCTAGCTCTCTCATAAATAATATTCTCCTTCGGGTTGATATGCCCATCAAATTTTTCCATGACAGTTTTATACTATGTCTCTTCATTTGTCAGTTTGAAAGATGAAAGTATTTCTTCTGATTTTGGACCCATTGCATATATGAGTGTACTCACTTGCTTCTCTTCAGAGGACTGATCCAAATCGCTGATAGTTCTAAATTTTCGAAACGTCATTTCCAAGACGACCATTCCGCCGGTTGGAAGAAAAAAGGTTCAGGCATTCTTATTTATGTATGAGCCATGATATACGTTTTGTTATGGTAGCTACTAAAAAAGTTTCTTTTTTTAGTGATAATTGAAATTACCAAAGTATTTGTTCACCCCAAACTATGCAAATAAAACTACTGCGCCATGTACAAGTTCCTTTAAATAATAAATTAACACAATGAGATCTAAGTTTTATTTTTAGTAAGTAAAATCAACAACAACAAAAACACATATGATAATATAAATTTAAAATGACAATAGATGTTGCCAACCATAACAAACACGATGTATCTGGAGCAAAATCGATGTTTTCGTCATATCGAAAAAACTATATTTCTGAAGAAAAAGAACACAATATTGACAATATTGCAAGATCAAAGAGGGATCTTTTCCGTTATACGTATACCACAACTCCAAATTCACCCTTCAAGTTTGATTTTTGACTGAGCACCATAAACTAGGTCAAATAACCTTTATTAATCGTTTTAAAGTGGAAATTCATTGTAAGAATATTTTACCTGCGGTTTCGTTATCTTATCTCCCGTTATCTCTGTCTAGACGCGAGAAGCCAGCGTCTGGCCGTCTAGCGATCCCACTTCCAGTTGGTTAGGTTAGGTAACGTTTGGTTGGGTTGCGTTAGGTTAGGTTAGGTTACGTTAGGTTAGGTTAGATTAAGTTACCTAACCAAACTTACCAAAATCGAGCTTGAAAACAAACCCGAAACAGTGGTTTACGTATAACGGAAAAGATCCTCAAAGGGGAATCAGAAACAGGTTTTGCCACCATGGAACTCAAGATTTTTCACAATCTTACTAAGAGAGATTTATTTGCTTTTAAATCGCAAAATATTATGCTGTACACATTTTTGTCGTCTGAATTAACAGCCTTAATAACAATAAACTCCTTAAATTGTTCTTCAACACTGTTGTAATCCGTCAACGACGTTACTATCTCACTAGAACGTGGACCTAGGTATCGGCGGTTTGCCATCTTCGGTAGTGCCATATGTCATATGCCATAGTGCCATTGATACTTAGCTTAAAATACCTACCTGGGTAGGTCGCCATTTCAACTAATGTATCTAATGTATGTATAAATTATTCTTAACTGTGGCCGTTGGAGCATGAAATATCCCAATCCACCTAGATCTATGGTTCCTTGTCCTTCAGTAGTGCTGAAGATGGCAAACCGCCGAAACCTAAGTTCACGTTCAAGTGAGAGAGTGACACCGTCATCGGATTCCAACGGTGTTAAAGTGTGTATGATCGGCGCATGGACAACTCCACAACATTCTTCAAGTTTGTCTTCAAAAACCTGTTTTCTTAAGGCAATACGTATGGGAAAAGATATATTGATGCACCAATAATATCGGAACCAACATATCTATCTACTTTTTCCGATATATCGGAACTAAAATATCGGAATTTACGATATATCGATATTTTGTTCCATCCCTATTCCCAGCTCCCTCCTCGAGGACGATCTTACTCTTAATACCCCCTCTGTTTATGTAGGTCATGCCTAAAAAGACAAATTTTTATTATGAATCATAGGTTAAAATAGCTTACGATTCATTTATTCGTTAAGATAACTTATAATAAATCCATTATTTAACTTTACCTTTCTTTACAATCGATAGTGTTGTCATTCGTTAAAAAAGATATTTCGTTCTACTAAAGAAACTGTACACTTTTGCAAGACATCGTATGTAAGTATTAGGCGAAAGTCAATTTATGTATCCGTAGATAATGTTGGTAATCGAGTCAAGTTACGGTATCCTAATGATGTGTGTCCAAATTAAAGACAATAATTACGGTTTAAAAAAGATGAAACTCCCGGATTGTATTGCACTAGTAACCTAGTTAAAAATGCAATTTATAGACTATCACCAAAACCACGACATTTGTTGACATATTCTGTCAACTAATTAAATTGGCCTAGATTCTATACAGTTTTGGTCTCATGTCCAGCAATGAAATGATTGCTTTCGAAGGAAATCTGATGCATCAAAAGCTTTTCGAAATAAGATTTTATGCGTGTTTTTATGATTCAGAGTTATTATTATCAATAGATCATTAAAATCATTCCCATCCATTGTTTTAATCATTATAATTTCGAAAGTCGCGCAATTCTATAGAATATAGAACCTTGTGCACAAGTGATCTTTACTATACAGCTGGCATTTAATTGGATCTAACGGCGTTTGTATTATGTTAATGGATAACACTATTACAATTATTCTGAGTCTTGTCTATCTACAGGGTATTTAATATGTAAGTGCAGAGTTTTAATTCGATATAGCTCACTGACTATTTGGACTAGCCAAACAGAACTAGGCTCAAAAAACGGAAATGTAACACGATAAACATTCTGCTGAATTTGTTTCACCTTTTGAACAGATATTTCATGGAATAGGATTATTCTGTGGCTTATAGCTTAGGTTATAACTTTTAGGTATGTATTTAAATTTTAGAAATTTCCCGTCTTTTTTCTGATTGGTGTACAACTTAGTTTTCTCTTATATAAATGTATTAAGAAACCTTCGGTGTTCCGTAGCTTATATCGAAAACGGTTGGGTTAAATAACAAATAACAAAGCACAAAGACACAAAAGTGCCTAAAGGTGACTTCAGTTGAGATTCAGCCATAAAAATGGTCTTTTGGTTGGTGTTTACTTACAGAGATGCGGATCGCACTAACAAGTATAGAATACAAAAATGTCCTAAATACTCATCTCTGCAAGTAAACACCGACCAAAAGAATGCCTTTATGTTGGAATCTCACCTGAAATCAACTTTTTAGGCGCTTTTGTGCTTAGGTATTTGTTATTTAACCTAACTGTTTTCTTTTTCATAATAACATAATATTTTCTGTATAGTATTATTTAATTTCTGGCTTTTTTTTTGCTAGGCAACTCTCATCATTTTTTGTTCAGCTTGAAGTCCTTGTCAACCTGGTTTTTTCATACCATATTCACACAGTGTTACACTTGTTGCAATTACACTCAACTGGCGGACTTCACTATAAAACGTAATGCACGTTATCTTTATCTTTTGGATTTTATGAAAATATCATTAGATAATATACATAGTTTAAACAAATACAATGAAAAAAATCTTTAAATCCCTTAAATAGGCTTGCAATCGTAAAATGCTTCTCCGAGATACTATGTTTAATATGTGAAATTAAACCTGATTCTTACTTAAAATTCTAATTAAATGTAAGAATTTTATTAAGGTCTGTAGTGAATAAAATGTTGTCGTCTAGAATCGAAAACATTGTATTCACTACAGACTATGTACACTTTGAAAAGTACATAAATGTATATTTTTTTATACATTTCCCTGGTTAATTCTGCCACTTGTGTGATTATTTATAAGGTTTTATGGATTATTACTTATATTATATGGTTTGAGGTGGAAATTGTAAGTTTTTCATGAAAAAAAAATAATTGTGCAATATGTTATCTGTTTCGATGATTTTGGTGTACTTTGATAATCATGGCAAGAAGCATTTGTTTGAACCAAATAGGGAAGCATAACATTAATTTTAAACTGGCCCTTTTAACAGGTTTATGTAAAAAGTGTTGTAACAAGTCATAAAAAGTAAAAGAATCATAAAATAAAAAATCCTTTATTTTTTATCAAAAGAGCCCTTTTATTAGGGCACTAAAATGCATTGTACACAGTCATACAAATTCAAAAAAGTCTAAATTTGTTGAATAAAAAATACTATTTTCCTTTCTTGGAGGGAAAGGAATCAACTGCCCTTTAATGTAACGCACGGCGAGTTGGTTGGCGAGCACGGGCAACACCGTGCATTACAAGGGTGAGGTGGCAGGACTTACTCCTTGACACAGACCCCCCTCCAGCTTCTCGACTCCCCCCCCCTCGAGGTTGACCCTGCACCTACAACCCCCTCTGTTTATGTAGGTCTTGGCCAAAAAGATGAAGTTATTATGAGTTCATAATCGTCGATCATTGAAAAAAACGTTATTCTACTGAAGAAACTGTATACTATTGCAAAGTTTGCAATAGTCTTCGTATGTAAGAGAAGAAAGTCAGTATATGTGACATAAAACTTGTCTGAAAACTAAACTTTTGAAAGTTTACTCAATCAACAGTAGAGTGCAGATCAATCGAGTGAACAAATTAGATCAACCAATTAACTGAACATTTGGTATTGTTTTACAATTTTATTCAGTCTCTAAAGTAAAACTTTTCGAAAATATTGCCCTAAAATGCATCAAAATTAGTAACAATCGATAATTGTAACTGTCCTTTCAGTTAAATATAGGCCTACTCCCAGCCATAATTGAAACTATGAATTACTAAATTGCTTCAAACATATGACTCCGAAAACCTCCTACATTTTTAAGCATGTTACATCTGAGTAAAGCCAATTTTCCCTTGCAGTTTGTACGTTTTTACCCCCTGTTCAGCATTACTCGAGTCTCTGAGCGTCGATCTCTTCCACACCTAGGTATTGGCACAGATAATGGACAGATTATTGTCTGTACGTTATCTGTGGTATTGGTCATCATAGTGCCTGGTCAACTCGAACCCGAATTATCAGCCCTGTCTTAAAGCTTAATTATCTTTCTGTAATCATCATTTTAGTTCAGAGTATTTTTTATATTTGGATTAGCCACATCACGATGACCGACGAAACCAATGTTGTGTAAAAATTAAAGATACATTATTTTATATAAATAGAAATTCAACAAAAACGACGAATATGCTTTAACCACTCATGATCCATATCAGCTCATTTTTAAATGTAATTTACAATCGATAAACTACCGATGAATCACCATTTTTAGATTAACCCTGTTTTGTGGCCCACACCGCAATAAACAGTACATTTCATTGCAGGAGTAGGATGTGAGTCAGTTCACGTTTGAAGCGAGGATGGCCTCACTAAATTTTGCACTTCAAACATATGAAGTTGGATGTTTAAATTGCGAAATTTGTCGAGCAATTCATGGAATCGTGGGCACAAGTGGCCTCAACTACATAGCTGGTACGTAATTAGAGCCAACAGCACGATGGTTTTTAACATTAGTGGCCTCAACCACGACAATAATTCTAGGTATTTTTCAGACTGTTGTTGAGCACCCCTGTTGACCATCCAAACCGGACCAGTTTCAACATGGAGTTATCGCATCAGTCTAAAGATTCCTGCTTTACATAATTGTGATGGTAATTTTTTTTTAATGTAAAATTCTACAAAACATATAGTTCCAATTACATCGTAGCATTTATAAGTAGTAAATGCAAATTGTTTCAGCTTACAAATGAGACACGTACGATAACATGATACGTAACACAGCACCACTTATCATTCATTATAAGACTAAAAAGAAAACAATTCACTTGGTGGAAATTTCCTGAGCAAGAATAACAACAAAATTAACCAAAAGAACCATTAATTGAAATTTAATTAAGATTGAAGGAGGGGCGAATATCTTTAAATGTTATCTAATTTTGCTTGTCAAGTAAAAAACATTTCGGATTGTTCGAAAAGAGTATTTTGTACCTCATTACATCAATAGAAGAATTAGTGCCAAGAGTGGTATTTATAAAATACGAACAAAACACAAATCTAAAAAATTAGATTTTATGCACAATATGTTCAAGATAGCCCTTATATTGTTGAAGAAACTAGTTTAAACAGCTTTGACGAAAACGCAAAGTAATTTTCATAAAATATACACCCGTTGCAGCAGACCTGCATCTTGAGCAAATTTCCATAAAACAAAATTTAATTATTATGCCTTAAGCATAGCAACGATTGTGCGAGTTATAAACTTCAGCCTTGTTCTCGTACAATAAGTCATAGGAACGTCCTCATAATTAGACCAGTTCATAAATTGTAAACACCAGGCAAAATTGTGGCTCGGATCCCACGTTAAAATGTAGGCCCCTTAATTGAAATTGGCTGTTGGGCTATAATTAACAGTCCTGTCTAAGGAACATGTTGGCCTTTGTCAGTAACAATACTACAAAATCGCGCCAAAATCATCCTTCATTCATCTTGTCATTCATACTTACCTGGGTAGGTCGCCATTTCAAGCCATGTATAATGTGTAATATTTAAAGTATATATAGCCTATGATATGCTAATTCATTTTTGACCTACTTCTATCCCTTTTTAGGATGGCTTAAAATGTAATATCCTGACATTCTTCGTATTCAAGAGTAAAAAAAACTTTCGAGTTGTAACGTTAAAGTCTGGTAAAATATTTTTAAAGTATGATAAATTACTTCAATATTAATCAATTGTGCTGTCATTAGTGATGGGAATTTCGTTTTTTTTTTAAGTTTAACAAGGTATATTTCAGTTTATTCTTTGCCCTCTGACAGCCTGCCTGCCTACTGTTTTTTAATGTGTCAATTTGTAAACAAACATAACTTAACCTCTAAAATGCAAAACCATGAACTCCACTTAATAAGTACTTACTAATTATGACTATTTAACGAAATAAACGCCTATATTAACAAAAATCTCAATCCATTTTTGGTTATTATTTGTGTTCTATTTCCGTTGGAGCTTTAAATAGTGTAATAATTTAGTGTTGGTGGATGTTTGTGGTAAAAGTTAAAAGGCTACCTACTGTCTGTCAAGCTGAAGAAGAATGCATTTTTTATATATTTAGTAGTATTTTGATATTATCAGTAACATAATGCGCATGAACGTTGGTTTGTATTACTTTATTTAACTGAGCCAAATAGTAATAAAGCCAACATAGTAATATCATGTAGTGGGCAGTGGGTATGGCTTAGGCCACACAATGTTTCAAAATAACTAATTAGATATCGGAAAATGTTGAATCTTTCACATAATGTTTAAAAATATATAAGCTATTTTGGTTCTAATAATCAGATTCTCACTCCCATTTCATGGAAGGATTAAGTTACAAATCAACTGTTATGCCATCAGGCCTATGAACTTGGTGCATTATATCTTGAGCCATGGTCTACTCTATTGCGGGAGCTGCAAGGTGTTTTTTATTGTAAATAATATGGGGCGATAAACAATGTAGGCTATAAACAAATTTCAACTAACTCTCATGTCGTTAATTTGCAAATAGACTTAAATTGACAGCTGTGGTGTCCCGATGACTTGCATTAGAGGCCTGGCAGCACTAGTAAATTGCATGATTGCACCTAATGATTCGAAAGCCATTTTCTTCATGATATCAGGAAAAAAGAAAGAAGTGTGCAGTCAGCCGGTGTGATGTAGGCCTAGTTGGGCTCACGCAACTAGCGCTTATGACAACTTGTCCAACATTATATAACAGTTAAAAAATTACGATCAAAATATTTTTACGGTCTCAATTCTGTTGTAATACTGCTAGGCCCGCCAATTTCGTGAGCCCTACCATGTCATACCAGCTAACTATGCACACACTTTACTTTTTTCTTTGAATCATGCATTTTCTTTACTTTTAAACAGATGACTTTATTTAAAACCAGTTTCCCAGTTTTACGGGTGTGACCTTATTACTTGAGATGGCCACGAATATATCAACAACCACCACATTGACTAATTTAGGCCTAGCTGATCAGTTTAAACATCAACTTGTCTTGTCTTCGAACAAGTCGATTGGCCACCGCTAAAACATCTGCTAGTCTAGTCGTTCAAACTAGTAAGTGGATTAGGTTTTAATAAACCCAGTAGGTGATAGTACAGCTGGTGACTTTTAAGCTGGCACTTGACCGATCGATACTCAGTCGATACTAGCCTAATTAAAAAACATAATGTTCCGTCAAGCGGGTTGCGGCAACGTCCTCGCGACCCGCGTGAAGGCATTCGTCAGCGGAAATGTTTGCAGACTGGTCTTTTTCTTATACCTCTACCACTCTCCACTCACCCCCGCGCCTATACTGCCCGCATGAGGCCCAAGTGCCAGCTTAGAAGTCACCAGCTGTATCCGTTGGCGATAGTATGAAAAAATGGCTGCCATTTTAAACAAATTGAGATGCAGTATACTACTGCAAACTCAAAAATCATTGAGACTACAAATTTTCTCCGAGTTCCATGTAGTTTGACAAAAACTAAAACAGCTCAAGTCATTTAGGACATTCTTGAATTAATTCGTCAAACCTTTGTATTCATTTTATCACTGACTGTCAAATATTACTTGTTTATTTAAGTTGTCATGTTTTGTTTTGAGAGAAACTGATGAGCTGCACAGCTGTGATATCTGAGCAAGACTCTCTGCCAGACTACTGTTTTGACTTAAAGAATTCTGAAGCAAGGCAAGGCCCCACTGAAAAAACAGGCCATGCTGCAGCGATCCCAGCGCTGCGCCACGTCACACAAGTAGGCAGGGAACTAACATCTTATGTTTACATTTTTTTATTGCTAAATGTCATATATCCCTTGTTTGTTTATGTTTTTCTGTTTACATTTAAAAATATTACTTGTTTATTTACGTTTTCTTGTTTTCATTTAAAAGTAACTGATGAGCAGCACAGCTGTGTGAGTCCTGAGCCAGACTTTCAGACCGCCTACTTGTTTGACGTCATAAATCCTACAGCATGGCCTATATTTGTAGTGTGTCCTTGAGCAAGGCCTGTTCTTTTAGTGAGCAAGACATAAAAACATAATGTTCCGTCAATCGGGTTGCAGCAACGTCCTCGCGACCCGCGTGAAGGCATTCGTCAGCGGAAATGTTTGCAGACCTAAACCTAATGATTCTAATCTAATTTAATCATTCTCCGAAACATTGTAACCTGTACGCTTGGACATCGAATTTTGGAGGTCCATAGGGTGAACTTTGATATGTGAAGATAGGGCCTAACCCATCAAATTTAATTTGATTTAGCCTATAAACTGATCTTCGTGTGATAGAGGTAATTTTAGGGTCTTCAACTTTCTGAGATAATATATAATCGTATGATAATTTAGGATTACATTAAATGAATTTACATTAAATAATTTTCATTAAAGTAATTCAAATTCATATTTGAGATAAATTAATACCTGAGGGAAATTGATGTATAAGCCTCACCACGTTACTCGCACCGATTAACGATTATTAGGCCGATTACTAGGGCTCGGTGCGCTCGTTACTGGCGCTTAGGACGATTGCAAAACAAACCAGTTACTACAACTCACTCAAATTATTTTGTATGGTCTTAGTTCTGCAGTCAAACCGCGAGATCCGCTAGTTTCTCGAGCCCAACTACGTCATACGCTTGAACCAGCAACCTTCAGGCTATGAGGTGAGCAGTGAACAGTTTGTCCACTCGGCTCTCTAGTCAGTTTGAGTTGTCAAGATTTTTTTTTCTAGACGAGGGCCAGGCTTCGAAGTTTTCATGGACATGCACTGCAGCTTAATTAGCTATACACCCTTGAGGTTACGGCATTATCCCGTAGCAAATTGCCATTGGTGATTGGCGGTTTTTTTTTGTATTTTGTGTCTTTCTACGCCAGTGGAATTTTTTAACGTTTTGATCGGGAACGGTCCAAACCCGGGTCTTGTTACTCTCTAATGGCGACCTTTTGTTAGATAGCATCATTAATTCATAGCCCACTGACAAATGGCAACTGGACCCAGTTTCGATCCTGTCAGGAATCGAACCGGCGACCCCCAGGTTATGAGGTGAGCGCTTTATCTGCTCAACTATCCAATCAGTTTTGAACGCAGATCTTGGGAGCCGAAGTCCCATGTTCTACTTCTACGCCAGGCCGCTCCTGAGTTGTAAGGATGAGCTGATTCCCAATTGTTGAGAACAGTCAACTCGCGCACCATTCGACTTGTTTAACTGTTTACTCTGGAGGAATTAATTGACTGTTGCGTACTAACTTGCCTTCCTTCTAATACTCCTACTCTACAAACCTAAACCGATGTTAAAATAATTCGAGAACCGATTTGGTGAGAGTTGATTGTATAATCGAGGATCATTTTCACCAAAATGTTCTTTTTAATAAAGAAAAATTTTATTATAGGTTTGTAAAGAAAATCCCAAGATGTTTAACAGAACAGCAGGGATGATGGGGTTATCCCTGCCATTTACAGCCAGCCAGCATTTTTTCTTTTAATTTAAATCTTGGACTGGGCCACTGCAAGTATAGTATAAGGGTGAAATGTAACATCCAAAGCTCAGGTTACATTTAGTTAATTTCATGTAAAATTGCCAATATTTTTTAAAATTCATTTAAAGTTAATACCAAGCAAAATGTTGTTTTCAATTTTTGTAGCTGGTTTTAAACTATATAATAATATTATATTTACACCTATTCTTTTTATTTACTTTTAAAGAAACTAAATTTTTGATATAGTATGTGCATTCTGCAAAATCTTGATCAATGAACTTTTAACTATTCAAAATAAACACACATGGAATATTCATCACCTGAAAATTTAATCATATGTTCAGAATTGTATTTTAAAAATCTCTTAAATCAGGGTAGCTGTACTTTTGGAGGGAAAATTAAAAATAATATTGGACAACGTACTGTGTTTAGCACATCCAATATCTAAGCAATGGATTGACGTAGAATAATAATTCAAGATGCTAAATTGTTTGTTTTTTTAAGCTGAATTCAATTTTAACAATTAAATTTTAATAAAATTAGTAAAAAGGTGTTAAATCTTGAAAATAAATTTTATTTCGTGAAAAAAACCTTCTTAGAGTAAACCAATCTTGCTGGTTTTCGAACTCGAAGTCATGAATGACGCTTTACACGTTTGTTTCATCAAGATCGGACATTTTTTACAAAAGTTATCGCGCCTACGGACAGGTATATATATATATATATATATATATATATATATATATATATATATACATATATATGAAAATGAACGAACGGTGTTTTTAGGGTCTAGGGACCTCAAAATGAAAAGTTACGGTGGTCCCGCGCTTAAGTCTCACCGTGCCGCCTACGGTAATAGCTACTTCCCTAAAGGGGGAAATTCGCTAAAAATCAAAATAAGCATTTTAGTTGAAATTGTTAATGTTTGTTGTTCTAAAATTATTATTTGTGTAAGGCTCCAAAAATAATAACCGGAAAAGATTTTGAAATTTAAAGTTTTCTTGATTAGACTGATACTAATAAAAAATTAATTAATTATAGCTCATCAATGTCATTGAAGTCTTGACTCAACAGACCATTAGAGAAAATTTTTTCCAAATAAGACCAAATAAGAAATATTTTTATTTAATAACTTATTATTGCCATTTTTAGAGTAAACAATTATGCTCTTTTTGTATTTAAGTCATATTTTAAATTTAAATACTCATCATGTTAGTGAATCTTTAAATATCCGGGTACCAAATTAAGTATTTTCAGCCAAAACCCCATGCTGAAGACTTTTGATCTCAGTTTCCAATTTGAATTTCGTATCTCAAGAAGTGCACGAAATTGGTTGTGCCTCGTCTATTGGTGTGCGCTCAACACATCAGAGTGGTGTGGCGTGGTACGGCGTGGCACCTATGTAATTAACATGCCTAAATATCAAATGACTTTAATATAATTTACAGTCTATTATAATAAAAAAAGCAACTGTCATAAGCAATTATAGTCTCAAAAATAATTAAAATAGATTAATTATTATTTGGTCTTACTGCTAAGAAAACAGTATTTTGTATCCAAAAACTATATTCTGAAGAGCTGATTGTCGCATGATAGAGTTTACAGCTTACAGCTTAACATTCCATTTATTTCTCATTCAAAGGGCGCTAACTATTTATGAATAGTGTACTAAATGGGCAAGGACCGATTGAATCTTATGAAAATATTGGATCAGGGTTTCCAATAACCCTCCAATGAGTAGTTAAAAAAATATTCAATAAACCTCGGTATATTCATAATTAAAAATGATAAAAATAGCCATGTTAATGAAAACATATCTATAAAATCTATGTACACGAATAACTGATTTACCATTGGGTTGCAGTCGTATTAAACATTTAAATAATATTAAAACACTATGGAATAACAGTTATGATTCACTTGAAAATTATATCTATGTCTTGTTAGTTATTATATTTCAATATATCTTGCATCATTTTTTACTTACAATTGAGAAAATATTCCAGCGATAGCTGATAATCAGCATCACATTTTGCCTCTTTAATAAATATTAGTACGTTAACAGCCCCAAAAAGAAAACGAAAATTTTTAAGGACATTTTTCACTAGATAAGATTTAAAAGACATATTGGTTTTGATTATATTTATTATTAGTCATGAAAAGACGGCAGGCTGTTTTCAAATATAATTTAGACATCTCTGGCAAAAACGTCAGTCTTACGACCGTCGTAGTCGTATTGAGATCAGTGATATATGTTCCGAATCAAATAACGTAGCCCAATTCGCACGTTAGACTAATGTTAATATTTACATTGTACTTACGGACGGTCCGGGCCAGATCATTTGACTCGGACTATATCTAAGATTTTTTAGTGTTACAGTTTTCAAGTGCTACAGATTTATTAATGATAACGAAGACGTGATTTCGCGAAACGAAGATGTAGATTTGCAGAATGTGAAACTAAAAATAATTATTTAGAGGCATTATCACAATAAAGAATGCAATATTATTCACGTTAATTCTTTATTATGCACAGTGGTTTGTGCATATAAAAAATGATCACAGCCTAACCGAGTTTACGGGGTAGGTTTTTCACGTGCCCATGTTGAACGTCTGTTAGGAATACAATCTGATAAAAGGTAAACAGCTTTCCACTGTTTGCAGAATCTTTGCAAACAACTATATTTTCTTACATAAAATATATATAAAAGGAAATGGTGAGGTGTACATTGGTTGGTCATGCACCCCCTTTATAACAATCATCACAAAGTCCAACGAATCGACCTTAAAATATGTGGATTAATTAGTTCCATTGCCTCACAAACCGAACTGAAAATTTAAGGTTTCATTAGTTTCATATCCTCATAAACTAAATATCCTCACAATTTCTAGTTTTATTTGTTCCACAGCCACTCAAGCTAACTAAACAACTTTACAATACGTGGTTCCGTTTGTTTCCCAGCCACGCTTACCACAAAACCATCCATCACTCAAGTGTAAGGTTCTCGAGGCAACAAAGGTTGTGAGTGAGCGTTCATTTGTCATGAAGCGAGAACTTCGATTTAGTTTTATTTAGTTTTTCTTTGTATTTAGCAAATGTTGGGCAAGTCCAGTCACTAAAAGTTTATATATTTGTTGAAGAAATAATATATCCATGAAAAAATATTTAAGTATATAAATGCTTGATTGTTGACCTCAGTTTGATAAGTAATAATACTGAAATAAATACCCCCGTTACAGCAAACCTGCATACTTAGCGAATTTCAAATGCAAAACAACATATTTCAATCCAACATAGTGAGATTTTACATGTTTTTGTAAGCTCCATAAGAATAACACGGGGAATGAGTGTGCAGGTTTGCTGCTACAGGTATATTAAAACTGGGTGGTTTTAATTCTACATTTATTTAATCTGAACTAGAAGAAGCTATTTACCAGGTTTTATCAAGATATGTTGAGGAATAAGCGATATAGAATTTTACTTATTTCCCATAAGGTTAACATTGGGACAATGTACTGTGTTTACCACTTTCAATACTCGGTAACCTATAGACATAGAGCTGTGGTTCAAAATACTAAATTGTTTGTTTTTTCAAGCTGAATTCAATGGTGGAACCAAAAATTGGATCACTTTAATCATTCCATATGAAAAACGAAAAAAACCCATTTTTGGGGGGTTTACCCCCCTTTACCCCCCCTTCTGGTGGTCCGATCAGGCTGGTTTACGAACTCGTCCAATTGATTACCACTTTACACGTCTGTACCAAATTTCATAAAGATTGGCCTATTTTTACGCCCGCTATCGTATTAACAGACACACATATGTATATCTAAAAGTTCAAACGAGTGGTGTTTTTTGCTTCTGGGGGCCATAAAACGAAAAGAAATCATGGTCTCGGGCTTAGGTCTTACCATGAGACCTACGGTAATAGCTTTTTCCCTATAGGGGAAATTCGCTAAAATTGAATTGAATAAAACCAATATAATCTTCTTTTGCTTCGTTAAAACAAATCTTTATAGGCAGTAAAATAAGTTTTAATGGTTCAGTAACTGGATATAAAGTTTAGCGGTCTTTTGGATTTGAGCTCTTAAAGTGCTACCATCTTAATGTGGAATGAATGAGAAATATATAGATGTTAATCATGCCTTAATTTGGAAATACTGACAAATTATTAGTCTATTATCTAAAATTATATGAAAACCGGTTTATTCCTTCCTTAATGCCACTTCTATTGATGTACAGAGTTTTACGTGACTTATTAAAGTACTCATATAAATCAAAAAATTAAAAACATTGGGAAGCTAAGCCAAGTTATAAATTCTTGGTTATTGTTTTCATAATTTAATCAAAATAACGTTCAGCCCAGATCAGTTATAATTTTGTATTCCTTGAATCCATTTAAGGTGATTAAAAGAATAAATTGATTTTGTTGAACACTACACAGTACCCCAAATTGTAAATTAAAATATAATTAAAAAATTAAAATGTAATTAAAATAACGTTCAATCCAGACCGAACGTATTTTATATTCCTTGAATCCATGAAGTGAGAGTCAAGGAATTCTCTTTTTTAATAACAGACGATAATTTTCTTCTTAGTTTCAACAATAGAAGATCAAGACAATTTTCTATTAATGAATAATATTACAATACCAGATCCGCAATCTGTGGTTATCTGTTTTTCTAATTAAAAATAAACTGACATACTATGAACTGATAAGTTCTATTCTTAATAACATGATGATCATAAATAAAAGAATAATTCGATTATGTTTTTGTAACTTTAGTACTATAACAGTTACAAGCGGAAAGCTTCAAGAGTAAATCTTAATTAGAGAAGTTGAGCCTTTTATTGCGTTAATTTAACTCCTTAAACCCTCACTAAATCAACTGGTGGCTAAGAGGTCTTAGGCTATGAAAGATATGCATGCACGTTATAAGATACGTTTAATATTTTCATTGATACAAATAAAAACCCTTTTCGGCAATTAATGTACCGGGTGTCTCACCTAAAGTAAACCAATAGCTAACTTTTTTATTATAAATCTGATAAAGAACTTCTTATGGGGGACTTCCCTTTATTTTTAACGCTGCTTTTTGGGGACACTTTGAAATTTAAAAATATGACCGCCATTTTCCAATACGGCGGATAACTTTAATTTTTCTTATGGAACGCCCTATATTTTATGGCGTTTCTGGATTTTACGCTTAATTTAAGGAACTTTTTATTTCCTCTAATATTTTCCTAAACCCAATGGTAAAGAAGGTATGAGCAGTTAAAGTTTGATTTTCCCCCTTTAAAATGCATGGGATAAATTGTTGGTAGTCTGTATATCGAAAACGGTTGGATTAAAAAAAGATACCAAAGAATAACAGTGCCTAAAAATGTGAGTTTAGATGAGATTTAGTGATAAAATAATTTATAGTCGAGATTCACTCGTTGAAATGTATTATTTTGAATATGCCTTTACTTCATAAGAAATGCATGGGATAGCATAGTAAATTGGGCACAATGCATTTTAAATGGTGTAAAATCAAACTTTAACCGCTCATACCTCCTAGACCATTGAGTTTAGGAAAAAATGAGAAAGTATAAAAAGTTAAAAAAACATTAAGCGTAGAATCCAAAAACGCCATAAGATATAGGGTGTTCTATAAGAAAAATTAAAGTTGTGGGCCATATTGGAAAAAGAAGGCCATATTTTTAAATTTCGAAGTGACTCCAAATAGTAGCAATGAAAATAAAGGGAAGTCCTCTATAGGAAGTTCTTTGTCAGATTTATAATAAAAACGTTAGCAATTGGTTCACTTTAGGTGGGACTCCCGGTATATTTACACTTATTTCGTGTTTCCAAACAATGCGGTAAGTATACAAAAAATACAAAGTTAATGGCAATAAATTCTACTCAACATATATCTCTCTTTCACAAGGTCTGATAATATTACAGAATGAACGATCTAAATCGATTATCAATATACTTTTTTTATTAACGCTTAGATTTAAATACAGTATTGGTGTGAATATATTTTAAGTGTTTCCAGAAAGATTAATTTACGTCCTGGATATATATTAATTAATACGTATAAATTCATTAACATTTTCAATGCGGTTTAAAATAAATTTTAATTTATTTCGAAAAACCAACTGATTTATTAAGTTTCAAATACAGCTGTAAGACGAGTTTGATGATATAGTGTTGTAAATGTGAAAAAATTTAAATACTGGCTTTATAATTCAACAAGGTTTTGAAATTCCCTTGTTTTGTCCTCATCGTTCGAGTATCAAATTAAAGCAATATTAAAATTTTACATCGAGACTCAGCACCATAAAGCACAGATGCTCTATACAGAGAATATTGGGGCATTAAGCACTCTGTAATTGCGTCTGCAGACAGTCGCAGGAGTTACTGGCTGACGGTACGTCTTGAGTGCACGCCGGTTCCGATTCCGACTCAGATTCAGATTTTCGGCGACAGGAATGACACTTGTATTTTAACGGAAGTGGCCATAGTGGCAGCCGGAAGCAGAGCTTGCGCGCAGGTGCCTGCTCACCGGAATATATTATTCATTCCGGTTGCGGATTCCAGTTTCCGATCGCTCCAGCCGCCATTTTAAATAAATAGCAACATTTCATTTTGAAACCTAATTTCAGCATTTTAATGGATTTACCAGCTTTAATCTATCATATTGTAAGAAACCCACCAATCTGGGATTAAATACTCATAGCATATTCAAACAGAGATATAGTAGATAAATGTTGGAAAGAAATTTCGTTGGAACTCGGCGTTGAAGGTTAGTGAAACAACCTATTTGTGCAAGATCGATAGGGCATACTTCTAAATTTATGTTACTGACTGTAGGCCTAGTGGAGAAGACAAAATAAGGAATTTTTTACAAACAAAGCAGCTTATTCAAACTTAAAAGAATAATGATCTGATTCAAGTCACAGGAACTATATGTAAAATTTTAAATGATAGGTTATTATCAGTCAGCTAAAATGGTTTGTAGCATTAAAATATTCCTTATGCGCCTCCATTTTTTTGTAAGTCCATTGTTGTTTCCTTATCTGCTCGTCGCACTATCTCAATATATTTTTTGTTGATTTTCACGAACTAGAAAGATTTGAGATAAGGTACACAAATTAAATCTTGACTATGTGAAAGTTGCGAGCACACATTATCTTTGTTGTTAAGCTTGCTTTGCTGCCGTTTAGGCTACCATTATAAAATAATTAATTTTTTTTACCACTCCCCAACATCCTTTCCGCAGAGGCCTCCTAAATTACCAATTTGAAAGTAAATTAAATAATAATACTAATTAAATTAGGCATATATTATATTAGCTGAATTGGTGAAATAATATACACAACATTGGCAACTCTATATTGCCTGCTCGCCGAGTCAGCGAAGCCTTTCATGCCTCCACCATGGCCACCTACAAAAAATCTGAATCAGGCCAAACAGGCGCCGATAATCTGAAACTGAATCAGAATCGGAACCGGCGTGCACTCAGGACGTACCGTGAGCTCACTCTCCGTGTCATTTTCCCGGAAAGTCTAAAGCTGATAGCTTCAGTTGAACATCTTATCTGTTCCTAGTTTATTCATTAATGAAAATATAAAATACATAAAGTCATTAAACCATCAGTTATATCCAGTCCAACATGGATATCATACGAGAAAAAGACTAAAATTACTGCAATAACTCATAACCTGAAACTTTTTTAAGAGAAACCAATGTACCTTTGTCCGATTTTTTTCAAAATCTGCCGGACTGTATTAAATCAATGGATAACTAAGGTATTTTTTTTATTTTAAAAGTTTCCTTACTGAAAAGTGTTTTTACTCAGTGGAAGGGTTTCTCGCCTCCATGATCTAAAGTGAGGTATGGAATGATTATTAGGCCAAAGTTTTCATTTTTTACCTGAAGAAAAAATAGGATTCAAGAGGATTCCTAATCCTTCCAAACTACCTATCCCTAGCAGCCCGAAAGCACCGGGATGGGTGCTGACGATTCCATGCCCATTCGGATCTAGGGGGGAAGAAAGACACGTGAGTCCACATACGACATGTGAGCTGTTAGGGAGGGTCTCATAGATTAAAAGAGTAATCTAAAATAAAGTAATTACATATATTACAAAAATAAATTTGAATACCTTATTTTTTGTTGAAAATCTAATCAGATACCTAGAATACCTATTGAATAAGTACCGTACATAATTTCATTGATATTTCTTTTAAATTTCCAATTTCTCACTCTAAACAGTATTACGTAGTATTACGTCCTACACGGAGGTGAAAAGTTATTGTTGAACACGTTTGGCTATGAGATGAGGTAAAAATTACATCAAAGCATGCCCGCAGGTAATTGCTGTTATAAGGGTTCACTGAATTTGATGTTTTCTCCCATATCCACATGGTGCCCTGTAATCTACTTTCAAACAAAATTATAATGACGAGATACACTTTTTATCTATATTAAGAAACTCATATGTGGACTTAGTGGGTATTAGCTGCAAAACAAGAAGTATTATCTGTTTATATTGTTTTTTCAAGAAGTTTTCTTTCTCACTGATATGGTGCTATGGTCGGTTGAATTGTAGCACTTTCTTATATATCCTTTCATTTATTGGCCGTCACCAATGAACCACTGAAGGTATCGAGGACCTCATTTGCTAGGATTACTCATCATTACTCTACTTAAGTTAATCAGTTTAAATTTTTAGTAGGCTACGAGTTTCACTGTTTTTTTATACTTATTTATTTTTTTTAGGGGTTAAACTGTCATTTACTGAAGGAATCAAATATGGTTTCTGGTTGAATAATAGTGTTTATGGGGTTATATGAGACTGTTTATTTTAACATAAATGATTAATTAAAATGAAACAGAGAGTGAATAGTTAAGATTTGAAGTTGTTGGTTTGCCTGCATGAATCCCTAGACCTAAGCCTAGACATACACAAAAATACTATTAAAAAATGCGGTTCAAGTTAAAATTTTCCCCCCGGGCCAAGCACTATTGAATACCTAAGATGACTATCACTGAGACTAACTGATTAACACAAAGACAAATCAATGAAATCTATTCACCCAAGTTAATTTGCTTTGAGGTGGTTAAAGTTAAGAAGTAAGTAGTTAAATTTAATGTATTTACATAGTAATTATAACCATTTTTGTGATATTTAATTTTTTAGTTTGATACAACCTGTTAGAATTATTATGTATTTACTAAACTATGATGCAAGTTAACATCTACGCTTTAAATTATCAGGTTACATACCTTATTCGTCAAACAGTTTTTGTTTTTTGAAATTGACTACTTAAGTTTCGGAATTAACATTCCATCATCGGGTCAGGTACTTGCTGTCTTCTTAAATTAATCTTCAAATTAATTTCGTCAAAATATTAAAATTCAACAAGTTACACATACGTTTACACACTTTGCACTTTGCAAATGTATGTGTAACTTGTTGAATTTTAATATTTTGACGAAATTAATTTGAAGATTAATTTAAGAATACAGCAAGTACCTGACCCGATGATGGAATGTTAATTCCGAAACTTAAGTAGTCAATTTGAAAAAACAAAAACTGTTTGACGGATAAGGTATGTAACCTGGTTTTTAATTCTTACAACAGTTTTGGAGGCATATCAATATGAATAAATTTAAATTATCGTTTCGATGATAATATCAAAATGTTGTTTTGGTTAGTATAATTGCGATTGAAAATATCGAAAAATATCCATTTTTAACTTCGATTTTAAGGGTGGAAGTGGATTCTAAAGTTTCACCAATTATTTAGTCTCTTATGCAGGCCTTTGACAACTCATGTAACTATGCAGCCCGTCCTCTGAGGTCCCGACTAAACGGTTGGCGAGAGCGACGAGGAATTTCATGATTGAACCTTCTCTTCTTTACAACTTCCTTAATTATTGAATGGATTAAATTTTTCCAACGGACTTCAAATTCGTTTTAATTTAAACATAAATCTGGAATAAAGTTTTTGAGTAATTTGAAAAATGCAGGATTTGAATCAATTATTGTAAATTGAGGACGATTAATTTGTGTATACCTTTATTTGTAAACTCATGAGTTTTTAAATCTTTGTAAAATTAAGTATATTTCCACGAGAAATTCACATAATATAATTATATATTATTGTTTTATCAAATTTAAAACCATTTATATTGCTCTTTTGATCACATCCGTTAAAGATTCATTACACTGAAAATTAATTACAACATCAAATGCTCAAACTACTTCTAGTATCATTTGTATGGAATTCAGCATCAATAGAATAATTTTGTTTTTGGGTTGAGCTAATGTGTATCTTCTGAAAGCTGCTTAAATAACATATGCTGTTAAACTTGACTATCTAAACCTCTTAGATAATTATTCATACGTGGAGTATATATTGATAAAATAAATACCGTTCTTTTTCCTTTAATTCGTTGTGAAAGTCAGACATGACCTAGGTCTTTTATACAGTAGACACTTTTATCCGGACTCTTAGGGACAGAGTCCCGTCCGGGTAACGGGTTTTCCGGTTGAACCAACATTCCCTAAAACACTTTAAAGTATACCTCTAATGCATACTCTGTAAGATAGACTCTGATTAAGACCTGTGTATTGGTCTCAAATCTTTGCTATGTAACATTTTAGAAAATATAGGACATGCCGACCAAGGGTTGTTTATTGACTAAAACACATTCAAAGGTTTTTTTTACACTTATTTATTGCATGCACCATTTTTACCAAGTAATCATTTTTCTCTTTTTTTTTTACCAAAAGATTTTAATCGTCAAATTAATTGTTAAATGACAAACTAAACGTCTAGCTTGGGGGAAATTATCATCTGGGTTACACTTGAGCCCTGAAATCAACAAAATCCACTTCCTTGCTTAACAGTCTTACAAAACATTTTACAAAATAGGTGAAATTATTTACTTTTTAATTCCAGAGAAAAATTATAAAAACGACAATAGCAACTTTTACAATACTTAATTTTTGTTTCATAATTTATTTTATTTTTAATTTACATTCATTTTTTATTTAACATTTAAATTGCAAGCTTCGAAAATTAAAACCAAATTCTACAAAATATTAAATTTACAACAGTTGGCAATAATTATATTCTTGCTGAATAAATAAAATCTTTGACATTACAATTTTTTAAAAACATAAAATCATTGAATTAATTCTTTTATGAAAAAGGCAAGAGAATAAAAATATAAAAAAGTCAGGAATTAACTTACTACTACAAGAGTAGGCTGCTGCACCCCAGGAACAACTAACTGACTCACTGAACATACAAACTTAAAAAGAAGGAGAGGAGGCAGCAGCACGCTTATATAGTCTGGACCTCACTTCTAGAATATTCCTCCACCTATTGCAGCAAGCTGCGCGTCCAAGTGAGATAAGAAGCTCTAGATCTGAATAAACTTGTTCAACTACAGACCTGCACAACATGATTAATTCTGTCTTTTTATTTAAGACCTGTTAAGCGTTAAATCATAAAAATAATAAAATAAAAATATTTAAAACTCAAATTTTAGTTTTTATAAAAAAAAATTTACCACGTTACAGCTACGAGAATCGTAACAACAATATTGTCCATTTCCTGCTAGTCAAGTCCGGCTACACCATGTTTCGATAACTGTCCGGTTAAAAGAATTTCACTTCCATAGAGTGTTGGCCTGCTAAACGATGTCCGGTTAAAAGGTGTCCGGATAAGAGGTAATTGCCTGTATTTTTCCGTATGCATAGAATACAATAATTAGTTAAAAAAAACGTTCCAGGCATAGACGCAACTTATAAATGATTGTACGTGGTAACATAGTTTTAATTACCATAGAAATGTTTTGAAGCCTACCTCATGCCACATTAAATACTTACAATAGCTTTTTTTGTGTTCCTAGTTAGCGTTTAGAAAATTAATGTTAAATATTGCTTATGTTATATTGGGCCTCGATGGTAAGTTTGCATTCTAATTGGGGCCATAACAAGTATGTATTGCTGTTATATATAAATGAATAAATAAAATAAATAGCAAACTTTTTAAGCTTTGAAATATTACGAACAAAAGTTAATAAAATATTTTGTGTTAAACAATGTTTATTAAAGTTCAAGATTCTGTTAAAGCTTGATATTAAATTTAACTCGCATCAAGCTTCAAGCCACTTTAATTTAACTATAATTAATATTTAACTAATGATAATTTGAGAGTGATACATCGTGTGACACGTATCGGTGACGCCAGTTGCTATGTAGTTAATTTAGTGCAATTAGTAATATGTAATGCATTGCTCATGAAGCGGCCTGGCCTTAACATTAGCATGCTAGAGTTATTCCTGTTGGGACAAGGTTTGTTTGAGGTTGTGTAATTAAGTACGTAATTGAAACATGTAGAATTTAAATTTAACTGGAATCCAAATAAACTATTTTTAACCACATTCTTAAGTGTGAGGTTTGATTCAGCTTAGTATATCAATTCAGTATTTGATTTTAAAAGTAGTATTTTATATAATTACGACTACAGGTGTTTTTTTTAACGCAACCCAAAATATTATTTTATTAGTGAAGAATATTTAATATAATAATTAACTCTTCGTAAACTACTCAGTTATTAATCCTTGAAAATTGTGTCACACTTACAAGTTACTCGATAATGCAACTGAAACTCCCTCTAAGGTTTACAGATGAGTTACATGAATGATTTTTTTTTTTAACAATCATCATTCCTCACAAAGGCTTCCTTATCCTTGACTTAGGCTGTGGGCTGAGAAAGGGTGACAAGAGGTATTTTTAGTAATATGTAAAGACATTTAATCTTGAAATAAACCTTTAAGGTTACACGTTTTAAGTTTATCATCATCAAGTAAATCCCTAAACAAACAATTGAAGGGTATTTTTAAAACTCTCTTATCACGAGAATGGGATTCCTCACACATAAGCATTCACAATTATAAACTCAGCTCAGAATGTCATCCTCAAAAGCTGAAAAAACTAAAACTGTATTGCATAATATAAAAACCTACTAAGTATTTGGTTGTGAAAAATGCTCTGTCCTATGCCAAACACGTATTGTGGTGCAAAGTATCAAGAAACGATATTAATTGTTGTTCAAACTCAAAACATTTATTTCGCAAGCACAAAATCTTGAAACGGCAGTGGTCAATGCACTATCTATTTAGTCGAAATCACAAAAACGCTTGCACATTTTGCATTTAATAACATCCAAATTGAATGACGATCACTTAGGAGTTTTTTATTCCTAAGAAATCGATTGGTTCAAAATTCAACTTCTGTAGGAAAACAATGACAGATATTTAAGTCTTGAATGTTTGTTTGTAAGGGTGAACAATATTCATCTGGGCTTGAATACCTTTTTCTTTCAATTAACCTCAATTTAAGTGGAAATTAAGATAACAGAAATAGATAGGTATTATAGAGAGATAACAGATAGAGATAGGTATTACACGACTACTAGAATGCTAAGAGTAGAAAGGGATCTCAAACGTATAACAAACCACACACTAAATCTCTTCTATTTAAGATTTCAAAATACATAAACAACTAAATAAGGATTTTAAGATTGTCAGTTCATTAGAATACTATATCTTACTTTTATTTCTTATCACGTAATGTGACAATACAGAGTATTTCGAACATATTTATAAGTTTTACGGCTAGCTTCGTATTGATTGATTTCCCAAATTGAATCCCGAAGCTAAAAGGACATCAAAAATCACGTTCATAATTACATCATAATACGTTCATGGACTTTCTTACCTTTTTTAAATAGCTTATTCCGTTGTAAAAATAAAAAAGTGTAATAATGAGAGAATTGAATATAAACTAAAAAAAACACAAAAGTATTGATGGCAGCATTAAAAAAATAATAAAACGGCTTCAAAATCAAGCCAAAAATCATCTTTGTGTCTGTAATCTTTTACTTTTCTCTAACCTTATCTTCTTATACCAGGAATAAAAAAACAAAACGTATGTTTTATTCAGTTATAAAGATTTTGTAACAAGCTATTAAAAAGTAAACGGGAATTTTATTTCTTAAACATGAGTAAATAAACGTTTAAATTTAGATAAAACTATTTGATTTCATCTCTTGCTGTATGCTAGTAGGCGTCCTTTTAATTTTGAAACTAATTACTTAAATATATCTTATCTTAATTTCTCATGCAGTTCTTCAACAAAGCAGCCTGAGATGTAGGTTTAGTATCTCAGGCTGGCAAACACATTGATCTCAGGCTAAAATATGATTTTATTCCTTAAACATGAGCTAGTAAACGTTTAAATTTTGATAAAAACAACTTTAATTCAACTCTTTTTGCATACTAGTTGGCATCCTTCAATATATAATTTTGAAACTAATTTGTTAAATACCTATTTTATTTTAATTTCTCATGCAGTTTTTCAACAAAGAAAGTATATGGATTTAGTATCTCAGGCTGGAACATTTATTAATTTATATGTAATAAATCAATAAATATTTTATTCAGGTAAACTTCCCGATACTTTTTAAAAGTATTTTATAAATTAAATGATTATTTAATTATTCTGAATGCATTGATGAACGGTATCCCAAAGACTGTCTAGGATTGCTGTCTGACACAATATATTTGTCTGTCCTGATTTCGCAGTTTTGAAAACCACCTTTAACATCCAAAATATAAGGCTAAGAGAAAGCATAGGTCGCGTTAAGCCTACCTATGCATATGAATTAAGAAAAAATGTTATTATGATTGGTCATATCGGAAATGTGTTACGTCTGTAGTAATACTTAGCATCTTAATTTAACTTCGTCTTTTAAGACTGAAAATTGAATAAAAAGACACATTTACTCAACGACTTGACATGAATGAAAAACAGGAAAAATCCTCAAACGACTATAATGAATTTTAGATCGTTTATACGTAACGGAGTTAAATCTAGACAGTGTTATTCAAGGATACGGTTTTATGATGGAGCAGTAGGAAATCAATCAATGTTTTGTTTGTTGTTTGATGATTCGATTCCCAATGTTGATTTTCCAGCTGCACACCGATAATTTTAACTGAAAACTCGCCAGTAATGTATACTTTTCTGTTACAACGCAATCCAAATTTAAGAGGAATTTTGGACCATAGGCTTCCAACTCAATTAAAATAGGTTATTAAATTGAAAAACAGTTTTCTTGAATACTTTTTTTATAAAATTAAGTTTAATACATGTTTAATTTTAATTATATGTATAATGCTAGGTTCTCTGCCTTTTTATTAAATTATATTTTTTAAATGCGTTTAAAGCAAAATGATTTAGGGTTTAGCCTATTCGAAAGCATTATCCTTTTAATAGATACTAGATAACCATTTTCTCGTTTTTATCATATTTTTATTACTTTGGTTATTGATCTTTCAGCGAAATGGTTGATTATCAGTGTTTAAAAAACTGAAAAAAATAACAATAGCAGATAGTTATATAAGCAAATAGAATTTTATCCCAAATACAATTTTAGTCAGATTTAATTTATGCTGCAACTTCGAAAAAACGAAGACCGAAGATTGATTGTTCCTACCATTAGCGTTGTGCATGAGCTCCTGCAATAACTGACTCCTTTGAGATAAAATGAAAGCACTTCCGTTTTATTTTATTATTTTCATTGTATGTATTTTTGCCGAGTGTCAAAAAATAACTAAATTTGTTGTAATATGAATAATATACGAAGTACTCGTATTAAATATAAGTTAACGGAGCTTTGAAGGACAATAAGCTAAAAATTAAGGACGAACTTCAAAAATAAAAAGGAAATGAAAATTCATGTCTGCTGAATATTTTTATGTATAGGATTTGCTGCTTCCTTTCTCTTCTCAATTTAACTGTTTACATTTGGCTATAAAATGTTGAAAAGTAAATATTTATAGATTCCGTTCATGTAACTCACAAACATCTACATCCTACAATACATAATATGCTCTTATTGAATTTGATTATACAAACCCATCGTTGGTTGAACCTTTGATCGATTAGTTATTTACCTGAAACAAAAAAAATAAATTATTCTTAGCGAATTATTAATATTGTATTATATTAAATTTTTACATAAAAAACGCACAAAATTGAAAATATTGCTAAGGTTCTTAATGTAAAAATTCAAGAAATATGGTGAAATGTATGTACAAATTTATATTTAATATATTTTATATTTTATATGTTTAATATGTTTATGTTTATGTATACAGACAACTTGATCAAAAAAATTTAAGTTGTTCGAAATAAATAAAATATTCGGAATATTCAAACCATGAATTGTGCAACACTCTTAAAAAACGCAAGATTTCCAACACAATAAGACCGACCATTAAGAGAAAATATCGTTAATAGCTCATCCAGGAAATAACATATAAAATCATAAAAGCAAAAGTAAAAGTAAAGATGGTTTTTTTTACTCTTCACAAATATTGTACAAATGGTGGCAAAGTTACCTTGTATGATGCCTTATACAAAGAACATACAACTAAGTGCCTTAAACGTCATAATTTGCTTTGTTTCTTCTATATTGAATTAAATCTTTATTATATTTCATTTAGTAGTAAATAATAACACCTGTTTTACCCAGGGAACGGGTTATTCACTTAAAACTATATTTTAAAGTAAGAATGCTCGTTGAATCTCGTATGAGGGAATATTCCTAATGCGCATTAAAATAACATATAACGCAATTATTATGTGGTCTGCATTCCGCTTTGTATATGAGATGAATTTCTTGATGAAGAGCGCACTCGTTAAAATGGTTTGGTTAATATATAGAGTTAAAATAGCATTGCACAGTCAAATATGTTTATAATAATTAACAAATGCCATTCAAAAACCGAATTAATGTATATTTAATGGAGTTCTAATATGAAAAAATGTTCCTCAATTTTTGTCAACTATTGGCTATGGAATTTAAATCAAAAGCTATTCTTTATTATAAAATAAATATAATGAAATAAATTTGCATCAGAAAAGTTTTAACGTACATGATTTGTTTCAAAACCTTTTCAACAAACTTAAAATGTCCCTGCTTCAATTATTTTTAAATAAAACATTTTTTTCTGAATGTGATACTTTAAAACATGTCATATAACCAAAACAGAGGCACAATACGTTATAAAAACACAACACATAAGCCAGAGTGTGGAACAAGCGTAAAAATCCTTCAGAGAAGCCCGTATAGGAAGATGTTATTTTGGACATTTTTGCGAATAATCTAGAAAAGAGAGAGTTTTTTCATAGACTTAAAACTAAAAGGAATTCGGACAACGTAAGATGCTTTAACATGACAGAATCAAAGGAAATCCTTTCATTTATATACAGAGTGCATAAATGATACTTTCTTTCATTGAAATCCTTAACATGCTCGGTGAAGAATTTGATAATGTAAATAATAATTTCCTATAAAATATTGTTGATTTGATTTTAAAAGCTATAAAATAAATAAAATTCTACAGAAGGTATCCATGTAGGGAATTATATAATTAAATTTATTTGTTTGTAAACGTTGAACTTGCTTTACATTAAAACAATCGGTTAGGTTATAAAAAAGAAATAAACAAGTTAAAAGATTTAAATAAAATAAATTATAAAAAAATTAACTTTAAACATTCTAATTTAACCATTTAAGTTTAAAACTATATGGCAAACTTTTGAACCTAATGTTTTAATATTATTAAGAGACTTCGTTTCAGCGGAGAAGTGATTTCACAAGACGCTATTAGACGGCTACACTTGGCTAAGTTAATGGACTTATACATTAGCAGGTCACAAGGTAAGTGAGATTCACCCCAGTCTCCTGTAATTTTGTTACAAAAAATAGTACTGTACGAAATTTGACAAACGGTTTTAATACAGATTATGCTACCCTTAAAATAAACTTCGCTGCCCTTAAAATCATCTTATTCACAGTTGTCATAAAAACTTTGCATTTTCAAATCGTAGATGAATTTACTATAAAGCTTAAAATCCCGATAAAAATTAGAAAAAGTGGGAATTACATTTCGATTAACTAAAAAAATGAATATAAACACCGCTAGATCTTTCCACTGACCTTCTTTTGTGTACTGAAAATATCTCTCTCAATAATGCAAGAAACATTACTGTCACGTTATTCCGTCGTTAAAGTATCAATAACAGCAACACTAGGTCAAGTTTGCGTTTTATTTTTTAAATAAGCTATGAAAAATGTTACTTTTAATGTTTCTTTTTAATAATAAGTCAGTAATTTACTGAAAAATTAAAAATGTCGCAAAATTAATTAGAATATTAAATACAATAAACTCTTATAAAATAATATTTTCCCAGTCCATATTGACATTTCACAGCAAAATGCTTTGAATGTTAGCTTGGTTGGCAGTAAAACTAAATAGTTTATAAACACTACCATTTTATTATAAATTAAAATATCACCCTGAAAAGATTCATTTAAAATATCATTATATAACAAACGAAAAGAGCTTTAGGAGTGTTTATAGGAGAAGAACCAGTAATTAATTAATTATACAGTTGATTATCAAAAATTGCACTAGTATAGAGGGTATAAGCTTAATAACTTAATAAATATATAACAAGCACATGAAAGAAATATGAGACACTTATTCATTATGTGTTCAACACGAAAAGTTCAATACGAGAGAAGATTTTAATTCATTTCATAGTTACTTTGTGGCTAAGGGATCAATTCCAATCAATCACCCCTCAAGATTAAAAACTAATGTTTTTCTTAATAATTTTTTAAGCTCTGTTTTCTTCCATTCTTGTTAAAATATTGAAAACTTAATAGGTTAAGTAGTTTCCTTACATCAATGACACTTACATACAATCATGATTTTAATGTTTTACCCCTACTTTATTCTTCTTACTTAAAAGTTCAGCGTCCACGGTTACTTTGAGGTTTAAATTTTCCATTACCTGTAACAATAAAATAGTTCTGATCACGGCGAACCAACAAAAAAGACCCTTGTTGCAGGTGGTAGGCACTGAATATATTTAGAAACAATCGATTTCACGTTGAATTGATTTTGGAGTCCTGACTGATTTATAATTGAGACAGGTCCCGAAGTTTATCTAAATAATAAATCAGGCCAGCTGTCTTGAACAGTATATATCCTTAAAACCCCATGGCAAATAACCTATAGTAACCATTGGCTTACATTATTTATTGCATACTATCTTTGTTTAATATGAGTAACAATTATATACACGAATATCTGTCTATACTATACATAAAGGAGAAGAGGTTTTCTGGCGGACAGCAAATATCTAAGATTATACGACCTAAAGAGCTGAAATTTGGCACATATTCTTCTCTTGGGTCCTACGTGCGTTCTAACAAACGGTTTTACAAATTTCCCTTAGGGTTACGCCCAATGGTAATTTAAAATTTTAATGTTGAACTATAGGGAAATGTATGAAGTTTTCATGGCTACCTCAAAATGTATGATTAAATTCTAGACCTAGATCAAAGAAAGTTTTATGGTTTTCAAGGTTTGAAGCCTGTTTGAACAGCTAGTTTATAGGAATGTAATTCAAATCACAAAAGTGTAATTATTGTAATAATTTACACTTTCTCTTCCATTATTTGAATGTATGAATGAATTTCATAGCCTGGATTATTTAATTCTTAAATATTGTGAATGATTTAACGTTATTCTAAAGCATAATATTACTAACTATATAACAATATATATTAAATGTTTAAAAATCAATTACGTGCTATGCACCCCTGAAGGAATTTATTAAATGATTATAACAGACTGGAAAAAAAGGAGGAAACCGTAACAAACATATGTTTATTTTTTAATGGATATTGTAAACAATCTCGTATTATCAACAAGTACCAAGCACAAATAAACAGTGGCCTGTTTCTGCGTGAAATATTCGGTCCAAACAATGGCTATTGATTGATGAGGCTATCATTCAGTTTCCAATAAGCACCGATAATTTATATGAGATAAACCACCACTGTGTGGAGGTAGAGGTTAACGCGCCTTGTATTTCATACCACGTGAATAAGCTTGACTTTATATTTTTCTATTAATTTTTAACACATCGCAAGTTTACTACTATAACTTGCTGAATTGAAAGTGAAATAAGATATGTTCAATCTTATAATTTAAAATTTGTGTTGTAACTAATTTTATAGAGGAAAATGTTTAGTAATACGTACCATTTAAATATAGTCCCTCTTTTTTTTAAACTGTATTTATAGTATTCAATAATAATTTACATATGATTATTACTAGTAACAGGTCCTATCAACTTAGATTCAAACATAAGTTTTATGTGAAATTCATGTATTGAGTATTAACTGTAAACATTTTTTTTTTACTTTGAAACTCACGGAGGGAATAAAACGTAATATCTAAATATATATGTATATAAAACATTGAAAACAAACGTTACTCTTGATAGCTGAAAGTAAAAATCATAAATTAAGGATGGAAGTACAAGGAATGTACAGTTGTACATTTGTAGCAGTTGTAGTTAGTTACTGCATAATTCCCAAAATCACAAAATAAATGTTCATATTCTCTCTTGAAAATATTTTTTGATTAGGTCTTGCGAAAAATAGTCGACGTTTAAACACAAAGAAAATTCGTTTTATTTCCACATTCAAGGAAAACTTACATGAGCGCGTGATATTTGATCTTGCTCTAAGACTGTAATGTACCGGGGGAGACTTGCACCCTAAAACAATACTCCAGGGGCGCACTGTGATCCCAACAAGACAAGAACTGCTTCTGATTTACCTCAGCTTAGATACCAAACCCCTGACTCCTCCCACATTGACCTATGACTTGCACCTTACTTGAACTATTTAACTGTACATGTCTGTTCAAACAAACTAAGACCTGTTTCCCGCTTCTGACGCTACATCAGTTAAAATTATTTCTTTTTAAAACCAATACAATTTTATAGTTACAAAATTGCTACACCAAGAATCAACAATTAACAACGCCCATTTTTTTAACAATTATATTAACTTTCAACACATTTTCATCTAGACACGTAAATACCTGTAATTTCTGATAATTATTTAAAATCTATCAATGATCACAGAAATAAAAAAAATATTTCATTTGACTTGTATAAAAAATCTATAGTTGAGATAGGCTTAAAATATTAAAAACGTGGAGTTGAATATCGAATAAGAAAACCCGACACGCTTATTAAAAAAATTAAATCGAAAGGTTGCCGTCGACAGTCTCTGTGAGAAAAGCGAAAAGCTCAACAACACTTTGAGTCCACTAAATGAGCGAGACCTGTGCATTGCTCCGAAAGTCATTACTCCGAATGGCACTGTTCCGACTGGCATGTCTCGGACACTTTCGGAATAGTGCATTTCAGAGTTATGCTTGTTGGAACAGTGTTATTTGGAATAATGACTTTCGGAACAGTGCATTTCGGGGTTATGATTGTCGGAGTAGTGCCTTTCGGAGTCGTGACTTTCGGAGCAGTGCCATTCGGAGTTCTGCCTGTCGTAGTTGTGCCGTTAGACATTATAAGTCTCGCAGGACGGAAATTCGCTTCGTAAAATGTTTACAATAATGACAATTTACCAGCCTAAATTAAGATATAACTGCGAAAGGCAATGGTCCGAAAGTCAGAACCTCGAAGGGCACTGCTCCGACAGGCGCAACTCCGAAATACACTGTTCCTAAAAATGTCGGAGAAGTAATATTCGGAGTTAGGACTTTCGGAGTAATCCCGTCGCCCAAGTAAATGCTCATGTGCGTTGTCCTTGACGCAATAATCACGTTTTCATCTACGTAAGCAATCTAAGTTAAAATGGCAATCATTTGTTTTCAACACCACGAAACTCGTTCTTTCGAGTACAAAATGATAGCCCTACATTATGTTTGAAATCATATTGGTAGCCGATAAACGGATTGTTTGTTGAAACAACCATTGTGTACCTACGATTAGATTTTATTTGGCAGGCTCGCCATTGTTCGCTTAATTTGTTCGAGGAGTGCTCACACTTTCATCGTACTAATCAATCCAATCCTTAAGATTAATTTAGTTTTTCATTGACTAGATATTTTTATTACGAGTGTTTAAATTATGATCCGTCAGGTCTTTACTGACCAAATAGTTTCATAAATATAATTTTTCACTATTTTTTTATTAATATTAAAAAAACATATTTGACTGTGCTCGTCGATTTTTCAGTATTTTTCCAACAGCATTTGTGTTTAAATCAACGCATAAGTATGGTTGAAGGGCATGGGTAATATTAAGAATAATACAAATTGAATTTCATTCTGCATACTGATAGAGGGGTATTGTCAACGCTACATTAAGAGAATAATCAATGGTAATAGATTTTTCAAGTCTATCTGGGATTTTAATTTAAGCATTAAGACGAACGTAGTTAACATTACGTATTGTAATGTGGGACATACGCGTAAAACAGAGACAAGTTTACTCTGTTCGAAATGTATAGCTAGTTATGATGATTTTGGCCAATTTAGACATCTAATAGATAACAGGTTTTCTCCAAAAGAAATGTATAAAAACTTTAATTACTTAACTTCATTTTACACTACTTTAGTTTTACTTTTGACTAGCAGTCAAAATAATCAGGACTAAATAAAGAATAAGTAATGGCCTAAAAAAACAGTGTCCTGTAAAATATCTACATCAGTGAGAAAACAATGGGGTCAAGTGAATCACCAAGGTGAAAGCTTTACACTAAATAAGTTCCGGCTGGCTAAGCTTTTCTTTGTCGCTAAAAATAACTTTTAAAAATGTTATGTGTCTCTGCTTTAATTCAAAGCTATAATTTTTAATATGCAAATTGGCTATTATAGTTAATTGACACTTAAACCAATACAAACATTTTCAAGATGACAAGACTTTCAATAGTCTTAAAGCCTTTATTATTTTATACTTTAAAGTTTTGTGAAAAAAGTAGTTTTTGGAATTAAAAAAGTATAAAAGTTATATAAAATTTAAAAGTAATAAGAAGTAGTTTTGAAGTTTGTATCATCAGGTAAAGGTAGACAGTATATCATTAATATTATGGCTACCTGAAATTATTATGATTTTTATCACAACTCCTGAACAAGAAACAATGTACAAAACAAACATGTACAAAAGAAACACGCACAAAAACACTTTTGTACATTTTAAGAGCTACTCGAACTCAAGAAAATATAAATTCCTGTAAACATGGTCAATACACTTATTTTCTTCAAATTTATTTAACTTTTTATATGTTGTTCTATGAAATATTACATAATAAGCTTTATTTACAGCAAATGAAACCAAAACCACACACTAGAATAGGTCCTTTCTCAAACCATAAACTAAAACAGACTATAAGTTTGACAGAAGCCATTCCACACTGCCACTTTATAGGTTTGCTGATTTAAAATCATTAAAATTAGTATGATTTAGTATCAAAAATGTTTTCTTAGCCGAAAATATTAACATGGTAGGAATTACATAGCCAGCGGAGTGCGACATTCTCGCAGAGGCTTGCTTTGACGAACGTAGCCGTGTTTCTGTTTTCCCTCAAAGCTGGTTTTACTTTAAAAGAGACCAAACGGAATCTGCCGTTATTTTGAGGATTTAATTTTGAGTATTCTAACCGTTAACATAAATTCTGTAACAGACCCGGCAACTAATTTTACTTTTTTAGTGTGAAATAGTAATTGTTTAATCGTGTTTAATTGTTGTGTTAATCGCATGCTATATGTAACTCTAAACTTAAATAATATATGCGCAAATTTTAGTGCATTAACACGTAAAAACATTGTTGATTTAGGAGTGTGATTGACAGAAACTCGTTATTCTAAGATCAGAACGATAAATTTATAAATCAGGTGCAATTGATTTAAGGATGCATCATAATCATTTAAAAATCGATATCCTAATTAATACTCAAGTATATTACTACAATCTCAAGACATTAATTCGGTTTAAATAAAGCATTCTAATGCGATCTAACTGCTCTGCATGTTTGTCTATATCGAATGAACAGTCATATCGATAGGGATGGCAAAATTTCTCAGCATAACGGTATATAGCGTTTTTATCCATTGAAATAAAAAGTATCGATATCTAATAAATATCGGTCATAACATTTCGATATATCCGATATTCAAACCCGATATATCGAGGTGTTCTTACAAGAAAAACTATACCATTTGCAAGCTCACAACATCGAAATGACAATAACTATGCTGTTATAAATCATGAAAATTAAATGGTTAATGGTTTTACTGGTTAATTTCAGTATGTCGGAAAGAATGATTTTGTATTATATGATGGTTTTCAGAGTCAAGTTAGAAAATAAAAATATTTAATCTAATCTGTTGTAATAAGAAATACTCTTGTTCTATCGTAAATAATTATATATAAACTGTATAGGCTAAGTTTGGGGTTCGAGTGGGGCTGGGGGAGCAGAATCAGTGATACCAACCAACCAAGTTTTCAAAACAGCGGAAGGTATGAGAGATGGGAATGGGATGAGTTTATTTCCTTTACTTTATTTAGAGAAACTGTTACTCGCGAACATTCTCGATACTCGGTCTTTCCATATTGGCAGGTTCCAAACTTTCGCATTTTTTACCTATGAACTTGTGAATTAATTACGAAAATTAAAAACTAGTAAGCTTAGTATTTCAATAGAAAACTTGATAATTTTGATCAATTATCAGTTTTAAAATTATAAAAATGCCGATACATTGGAGGGTAAAAATAGATTTTTCGGATTATATCGGAACCATAATATCGATGCCAATATATGGATATACATTGCAAAATATCGATTGTTCCGAAATATCGATATATCGTTGTCATCCGTACACACCGAGGAAGGGTATCTGGAAATATTAAGCTTTGCACTCTGATATAAAAGAGACGTTAATGGCGAGGAAACTGCGCTTTCTCTGTTACACAGGATTACGCCTATTGTGTGGGGCAAGTGACACGATTATCGGGAGTTAACTACGATTTATTCCTTTATGTCCTTTGCTGACTTTTCTACTGTAATATACAGGGTGCGGCAAAAGTCAGCGTACCGAAAATGCAGTTAAACTATAGCTAGTATTAACAGTATTATTTTAATGAACCTGTTAGAGAAGCTGCTCAAACTGACCACCATCATTGTCTATAAACTTGTAGCACCTTTTTGACACTGGTGTACAGATTTTGTTGCATAGCTGTGGTGTGGATAAAACATCAAAATGTTTCGTTATAAATTCTTTTAAATGTTCTTTACTTTGAGGTTTCTCGGAAAACACGTGTTCTTTTAACAAACCCCATATACTAAAATCGCACGGAGTTAAGATTGGCGACCTAGCAGCCTATCCATTCATCGAAGTTATCATTTAAAAAGGCTCGAACATTAAGGACGTGGTGCGAACATTAAAACCATTCATAATAGAAGTTAATAAAACAAGCACTATACTCGCCAACTTAACTTGACAAGTGGTATACTAACAAAACAAACATTCATCGATAAAGAATAAACGAAGACAAAATAAACCATAACCAGATGATAAGATAAGATAAGATAAGGAGTGACAATGTATTAGCGCGAGAGATAAACAATGGCGCTCACCGGCCTGCAGCGGTACGCTGACTTTTGCCGCACCCGGTACATTAAATTTATTGTTTGCATATTTATTTTATTGGAGGTGTGTATCATAAGTGTATATTAAATATAAATAACCAAATGATCCATTAATTTTAAAAACGTTAAGGACGATGCTGATCATAACAAACTATAACGTAACAGAATGTAATTGCAACCTAATCACAAGACCACACTAAATCAAAACCTATTTAGATTTTTTATAGTGAGTCTATTAGTAAAGGTCACTATTAATAGTAAACGTCTTGGCACATTTTTTAGCAAAAATCACCTCAGTATCATAATAATACCTTATTTTTTCAACGAAGTATACAAAACGTGAGAATGGAAAAAATTATACTGTAGTATGAACATTTAACGACAGTGTATGGGACATGAGCTGTCTTCGGTGTTTACGGCCAACCCTGTACAACACGCTGTTCTCTCTGTTTACTTTCGCTTAAAGACAACACCTTTATACACAACAATAACATGGTGGTTGCTGTTTACATTTTCAGAGAAAATTTCAGATTTATTTAGAAATATGCTTAAAACAGTCGTAGTTGAGATTATAGATTAATCAAGTACTGTGCAGTAATTCTGCAGTTTAAGTAAATCTACAAATTCTTATAAAATTTCATGTTAATTCAAAAAATCTAAAATGTAAGAATTGAACATAAATGACATGTGTTTCTTGATAAAGCACAGCTGCAATCATTAAGCCAACGGAAAGTTCTTTGTTTCGTTAACTATAAACAGCGTCGTGGTATGTTTTCCCTGAAAGCTGTTTTTTTTTTCATAAGATACTTAACTCACAATGTTCATACGGTCGTCAAAGGTCAAGAGACTGTTTATTAGTTTACCTGAAAATGTGTATTCTAAACATTAATCAAAAGACCATTTAATGCTCAGTAAACGATAACTAACATTTGCCATCGATACTTTTATTTCTTGGATTTTAAGAATGTCCCTAATGATATAATTATTTTGAGCTACTTATAAAACTAAAGTTCGTCGCATTGAATCTGCGACCAATAAACTCATACGTTATTTTAGTCAGAACAAATTAATTTCATGTGATAATACAATATCATCTTTTTATCTGTTACTAATGATACTAGTAATTTAGAGATCGAAATAGTTATTTATGTATTAAGAGCGTAAAGTATGTCTTTCTCGCTTGAGCTAAACAAATACCGCGCGACGCGTAGCGGAGCGCGGTATTTTTAGCGAAAGCGAGAAAGACGCTTTACACGCGAAATACATACTAAATTTTTCCTACAACTGCGGTTTTAATTTCCCAAACAATAAACACAATCACAGTTACTCACGTCCATTGTAGCTGATTGCGCCATTATGATTGCATCAATTCTTCATATTTCTTTTCGTACAGGTTTCTAGATTTACGAGGTAATAATTTTCATTAATCTTCTTTCACTAATTTCACTAATATCAGGTGGAGTAAGTCCGAATTCGTCATCACTTATTACATCCATTGTAGATGAATGCATCAGTTTGAGGTTATAAAAAAGTCGAGCCGACGGAAGCGGAAAGGAGCGCTGTTGCGCGCCGAGTAACAATGCAAAATCAGCTGGCGAGCGTGAAAGTAATCACGTGGCGAGCGCAAAAGATTTTTGCGCTCGCTCTAAGGACTTTCAAAGATTTAATCGCTCGCTCCTCAGTAAAAAGCTGTTTACGATTGGTTTTCGGTGCGTAAACTGACACTTTACGTGCGGTTGTAGGAAAAACATATTTTTAAGCCTATGGCTTCCTCGGATAATCTGGAGTCTGGGGTGAATTGAGCTTTGACTGTATACATAATAGGGCTTGTGTACGTTATAGTTAATTATGTATATGTGATATGCCGCTGCATCGCTGTGTACTCATATATTAACAAAAAAGGTCTAAAGGTTAGTTTTTTGTTTAGGCCACTCACTATCGATGCTGACATCTGTAAAGAATAGGCTTTACAATCGCAGATAAAAGACGCCGTCATTGAGGAAACTGCGCTTTCCTCTATTGCTGGCGACAACGTATATTGAGTGTCGTGGAAGTGTTGTAATCGTTTATTGCGATTTGTGCCTTTTGGTATTGTAAGGACTTTTTTTTTCTAGTGTTGTTTTAATGAAGGGGGCTTAAGATGAACTTTAAAACTGAGAAATAAGTAGTTACAATTAATATTTAAATAAACTAGTTAAAATAAGTTTCTTGATTTCTTATATGCTTATCTGCTTTAAAATTTAAACATACCCCTAAAAGCCTAGGCAAATTTGTGAAAAGTGACTTTCCTTTAGATTTGTGCATTTTTATGCTAATCAGTATGGCGCTTTTTTACACTGACATAAATTTTACGAGGACATAAATTACAAAACATCTTAAAATAGTGGAGACTCTTTTTTCAAGCGTATTATTACGTTTATAGTTGCCTTATGAGGAGAAGTGAACATAGAATTCAAGAATTAGTTAGTGTTTACTGGTAATATACACTATTGTAGGCAGAATATATAAAAAAACTCATAATTCATCGCTTTACCTTTAAAAAAATCTAAAATACGCAATATGGAATTAACTGTCAAACAAAACACTAAAAGAAATTAAATAGACTATTTGATTGTTCATTGGCTGATCAAGAGTAAACTCAACAAATATATATCAAAAGTATTAAAACAAACAAATGCGTTCTTCATCAAGAGCATTAAAATTCAGATATCAATTCCTGCATTCGACATTTCTATTTAAATTATTTGCATCAATTCCATAACATTCTTCACGGAGACGTTGTGCTATATTTAACTTATTATTATTCTACATTTAAGTAATTTTATTCTTTATTCCTTCTAAAAATAGATTGGAATAAGAACTTCTAACCACAATATTTCTTTTAAACAGTGCATGTTTAGTTACAACTCCAAACAGTCATAAATTTTATTTTATTAATTTCATAAAAACAAAAGAATAAAAATATTAAATTTTTTAACTGTTGCAATAAGGTACACAGTTTCTTAAACAGGCTTAACGTCCCTTGGGAAGGTCTAAATATCAGTCTAATATCTTAAAAACAAAACGTTTGGAAAAATCAATTTGCGTGTTTAGTAGTAGTTTTTTTTTTAAGATTATTATATACCTTCATCATTCAAATTACTGTTATAATTACTTGTTTTCAACTTTTATACAAAGATTGGATAAATAATGTTCTCCGGAATTGTCACAGTTTTCCAGAAATGTGAAAAGGGCAATAGCTATTGTTTTTATAATTAACTTCTCCGTTTGAATAGACTCGTTAGGAGTTCTATTTCCTGTGATAATTAAAGAGACTCTTAAACGACTAAAGATGCGTTGAACAACATTCCGCACAGTTACCTTCTTTTCCGACTCATAAGCAAAATAAAATTTAGATAAAATTATAACTATTGTTATTGATGGTGGCTGATGAATGTTTCTAATGTTACGTGATACATTCTACGATTAAGTCTGTACCTTTATGGGAATTTCAGCCATATTACAATCTGTGATGATTATAAATAGCTTCCAAATTACAGCTCCTTTCTGATTGTATAAGTGCTAAAATGAAATTGGGAAAACCTTTTTCCTGACGTCTTGACCTTTATTTCGATGGAATAGAATATATTGTTTAAAAACAAAGTATCGACGCTCACCATAAGAGGTTGAGTAAACATTTGTTTTATTACTTAGCGGATAGGTCAATTCACATACAGCTGCTTAGTTTTATAAACTTTAACCGTTACCTTACCTATGAATTCTCAAAAGCATTGCTTTGTCAAATGAATGTGTATCATTCAGTTTCATGGTCAATTATTAAGTAATTAAGAACACATTCATAGCCACGACTAAGTAGACAGAATCAAAACATGATTAATTTTTTCGTTTTCAGTTAAAATATATGTAATTGTATTTATAACCAAAATCAATAACATTAATTGAATAAAAAACTAAAACGCTTGCTATTAGTTAATCAACAAGACGTAATAATTTTTGGTTTAGACCAAAATCATTACCAAAAAAATTTCAAACCTACAAATAATTTAAACCTACATAGCCTACATAAACCTACATCATGTTTTTCATCCTGTTCTTCCTTATGAATAATATAAGAAATATTTCCGCTTGAATCGTAAGGATGCCAACTCAAGTTAATTCTACCAGCATTATCTGCTAAGGGAAGAAATATTACGTGTCAAATACATTTACATTCAATCATTTATCTTTTCTTATAGCTAAGCTGTAGATTTAATCTTGTTATTTATTTATGGAATTGCTTGATTAAATTCGTTTTTATGGCATTGCTTGCTAATTGTCGTATTGGACTAAATACGATAATAATTAGTATTTCAGTAGCATGATAATGTGTCAAAAACTTATATTTTCATACCATACACGAAAGACACATCATACTTTATATAGCTAAATAAAAGCTAAATATTAGTACATACAAACAATTATGTGACATACTATTTCAATAATACAATTCAATTTTTTTCATAAATAAAATAATTATTTAAAATTCCAGAACATTTACCATTTTATACATATTATTTCTCTCTCATATGTATTCCTTAACGAATAGTTACTTTTTTCGGTATATTTTTCAAACTTTTGCTTTTAAGCCCACCAAAAGTCACTAAATTCAACAGAATCGAGGGTAATTCACCACGCACTTATAAAGTGGTATCAAGAAATAAAACTGTTAAGCCACGCCTACGACGCATTGTTCGGATGGTCTGACTGCAAGTCGTATCGTGGCGACGACGTGATATTGCACGGCACTGGGCAGTATAGACCGCGTCAAATTATATGGCCAGACCATCCGTAAGGACAATGCTTGATTTGACGTTAGTCTTATAAGCGGGCCAAGTTATTTGACTCTGCCTATACAATTCTGTATCAATAAGTTTTTAGTATTATTATTTTAGGAACAAACAAACAACAGTAATTAACAGTAATGTAGTTAAAACGCAAACTTTATGCTTATTTTTTTAGCTCACAAGGCTGAAGCTGTTTGAAACACGTACACACACAGACAAGAACTGTGGAGTAAGCCTCGACTAAGTTTGATAGCACCTGGTGCCCTGGCAACCACCTCACTCACACAGCCCACAGAATACAGCTGCATAAGAAGTGTAATATTTCCATTATTTCCATATAATAAAATATTTTAAGGCAGGAAATTTGTTTTAAGATTCATATAAATGCATGTAAATACATTTTTCACGATGGTGTTAAAATCTATTCATTGATTATCTACAAGTATAATGTCAATGCCTATAACCCTTTTTATATGATAAAGAAAATGTTTTATTTCATCCATAATGTGGTAAAAATATAAAAGACAAATAACATAAAATAGGCTAAAGTAAATTAGGGATGTATCAGGGTTAATAATGGCCAAAACAAATGTGTCAGGTATGGATGACCAAAATTTTAATCCATAAAATGTAACTAGAAGTTAACCTGTGGAGCCCGGGCATAACCAGTAAACTAAGATTGGAGAATTAAACGTCAATCGACGAAGTGGAAACTCTGGCTATCATTAAAATCTAAATATGGATCATGCTACACTTTGCTATGGAGTGGATTTTTATTTATGCTATCCCAAACATTAAGACTTGATTATGTACAATTTTAACATACCAGCACTGTTACTGCATCAGTGTAGTTTTGCAATTTCTTGCCACGTGAATAAGGTTGAAGAAAACGAACAAAACTATGACACTAGATACCGATATTTTAATATTATGCAGATATCCCATTTGTTTTCAGTAACCTGTTTGTTATATGTACTAAAATCAGGACCCATAAATACGTGTAGCCGGTAACCAGACAAATCATGTCGTGAATTAACGTAGCTCTTAGAAACAATTTAATTCAAACCCGTTATCCACTTTGTTACCATATTAAAATAAATTAACAAAAATAAAGAATTTTTCAAATACGTATTTTTAAACAAAATAATTATAGTGGTTAAGAAAATATGCAGGGGCAATTAATACAAAAAAATACAAAAAAATAACAATTTGGTAACTGGAAGCTTTCTAAATATGTTCATGATCCAGCATGATACGTTTATTATGCAATAGTTTAAATTAAATTAAAAATATGATACAAAAACCTTTGTGTGAATTAATTTACCATACAAAATACGGTATATATAAATTGCATATTACACATGTAAAAATTTATAAAAACTAGTTCTGAGGAGTTGTGCTTTGTGAACAATTGAACGCTTAGAATGATATTAAAAATATAATCTCTGAATTTTTAGTTTGGTTTGTGTTGCAAATAATATTCTCCTACAGTGCTGATGGGTGTTTCATGACGTTTATCATTAATGACTTTGAAAATATTTACAAAAAACATCGCATAGATTTTGAAATGCCTGGCTAAGGTATGATAAGAACGGGTTTTGATAAGAGGTAGAAAATTCTTCCAAACCTAGCTTTGAAGAAGATTGATGGGTTATTTTTACGTGTGAATGGGAATCAAACTAACTTTAGATTTGAACTGTTTTTGTATGAATACAAAAAACGAAAATAATTCTACTAAAGGAGAACCAAACAATTGATTATTCTTCAAACATAAAATAACGGGTCTTATTTAGCTTCAAGAACGCAACATTTTGGTTGATAAACCCGTTAAAATATATCTGGTTTTTGGATTTAAATAAAGTGGACATTAAAAATGTCAATATCCCATTATCTGGAAAAATGAATGCATCGATGAATGTTTTATACATTAATTAGGTTCAAGATTATTAATATTGTACCTGATACAAAAATTAGATACAAACATTTAGGCTGTATTAGATGTCTGTTTATTTCTTTATCAGCAGTAAGTACTTAACAAAAACTGTTGACATTACTATCAAATCAATAATACGCTTTTCTTAGATTAAGTTTATCATGTGAACAAAGAGGCAATAGTAACAAAAAATGGGTGATTTAAGTTCCTAGTCATAATTATTCAGAAATATTATCCGAGTTTATGATTAAAGAGATATTTCTTCCCAAAACTGGTATTTGCACGTTCAAATGCTTGGCAGTTTTAAAAGGAATAATTTTATGTTGGTTTCAGATTTCTAATTATTTTCAATGAATATTGTAGTGAAACAGGTTATTTATGCATCACAAACGAAATTATTAAAGCTTAAAAACTGTTTATTTATAAATGGACAATTGTTTCGCCATTGTTTCATGGGGAAATCATCAGCAAAAGTATAGGTAGTTTGGTTTTATTGTAATAAAATTAAATTTATGACGTAAAAATAAATATAAAATGGATATTTAGTCTACAATACTAATCAACCTATGTGTTAATCAAACACAAAAATTGTACACTGTATCACCTGGCAAACGCTTTTTTTATATGGGTATAAATAAGAATAGTAAAATTAACTGATAAAAATTACCTTCAAGACATTTTGCAGATGATGACTGTATATGTCAAGTGCGAACATATTTAAGAATTTTTTACAAATTAAAAAGAATAGTCTTTTCAATATTCAGAAAGTTTTACTGATAATTATTAATCTAATAATATTCGCCTTTGATCTCTGAAATCAAATGAGTATTACAAGCTCATTAGGATCAGTATAACATGAATAATTAAGAGTGAAACCTATAAAATGGTTTAAGTAATAAAACTGTTTTAATTTTCCGTAACCAACTATGTCAGAGGATGCATACATATCTTATTAGTCGGAAAGATAATTCATTTAATGTTACGACTCTGGGAAGAGGGCTCGGACGCAAAAATAACTAATAAAAAAGGGTCGTCTTAACTTGCTTGCAGATAGTGGTTTCTGGAACTTTTCCTATATTTTCAAAACGAGTCTTGTAAATTAGTGTTTTAGATATCCCAGGGGTCCAAAGGTTCTTTTTATTGGTCATTAAAATTACTTTATAAATGTTTAATAGCTTATTATCTCTACATTACTTGAATCGGTTGGTGAAATCAACATTTAAAATTATGTTTAGTGAATTATGAGAAATAAATGAATCAAAATTAATAATTAAATTAGTAGTTTTAAAAACCAGTTTTTATCCAAACATAGGAACATTCACATATTATCTCTCTGTCGACAAACTATTGTAAATTTATGGACAACTTTGCGTGAAAATGGTTTTCTATAGTGTATAACTTCAATTTTTAACCATTAAAAACAACATTGAAAACATTGAAAACTAACATTGAAAATCTTAAATCAAGTTTAGTACAAAACTTACTTGTATTTTTAATCATAGCGAATCTAATTGTAACTTGATTTTGAAAATAGGCTACATTTTCCTTTAAATTTACTCAGTATGCTTAAATACATACAGAAATTATGTTGTATAATTTACTTATTGCAGATGCGTTACAGTAAATAAACGAAATGAGAAAATAGTGTGCAATTTACTAGTCTTCCTTGGAGGACTTCGACCAATCATGTCGCTATGCAGATCGTTTCCTGTGGTGGTTCCTATGGATCGATTCCATGTTTCAGTTCCTTCTTTATAGCGCAGAACAAAATAAAATTTTGCAAAACATTTTTTCACTTTCAAAGAGAAATTATCACAGCCTAGAATTGTATTAATTTTGACTCTAAATCATATACGATTGTGGCTATAAAATAATAGCTTACATATGTAACGGAAGTGGTTTTCGTTTGTTTGAACCATCTTCAGAAAGTTAGCAGGGAATTCAAACATACCCAGAAACAAGCTGAGTCAACTCGGTGGGATCAGCACGAAGGCAATTGTTGGCTGACTCAGCACGATCATTCAGCAGTTCTGCTGATCCAACAACTACTTAAGACAGGATTGATTGCTACAAGTTGCCAGTTGCCAGTGTACAGTGATGCATCATAGTTATCTGTACCGCTCCCAATTAATGTGTCAAGAGTGTTTAGTCAAAAGAGAGAGTTTACAGTGTTTTTTTTTCAGTCTGGTAGATGTAACATATATTGAAAATTAATATAACAATCTAGACTAACTTTTATTTGAGTTATGACTAAGTTTGCTTTTATTTCAAACAAAATGCACAGCCATTTTTTAAGTTTTTTATTTTTATTTTACATGATTACAGTCATATGTTATAGTTAAAGCCAGTCAATAAATTAGAGATAAAATCTATCGTTATTTCAAGAGAACATAAAGCAGAAACAATACCTCATCCAAAGAAATTGTCACTATTTTATCAAACTACTTAGACTGGCCAAAATTATGACCAGATGAAATGAATAAATCAATAATCAACCCGAAGTTTACTAAATTTTGAAACCCCATATTATACTGCCAACACGTTGAATGTGAGTTTATTTTAAACAAGAACATGTTAATAAATTCTGGCACAACCAAATGTCTTAAGGAATCGGAGCATGAAGTAAAGGCGTCTTCTGTTTTGTCTTTGCATAAATTTAGAGCTGGTTAATGTCAGAGACACCTGAACATGATAGTTAAACACAGAGGCTTCTGTCCTATGGAAACCAGAAATCGATTGTTAATATGTCATTCTCTTCCATTAAATGCTATTTAATGGTCACCGTTCATTTTTGCTTCACAACAACTCACACGTTTCACAGTATTAACCGGATGGATATGTGTTAAAGAAAAACATTTTTATATCGTATTTATTCAAAAATACCATTTATCAAATAAATTAAAATTTAATAAACTATAGAGTTGCGATTTGAAACCTGACTTCGAACTTAATTACAAACTATGATTATGTTCACATTGAATTGATTAAAACGTTAGATACAACTAAAATAGTATTTGTGTAGCTTTAGATACCTACGCATATAAAAAAGGGTAAAAAGTGCATTGCTGTAAAGTGAGAAATGGAGAGCCAGAAATCTTAAATTCTATAGAAAAATAAACACGATGTGTTTAGAAGACTTGATTGTTTGTTTGAAGAGGAGTCCAATCTGTCCGTCTGAGCGCGTGTGTCTGTTTAATTTAGGACTTCAATTTAAATGGAAATGTTGACAACTGTGATCTCGCTTGATAATTATTAAGCTAGATATGTTTATTACTCAAGATGTAAAACCCATCACACATTTTAGGGCGTTTGGTAAAAATATGAAAGAAGGTTTTCGGTACAATGGATTATATAATTTCAGAGCTTTTATCTGATTCATTTGATAGGGACGTTAATGAGAAGTCTAAAGAACAAAGGCCTTGCAATTTTGTTTATTTTTATATACAAAAGGTAAAGTGATAACAATTTTTTCGAAAAGCAAAATCCCACAATCTCTAAATAGTTCAATAAAACGCCACAAACCTACTGTATTACTATCCATCATACTGTCCGGATAACAGCCTTTTTTTAGTTCTCTAAATCGTACGCAAAATTATCGTTTTTGGATCACTTCGAATAGGAGTACTGAAAGAAAACATATGTTAAATTTTGCCGTACTCTAATGTCAAAATTGTTTCTGTTATGTTTGAAAGGTTGAACGATTTCTTAACTTGTGTTTGTAAACAACTAACAGATGTGTATGACGATGACTATTTTGGATAACCTCAGAGTTATGTAATCTAATAATGTTTTAACGATTAAATGTTTTTTTATACAAATGATGAAAATAGTTGTTCATCACACGCTCCACCCCCGTGCATTCGCTACGACGGTGCCCAAAGCCCAAGCACCTGAAGCACCTGACGACCACGGCTCGCAGGCGCACCGCACAGCTAAAATAACCCACCCGGAGATGGCCGGTCCTCAACACGCTCGGCTGCGCCTCGCCTGTAAATTACGATCTCGTACCAAAAAGAGCCACTTTCGCTCCTATTAATGAAAACTACTATTACAAGCCAGTGTGAAAATGACATATTATTAATTACAACGCAAACTGTAATAAAAGTTAAAATGTGTAAAGCTTCAAACACTTTGGTCCAGACTATCGTTACAAAAACCCCCTGTCTTTTGAATCCATCTTGTAACCACATCCATTAAAAGATCAGGGTCAAACATCCTCATCTTAAGAAAACGTAGCTGAAAGGATGGTTCGTTTGGAGATTATATCTCAGAGTCCGAACAGTCAGTGTCTTAGACTCTCCATTATTTATATAAATTTTCTGGATTAAGTTTAAATGAGTTTCTGTTTCACTTGAATTCACTGGATAGTTTAAAATTTTAAAGAAACGTTATGACAAAATCGGCTGCTGAATTATTTGGGTTGAATTTTTGCTAAGGCCTTTGATTTGATATAGTAATTTCAACTGCGTTTTGGTTAGATTTTCTTTTACCGTCCCTTGTGTTGGCCCCACCTGAAACAGAAACCTTGAGCACGCAAACTGGAAGTGAACATGAAAAGGCCTCTCTATGATTAACATTAAATAAACTTTCTAAATTTGAAATTGCTAAGTACTTCAAATCATATGTGATTGAAATTATTTAAAATATGCAGGCAACCTGAATAATCATGACAAACATCATATATTTAAGGTAAAACAACAAAACTATAAAGGAGTTTCTTCTTTTTATGGCCCATTTTTATTCCCCACTTAGTAGAGTGATGCTTCGAGAGATAAATTTTATTAAACGCTTTAATAGAGAAAGTTTATAGCCTTCCAGCTATTTATCCTATCTTATATCGAAATGTAACTCTCAAGATATTTACGGTGGATTTCGCCTTTGCTTTATACTTCAGTGTGTATATATTATTCTTAAAATAAAATGTCATTATACATATTCAGTAATTTCTTTTATTTCGAGAAGTAGTTCACTTCATAATACTTCGTTTACATAATTTTATTAATTGTAGATAAAGGCGTGTGTATTACACAGTTAGCAAAACTTGTAAATCAATAAATGCGCCAAGAGTAATCGTTTTTTTAATGACTATTCAAAAATTCAATGTAACAAATTTTCAAGTAACTTTTCATTAATCTTTTAATGTCAAGTTGTTATATTTCTACTGCAAGCATCGTTATGAATAGATGTAAATTCCTGCTTTCTTATATCATGTAAATAAATGGATAAAATAATACATGAACTGTTACAATCAGATTTAAAAGGTTGTTAAATTATTTAATTATATCTCTACAGTTAATCTTTCACTCACAAAACCACAGTTTAATTGAAGCTATAAGTAAAACCCTGATCATGCAACCACCCTACATTGTCCTCATAAAATCAACGAGCGTCAAATGACGTGCATTAGTAGATTGCAGCTTAAACCAGCTGTTTATTTCTAGCTGTTTACATTTTAGTCACTAAAACCACTCTCATCAGTACTCGAATACTTTTATCCCCCATATTTAAAATCGCTCCAAAAAAATCTAATTATAGTTTATAATAATGCACAGTAATTCTCAGGTATCATTTGTTCCACTGGAATGAACTTTGGAATTTTAAACATATTCTAACTACGTAACATAAATTTATTTTTTCACGCACATAACTGAATTCTTTGTTTTTTTTTCATTATGAACATTTCACAGTACTGCAAATACTTTCCTCAATGTAGGTCTTCAGCACATTCAATAAATTTGCCTTTTAACAATATCAGAAGTTTTTTTTAAATATATGTGTTCAAAACTACAATGCTTCGCTATACCTGGAGATTGTTTCTAAAACGTGGAAATCATCAAAAATATAACAATCTAGACCCGCAACAAAAAATTATATAAAAGTAAACTTTACTATTTTTAGTTTCATCAGTAGATTTTACAATCACAGAATGATAGATTCTCAAAGTAGACTATATTAAACTATTATAAACATATTAATAATATTATTTTAAAACAATTCTTTTGTCGGAAAGAACTATAAAGAACGAAATACAAATATTTACGAGGAGTAAATGTTTATTAAATGCGGTAATATTTATTCCTTCTTAAAAAACTAAAAAATGAATATTTAGAAAGAGCAACCGCAAGGCTTCGCAAAATACAATATCTCGTTCCATATTGTATTTTGCGAAGCCTTGGCAATTTTTTCAGCACAGTATCTTAAAGCATAATTTAAATCGAAGGCCTACATATATTTTATCTTTACTGTCCTCTCCATTCATCGGGAGAGGTTGTTGAAATACGTTGTTAGTAAACATTCCTTACTTGCATTCAATATATCTATATATCTCTAGAACAGCGTACGTTTTATGGAGAAAATAAAATGCCATAAATAAGTACATTAAAAAAATCACCTAATACCATTTACCTTTTTCGCTTGACATCGACGTTATCTTATTATCTGTTTTATTTCATTACTACTCAAATCAACAGGTATAGAGGATGGCGATGTATATTAAATAAACCCAGGAGTATCACTATTGACCACTTATTCAAATATGTTACGGCATCAATGTGCGGTCGGCATTCCTCTTTGTCTAACAGAGGAATTTCTTCATTAAACACATTCTTCCCTTAATTTTGTTTTCAAACTGCAGTATCAGAATAGCTGATGAATATTAAAAACACGTTTATTCGTCACTACCTTTTTACATATTTTATGGGTACAAAAAATTTATTTTTTTCATTTTTTATTTACCTTCATCAAGGTAAATTTATTCTTTCTTATTAAAAAAAAAAACATCAACGAGTTGTATTTTTCGTTTAAGAAAGTCACTTTATGCCAATAAATCAATTTTTATTTTTACAAAATGACATTATAAAATTTCATGAGCTTCTTAGTTATTCAAATGTAGAAAAGACGAGTGTTGTATTAAAACTTATTACTTTATAAAATATTTAAACGTGTATTGATTCTAAACAGTTTCAGGAATTGTGTTTATAACTACTTCTGGTTGTGTATATAGCATTTTCATAAAAACTCTTCAAACTTTAAAACTTTACATTACTTCTAATAAATTCGTTATATGTTTATACGAATGAATAATATTTCTATGTAAACAGCTGTCTGTAGCGTTTAACTTAGGTAAAAAGTGTTGAAGTAAAATATATTTCTTTTTAGTTTCAGGGGAGAACTGATTTCACAAGAATCAGTCCATACTTTGCTAAGTTAATGGACTGATAAATTATCAAACTTTCAAGGCAACCCCCAGGCCTTTTCTAATCTCTTATAAAAGGAATAAAAAAATCAAAATAGATTAAAAACCTCAGAAAGTTTATAATTATAATTTTCTCGGTTAAGAAATAAAAACACAGCCATCCAGTAACAGATGTGTACTAAAATTGCCTTCAAAAGCTTTTAATCTTGTCGGCAAAGGATAAGTGCTTTGTAATTCTAATTTGGATTTCAGGGGATCGGTATTAAGAATATGCTAAACTAGTATACGAGTATTACTTTGCATAACAAAATTAGCGTCAAAAATTACTTGCATATAATTTGAAATGAATATATTTTACATTTCATTGCAAACTATTCTCTATAAGACAAATATTTTCCCCTTGATGAAAGTATTTTGGTTTTCATCAAACTTGAATATTTTTAAACGTTGTCATCTACGAAAACTATTGTTAAATTTAGAAGTGTTAATGTTGTACTTAATTATTTTGTTCGTTAGAATCAGCAATTGCCTAACTGACCTTTTTTCATTTCTGGATTATTTATTAAATAATGCAAAATCATCCAATGCCATGTTACTCTGTCGTTATTGCATCAATACTAGGAGCGTTAGGCCAAATGTTATTGTCAGAATTGCCCTACTTCATCGCAAAAACGGTTTATTTACGTTTAAAAGTGGGTTTAATAAAAGAAGATGATGTTTAATTAGTAAAATAAACGAAAAGTGACTTAGGAACTTCACTTTAGTGGAATTTAAATAAGTGTAATTAATTAGGCTCACTTGTTTAATACTTTTTAGTAACAAAGCTGAGGCTACAACTTCTTTTCACTGAACATCCCATCATTTTTCATGTATAAAATTAATAAAAAGATTAATGATTTGCCTACTTATAGGACTGATATTACTTATAAATGTTTGGATGGCTAAAATACATATATCTTCTTAAACAAAATACTTTCAATTTCATAAGTATTTTTTAATAGCCATCCTTAAGTAAAAGGAAATTTGATGTAGGTGATCTTATAATAAAGTCACTTTAGTACAACCTGATATTAGGCTGGCTCCTAGCATTTAAAAACTTAACAGATACCAAATCGAACCTAATTCATGCAATGAGAAACTTTTGATTATATAGCAATTAGCAATTAAATCCAACTACATGTTTATTCGGCTGTTAATTTTAAGAGTGCATCCAAGGTGATTCATTATGTGTCCCAAAAATTCAGACTGTTCCTTTTTAGGATGGGACGTCCTTTTAGATGGTTTCTTTATGTAGAGTTGTGGGAGGGCGCTTCATTTTTCAAACAATCCACTGAGAAAAATTACTCCATATTCCCACTTATCTTCTCTCATTGGAATTGTATGAGGAACTCCTCCTAAAATTTTGTTGATCTTCTCCTTCTTTGAAAAATGGACATACAATTATATTTTAATTTCAGAATTAAAATTTGTGTTTGAATAACATCATTGAAGACATTTCAAAGAGTACAGTACTAATTTTCGTAAATATTCTTTCGCAGAAAACTGTAAGAGAGAAAGTTATTTATTTTAATTATCTCCTCGTAACTATACGCTCAATAATATTTAATCATGAGCCCTTGATTAAAACGGTTGATTGATATAAATTACTTTAAGTTAATGATTTAAAAATTTTAATCTGTTGCAACAATATTCCTGACAAGTAATCGTTATGCCCAATAAAAAAATGATTATGATAAAAGTTTGATTTTACTTTACTTTTTTAGTTCAACTTCATAACTTACTAACATTATTTAAACGGCAGTGAGTATAATGTACAGAGTGCAAAAAAGCACGGAAACAGCTCCAGCGACAAATCCAGTTCCAGCTTCCAGTGACAAATTTGTCAGAATATTTCAACTTTGCACATAAACTCAGATGAGAAAAATTAATTTTTCTTAGCTTTTTTACTCTCACGGGTAAACGGCCAATCAGAAGTTAGCCTTTTTTCTTACATTTAAGCACAGTTTCATATGTGAATCATTTTAAAGGGTAGTATCTTCAAAACCTAATTCAATACAAAATTGTGGCTATTAAGACAGGCGGGCATTAAAAAAATGACTTAGCTTCCATTTTTAAATAAACAGGATTTTCAGCTTAGTACTTTGAAACAATGTACTATCAACATATGGGCATATTAAGAAAAATCTACTTGATTTTATTGAGTTGTTATATCGCGGTATTTTCAGCAAAAGGTGCAACTTGTGAATATTTTCACCCATTTCGCTACAAAAATCCTAAGTAAGCAGCTTCCACTTCTCTTCCATCCGGTGTAAAAAAATAAATCACAGTAAATCATGTCAAACTTGTAATCCATATAAAATTATAAGCATTAAGTATTAACATATTTAAAGATAAATCTCATATTCATCTCACTTTAGGGATGCTAGTAGAAAGTCCGCCACCTTAGCAGTAACATGGGCTCTTATGGGGAATAGATTTAACATGGGCTCTTATGGGGAATAGATTTAACATGGGCTCTTATGGAGAGTATATTTAACATTGAGTCTTATGGAGTAACTAGAAGAACCCGTGGCTTCGCTCACGATAAAAATTAAACATACACTACCACCCATCAATTATATCGTTTTGCTTTCCCATTTATTTTTCTTATTGTAAAATCTTCTTCTTTAAACATATCAAATGTACTTCCACAAAACAAAAAAAGTTTTTAGAAATTTGCTCTTAGTACGCATTTTCTACGACGGGGGTATTCTATTCCTGCCTGAAGTGCCTGTCTATAGGAAAAAAGCGCCCCACCGACAAAGCCCCAAATGGTGTTGCTGCCCTGGGTAGGCTCATGACCAATATCGGCGGTCCTTCCTCTTGCAAGTGCTGTTTGCTTGTATCGGCTGACCAGTCGATCTTGCTATCAGGTGAAGAGGATTGCGCTCGCACACTCAAGAAGCAAATTTACAGAGACTGGCTCACCCAAGACAAACGCCGAGAAGAATTTATGGTCGTTTCTGCTTAACGCATGGTATCTGAGCTTGCACTGATGATGATCATGGGGCACGATATAAGGAATGGCACCCTTGGCTTTTTCGGCAGCTTTGAATCTGCTCGCATATGTAGCATAGCAAGGCCACACTGTGGGGCCTTGAGCATAGTTACCCTTAATTTGACATTTATTGCACCCCTGTCGCAGCAGTCCTGCGTATTAGAAATCCTATTTCTTTCCTTCATGAAAGCATACGTGTTAGAGGAACCATAGAACATGACTTGAAATTTTATTCACTGTAAAAGATCATTTTCTTAAGGTTTTAGGGTCTACCTTGAACAAAAAATTACAATTCCACTCCAGCAATTATTATAAAGTGCTGTCTTACGTTTTTAGACTCTATATTGAACAAAAAGATTGAATGAGCCGTCCCGGCAATTTTTTCAAAGTGCTGTAGATAAAATTAATACTTTACAGTAGCACACTCTTCCTCTTTAAACAGCAGTTTGTTGTCATAAAAAAGAAGTCCTTCAAGTATAAGTGATCAGTGATCACAGAAGACCTTCAGTAATATCAATTATTTATTTTATTTTATACTACATACCAGCATTTTATATAGCGTATTGCACTTAAAATATATTCAAAAATCTTAATTCATTAACCATCTGGCACCAAGTAACAAATCTTCATGTAAACAAATACAATTAAATAGCAGAAAGAAATACCATTAATTTACATCACCTGTTTTAAATTTTACTTTCACATGTTTTGTTAGTAAACAAATCTAACTCAATTTCGATCAAAATCCCTGACATGGGTACCTTTAAGACGGTCCCAGGGCTAAGCCCTGAAAGTTATCATGAAATTGAAGGTGTATAAACCTACTCCATGAAATTCTACATGTATCTACCAAGTTTCGTGGCCATCGTTCCAGCAGTGTCTGAGTTTATCAATGCTATATATATATATATATATATATATATATATATATACCAACATCCTCTTTTATACTTATAGATAAATTACTTGAAATTGTAACAGTATTTTACTATTGTTAGGTATATAGTGTAATAAATGTGTTTTTATCTTATAATCAATTGTAAATGTTGAGTTGTTGTGTCTCAAACGATCCTTTATTATAGTACAAAATACCTTCATAGCAATTTTAATTTACCTTTAACCTTCCTACCTACCTTTAATTAAGTATCAGCATCTCATGTTTTATGTAAACAAAGCAGATGTTTTTAGATCCCAATGCTTTTTAAATGGTAGATATTTTATGTTATTTCTCGTTTTCCGGTGAATTTCAAGCAATTTCATTATTTTTCCCACCATCATGGAATTGAGACCTTTAATTTGAGCCCTCTCCCATCTTTCTATGACTTGCCAGATGTCTGCAATTTTGATCTAAATGACCGCCTTATGAAGTTAAATATTTGATTATTACTACTTGAGGTGAAATTTTCTTGGTTATTGCCTGTATCTTCTTTATATAAAAACCACTAAATTATTTTTATAATTTTTTATAATAAAGTAGACTGATTATAATGAGTGATATATTTTTGTTATTGGATCCAACAAGTGCTAATGAGAACAAGTAGGGGTGGCCCCACTTTGGGACCGGAAACAAGATGGCGCCGCCGTTCCCCGTCAAAAAACATAACCTCACTTTCTCCCCGCCAAAAAACATAACCTCACTCTTTGCCCGCCAAAACACATAACCTCACTTTCGGTTCCCGCCAAAAAACATAACCTTACTTTTGTTTTCTCCTGAGGCAAGATGGCGGCTGTGCCCTGCCCCAGTGTTGGTAACTGTAGACAGTGAAAACATTCATATTTATATAAATAACACCATATGTTATGTCACATTATCCCCCTATAGTGTTACTATAGAAAGTGCAGTTAATCACATTGAGTATTAAAAGACATATGTATACTATATGATATATTGGGTATGTCACATTAGTCCTTTGTAATGTTACAATATTATATGAAATTTTACTTAAAATTAAATAACTCTGGAATGGGTTAGTTAATATAGCTAGAATTTGGTATTTAGGTACTTCTTAACCTCTTCCACCTTTTCCAAAACCTTACACCCCCTCTCACCCCACCCCACCCCCTCTTTTTCTTCTTTTTTTTCTTAAATTTGACAAAAAATATATAAAATTGTCGATATCTCGAAAACGGTTGGTCCTAGAGCAATTTTGGGCCCAAAAATCGACCCTCCGGGCATCCGACTTTATGGGGAATACGACCATACTAAGAAAACTTAACATTTGTAATGTGGTTTGCATCTACCAAAAATGAAGTTGTAATTATCATGTAAAAATTTAAAATTTAATAACTTAGGAACTACTTGACCAAATTTAATGAAACTTGGTATGTGGATACCTGTTAATTTCTGCTAAAATTTGAAACATACTTAAACCTTGTATTGTGGGTGAGTATCTAGATAATTGAAGGGGCTACATTTAAAAATTTAATATCTTAAGAACTAGGTGATGGATATTTATGTAACTTGGTGTATAGGGACATGTCAACTTATGCTAAGGCTTAAACCGGGTGATGCGGGTTGCATCACAGAAATTGAAGGGACAAAAAATAAAACACTATATCTTAGAAACTAATTATTGGATTTTATTTAAAACTTGTATATGGGTACATTTGAGTCTCTACTACCTTAGTCTGTTCTTTTTTATCATATATTGAGGTATTAAGACATTAATTTAAATATTAATGGGAAAATTAACATTGTAATGACCATAAAGGAAATGGATATTTAATAATTGCTCTTGTAGCTTTTAAATGGTTGTCCTTTTGATTTGTGTAGTCAGTTAACTAGCATTGACATGTGTAGTTGTTCTTTTGATTTAAGTAGTTAGCTTATTAACATGTATAGTTGTTCTTTTGGATTGTGTAGTCAACCTCCTTGTATTGACATGTTTAGTTGTTTTTTGACTTGTGTAGTCACCGATTTCTGTACGGTACGTACTGCCTTATATATGTTACCATTAGCTCAGTTCTTTACTCTGCTCTAGACTTTTGTTCAGTGTAGACATTGTGTGCTCTGCTCCTGATATTGAGATAACATACTAACTTTTGAGTTATTATATAAATATAATTTGTAATCTGATTTTATAATTTTTGGCTGGTGTACTTGCCTGATTTTACTAATAGCTGAATTTGTTTTTATTAACTTTAAATAATGCAGTCTGTTTCTAAGATGAGTTCTCCAACTAAGGAACCAATTATTTTTATTGACGAAGAACAAACTTATAGTAGAAAATTTAGACTTTATGGACTTAGTACTACTTTTAAGTTTACTAAGCCTCCTAAAGGTGTATCTGAATTTGACTGGATCCGTAAAGGGCTTGATAAAATTGTTGAAAGGGAGAAAGCTAAAGCTTCTCCTACAGACTATCTTGGCTTTAAACTAATGTCTATCAATTTGAAAAGTAAGGAACCGGGGTATACTAACATGAGGTTAGCTTCTGAAGTAACTAGTAATGACATTTGGCAGATTTTCGGGGGAATACTTCAAAGTAACTCTGAAAATATTACTTCATCAGACACTTTTAGAGTAGATGTTTCAAGGGTAAATGTCCCTGTTGGAAAAGGTAGAGTAAGACCTGGTCTTTTTAATACTTTTGAGGAAGAGTGTAAGGCAAGAAAGGGGGTAGTAGTAATTAATAACAAAGATAACTTATGTCTCCCTAGAGCTATAGTGGTAGGTAAGGCTTATGTGAAGAATGATCCTCAATACAAGGCTATTCGTCAGGATGATGGTATGAGGCAAACACTTAGAGCTAAAAAACTTATGGCTAAGACTTGTGTAGAAATCCCTAAGGGAGGAGCTGGTATTCTTGAATTAGAGAAATTCCAGGCTCATCTGAAAAAGTACAGAATAACAGTGTATAATTATGACAGTAAAGGTAGAGAAGTATATTTTGTTGGTGGAAATGATGATGCAAAATTTAAAATTAACTTATTGTTTCATGATGGTCACTATAATGTAATTACTAATTTAACTGCTGCATTCGTATGTAGATATTTTTGTGAAGCTTGTCATTTTCCCTATGATCATAAGGGTGAGCATAGGTGTACTAATTGCTGTTCTTCCTGCCATTCTATTTCCCCTCCTTGTAAGCTTGAACATGGAGGCATTACATGCCGGTTTTGCAAACGGTTTTTCAAGAATGAACGGTGTTTTATAGCTCACCAAGGGCAGATTTGCAAAACTATACAGCTTTGCCAACATTGCAAAAAGCTAGTTTTCCCGACTAAACGTAAAGATGTTCATGTTTGTGGAGAGGTTTATTGTAATCCGTGTGGTGCTTTTAAAGACCCAAAACATCAGTGCTATATACAAGTTGACCGGAGAAGTCCAAAGAACCGAGACTTTCTCTTTATTTTCTTTGATTTGGAAACAAGACAGGATGAAGTATTGACCTCAGATCCTAGTAAAAATGTCCACAAGGTTAACTTATGTGTGTCTCAACAGTATTGTTTTAAGTGTATCAATGGAGGAGAGTGTGAAATTTGCTCAGAGAAACAAAAAGTATTTGAAAAAGACCCTGTTAAGGAGTTTATGAACTATGTAATGAGTGTGAGGAAACAGTTTAAACATGTTTGTGTAATCGCCCATAATGGACAGGGATTTGACTTTCAGTTTATTTTAAAGTATATCATAGAAGAAACCAAGTTTACACCAAAAATCACTCCCCGGGGAACAAAATTGATACTAATTGAAGTAGATAATGTAAGGTTTGTTGATTCATTGAGCTACTTTCCTATGTCTCTTTCTGCTCTCCCTAAAGCTTTTGACCTACCTCCTGAGAGAAAGAAGGGTTACTTTCCACATTTATTTAACACCCTAGCAAATCAAAATTATGTGGGTCCTATGCCTGACAAACAGTACTATTGCCCTGAGACCATGTTTGAGAAAAATCATAATGACTTTGAGAAATGGTATGATGAAAGAGTAGCAGAAAAATATGTGTTTGATTTTAAAAAGGAAATTTTGGAGTATTGTATCTCAGATGTGGAAATCTTGGCTCAAGCCTGTATTAAATTTAGAGCTTTACTTCTTGAACAGTGTAATGTTGACCCATTTCTAGAATCAATTACGATAGCAAGTGCATGTAACTTGGTTTTTCGCCGTAACTTTTTAAAACCTAATACTATTGGCTTAATCCCTAAAAATGGTTATAGACTAACTGACAATCAATCAGCATTGGCTTTACAATGGTTGACTTGGGAAGAGGAAAAGCGTGGGGTAAAAATTCAACATGCAGGCAGAGGGAGAGAAGTTAAAATTAAGGGGTTGAAAGTTGATGGGTTTGATGGGAAGAATATTTATGAATTTCATGGGTGCTATTGGCATGGGTGTCCAAAATGTTATCCCTACAACAGAGAGGCTCCTTTGAAGGAGGATCCCTCTGATACTTTACATTTGCGTTATGAGAAAACCAAATCTAAAATTGAAAAGCTTGGGGAAGTTGTAGAGATGTGGGAGTGTGACTTTAACAATTTAAAGAAAGAATACAAACTAAATCATTTGGATAAACTTTCTATTTTAAACACTTTACCATTAAATGCTAGAGATGCATTCTTTGGGGGTAGGACAGACAATATAAAATCATATTACAAGTGTAAAGAGGGAGAGACAATTCAGTATGTAGATGTTTGCTCTTTGTACCCATATGTAAATAAATATTGTAAATATCCTGTAGGCCATCCAAAGATTTACATTGGAAATAAAGAATGCTTAGAAAGAGGTCTTGAAGTGGATGGTTTAATGAAATGTAAGATCTTACCTCCTTTCAATCTTTATCATCCTGTACTCCCTGCAAAGATGAATGATAAATTGATGTTTGTACTATGTAGGACTTGTGAGGAAACTTCAAATCAAGGAGATTGTGTTCATGAGTGTGAGGAGAGAGCTTTAGTGGGTACCTGGACTATGGATGAAATTAGAAAAGCAGTAGAAAAAGGCTATGTAATATTAGACATGTATGAACTGTGGGAGTATCAGATGGTGACTTTTGAGGAAGCAGGGTTGTTCACTGATTTTATAAATAAATTTCTAAAGTTAAAACAAGAGGCATCAGGGTTTCCAGAATGGTGTAAAACTGAAGAAGACAAAGACTTGTATGTTTCCAAGTTCTTAGAGCATGAAGGGATTCAATTGGAAAAGGACAAAATTATTAAGAATGGGGGTTTGAGATCACTTGCGAAGCTTATGCTGAATTCATTTTGGGGAAAATTTGGGCAGAGAGAGAACATGGAAAAAACTTCACTTGTTAGAAACTCTAAAGATTTATTTGCATTGTGTACTCAGCTTGGAAGTGTAGTTAGATTTATTGAAGCTATTAATGAAGAAGTAGTATTAGTCAACTGGAAAAACTTAGATGAGGCTAGGGAGACATTGAAAACTGTTAATGTTGTAATTGCAGCCTACACTACAGCTCATGCCAGATTGAAATTATATGAATATTTAGAAGCTTTAGGAGATCAGGTCTTATACTATGATACCGACAGTTGTATTTATTACTTCCGGGAAGGTATGTACAGAGTTCCTACAGGAGATTACCTTGGGGAAATGACAGATGAACTAGCAGAGTATGGCCTAGGTTCATATATAACTGAGTTTGTCTCTGGGGGACCTAAAACCTACGCCTACCTTGTCTGGTCAACTAACAAGCAAGCCCTTGTCTCAGTCTGTAAAATAAAGGGTTTAACATTGAATTTAAAAACATCTAAATTACTAAACTTTAAGACATTGAAAGATATGGTTCTCAGTGAAGTTCCTCAAATTATAGAAATTCATGAGAGTAGAATCAGGAGAACTAAAGACAAAAATGTTGTAACTACCAATGAAACAAAAATGTTTAAAATTACTGGTTCAAAAAGGAAATTAGTTGATGGATATGATACAGTGCCTTATGGATATAAAAAACAAAAAACACAGTAACAAAAACCAGGCATGTACACCACCAAACATAGAGCTCATATACCTCTTAACACATGCTCCAAAATGTTAGTCTGTTTTTAGCTGTGGTACTGAGCGGATGTACTAGAGCTGCTCTGTTGCTATAATAATATACTTGTATTTGCTATGGCAGTCTTTTTGAAATTTTTGTCCAAGACAAAGCTAAAGGAAAACTCTAAATTTTGTTTCACCTGTACAGAATATAAGTTTCAGTTAACAGGTTCAATAGATGTTTTTGAATGGCCTTTGACATTTTCAGAGCAAATAGTATGTCATATAACACAGAATTTGACATCTAAAGCTTTTATACAAATAACAATCAACCATGGTGATACCTCAGGAAATATTCCATTTTTACAGCTAAACAAACTAACACCGGCAGTTTTTGATTATCATTTTGAAAAAATATTTTCTCAAGTTAAGATGCTATCAGATATTATAAATTTGGAAGTAACTGTTGTTACTGTTCCTAGCTGCTACCTTACACCTTAGATGAGTGCGGTAACCCTTAAATGTAATGTATAAACATCTTGTTCTCAATACTGAGGTCATTCTGTCTTGGACAGTGCTCCTGAGCAGACGTGTTGACAAGGTATTAACAGTTTAAGTGTCTCCTTAATTGTTTTATAATGTCTGCTAAATATTGTAATCTTAATGAACATTTAGTCTTGGTATTGTTTGATAGTGAAGGTAACCCTTGGTTTAAAGCTAAGGATATAGCTAAAGCCTTGGGGCATCTTGAGGTTATACGGGGGATTAAATCTTCTTTAAATGGTAACAGTATAAAGATTTTTAAAGATTTTCCAGAAACCCAAAAACAAGGACTCAAAAAACATGATGGTAGAACCTATTTTGTTGATGAATTTGGATTACTAACTTTGATTTTACGTTCTCCTAATCCTGAAGCAAGAGAGCTGGTAAAAAGACTGTTTCCAAAGAAGTTTTATCTTCCATTTATTGATATTAAAGATTCAAAGTTATCTTAAACAGATCTAATGTATCCCACTGTATGAGTGTGAGTGTGTATGTGAGAAGTTAGTAAGGCTTAGTCTTGAAAGCTTCTATTCTGTGGACAGACACCCACATTTTGGCTGGGCTAACCCCTGGTAAGTCCATATGTGGATGGCGGGTTGGCTTAGTTGCCGTAGAAAATGATTTCCCGCGTCTGCCACAGACAAGGGCCTAGTAAACTGTGGCGCCTAGAACCGAGGAGGGTCTAGGCTACACCTTTGAACAGCCCGGTGTGTATGGAGGTCACTGGCGCGGCGTAAAAGCCCGTAAACCTGAATGAAGGTCCCTGGCGTGGTGTAAAAGCCCGTAAACCTGAATGGTGTGTGAATGTAGGGCAAAGTTAATAGTTTGGCTCAGAACTTGGCTGGGTCATTCAATTAATATGCCCGGTGGGATATTGTTAGATTTCAAAGATAATGAGTAGCTCTCTTTCTAAGCTTTATTGGGTTTGTAGAATGTAAAATCAATTGTTTGAGTCAAAAAATATAAAAATCCTCTGTTGGTCTCAGTAAATGGAGAGGTTACAGATCAAAATGAAAGGGAATTATACCCAGTAAATGACCGAGTGCCTCATACATAATGAACAGACCAACAGAGGACCAAAAAAAATCTATTAGTGTGAGCGATAGAGCTTGTAGCAGTTCTATCCTCACCCCAGAGGTTAGGCCTACAGGGGATGCTCTGGGTTAACAAAAAGAGTGCGCCGAGGCCCCTACGGCATAGCCATAAAGGCTTACCGTGGTGTGGAAACGTGGGCCCTAAAAATTTGTTGACTTAGAAGAGTTCAGTTAAAGTTATTGTGGGATGGCTTTAGATATTGCTTTTCTGAAAAGAGCACTGAAACGGTGCTCTCTTCAGTGAGCGTTCGCATATGTGTTTGCATGTGTGCTTACGTTTGCATTGCGTTTGCTTTGTGTATGCTTTACGTTTTTATTGTGTTTGCTTTACGTATGGTTTATGTATGATTTGTGTATGCTTTATGTATGCTTTGTGTTTGCATTGCGTTTGTATGTGCGTTTGCGTTTGCGTGACGCGTTTGTGTATGCTTTGCGTTTGCTTTACGTATGCTTTGCGTTTGTTTGCATATGCGTTTGCATGTGAGTTTGCGTTTACGTGATGCGTTTGCGTATGCTATATGTATGCTTTGCGTTTATTTTTACCTAACTTGACTATGAAAACCCCGTTTATCAGACGGGTTTGAGAGATAATGAAAAATTGTCTATTGTCAGTTTATGATCATGTAAAGGAGAAAAATATCATTTCCCTTTAAACTATCAAATATATTTATTTATTAATGAACCTTACTTGTGTTGTCACTTAATGTTTTCATCTATCCCCAGACGAGTTCGTTTTTGACTCGAACTGAACCAATAGGGTTGCAGTTTTCCAAGTTGTTGATTCGTTAGGATCTGAATTCGTGTAAGTTCGGTAATCTCCGTAAGAGTTCGTGTCTAACTCGGGTTATGTCATGGCGGCCAACCGGTAGTCATTGTGTTTCGTATGGACCGGAAGTAGAAAGCACCGAATCGGTGCTCTCTTTAAATATCTAATCTCATATAGTACTTGCTAAAGAACCTGGCTCATATGAGTCTATCTACCAATGGAGTTTTGCCTCTAAGAAGTATAGTATAAAAGAATTTATCTATAATAAATAAATGTTTTAAATAAAATACAATAGTCAGGTTAAGTTAGGTTAAAATAGGTCAGGTTGAGTTAGGTTAAAAGAGGTCAGGTTGAGTTAGGTTAAAAGAGGTCAGGTTGAGTTAGGTTTGACCGAGACTTGGCATTGAAGCCACCAATGAAATATTAATTAGTATTGCTGTTATTGCTGATTTTAACCTAACTTAACCTGACTATTGTATTTTATTTAAAACATTTATTTATTATAGATAAATTCTTTTATACTATACTTCTTAGAGGCAAAACCCCATTGGTAGATAGACTCATATGAGCCAGGTTCTTTAGCAAGTACTATATGAGATTAGATATTTAAAGAGAGCACCGATTCGGTGCTTTCTACTTCCGGTCCATACGAAACACAATGACTACCGGTTGGCCGCCATGACATAACCCGAGTTAGACACGAACTCTTACGGAGATTACCGAACTTACACGAATTCAGATCCTAACGAATCAACAACTTGGAAAACTGCAACCCTATTGGTTCAGTTCGAGTCAAAAACGAACTCGTCTGGGGATAGATGAAAACATTAAGTGACAACACAAGTAAGGTTCATTAATAAATAAATATATTTGATAGTTTAAAGGGAAATGATATTTTTCTCCTTTACATGATCATAAACTGACAATAGACAATTTTTCATTATCTCTCAAACCCGTCTGATAAACGGGGTTTTCATAGTCAAGTTAGGTAAAAATAAACGCAAAGCATACATATAGCATACGCAAACGCATCACGTAAACGCAAACTCACATGCAAACGCATATGCAAACAAACGCAAAGCATACGTAAAGCAAACGCAAAGCATACACAAACGCGTCACGCAAACGCAAACGCACATACAAACGCAATGCAAACACAAAGCATACATAAAGCATACACAAATCATACATAAACCATACGTAAAGCAAACACAATAAAAACGTAAAGCATACACAAAGCAAACGCAATGCAAACGTAAGCACACATGCAAACACATATGCGAACGCTCACTGAAGAGAGTACCGTTTCAGTGCTCTTTTCAGAAAAGCAATATCTAAAGCCATCCCACAATAACTTTAACTGAACTCTTCTAAGTCAACAAATTTTTAGGGCCCACGTTTCCACACCACGGTAAGCCTTTATGGCTATGCCGTAGGGGCCTCGGCGCACTCTTTTTGTTAACCCAGAGCATCCCCTGTAGGCCTAACCTCTGGGGTGAGGATAGAACTGCTACAAGCTCTATCGCTCACACTAATAGATTTTTTTTGGTCCTCTGTTGGTCTGTTCATTATGTATGAGGCACTCGGTCATTTACTGGGTATAATTCCCTTTCATTTTGATCTGTAACCTCTCCATTTACTGAGACCAACAGAGGATTTTTATATTTTTTGACTCAAACAATTGATTTTACATTCTACAAACCCAATAAAGCTTAGAAAGAGAGCTACTCATTATCTTTGAAATCTAACAATATCCCACCGGGCATATTAATTGAATGACCCAGCCAAGTTCTGAGCCAAACTATTAACTTTGCCCTACATTCACACACCATTCAGGTTTACGGGCTTTTACACCACGCCAGGGACCTTCATTCAGGTTTACGGGCTTTTACGCCGCGCCAGTGACCTCCATACACACCGGGCTGTTCAAAGGTGTAGCCTAGACCCTCCTCGGTTCTAGGCGCCACAGTTTACTAGGCCCTTGTCTGTGGCAGACGCGGGAAATCATTTTCTACGGCAACTAAGCCAACCCGCCATCCACATATGGACTTACCAGGGGTTAGCCCAGCCAAAATGTGGGTGTCTGTCCACAGAATAGAAGCTTTCAAGACTAAGCCTTACTAACTTCTCACATACACACTCACACTCATACAGTGGGATACATTAGATCTGTTTAAGATAACTTTGAATCTTTAATATCAATAAATGGAAGATAAAACTTCTTTGGAAACAGTCTTTTTACCAGCTCTCTTGCTTCAGGATTAGGAGAACGTAAAATCAAAGTTAGTAATCCAAATTCATCAACAAAATAGGTTCTACCATCATGTTTTTTGAGTCCTTGTTTTTGGGTTTCTGGAAAATCTTTAAAAATCTTTATACTGTTACCATTTAAAGAAGATTTAATCCCCCGTATAACCTCAAGATGCCCCAAGGCTTTAGCTATATCCTTAGCTTTAAACCAAGGGTTACCTTCACTATCAAACAATACCAAGACTAAATGTTCATTAAGATTACAATATTTAGCAGACATTATAAAACAATTAAGGAGACACTTAAACTGTTAATACCTTGTCAACACGTCTGCTCAGGAGCACTGTCCAAGACAGAATGACCTCAGTATTGAGAACAAGATGTTTATACATTACATTTAAGGGTTGCCGCACTCATCTAAGGTGTAAGGTAGCAGCTAGGAACAGTAACAACAGTTACTTCCAAATTTATAATATCTGATAGCATCTTAACTTGAGAAAATATTTTTTCAAAATGATAATCAAAAACTGCCGGTGTTAGTTTGTTTAGCTGTAAAAATGGAATATTTCCTGAGGTATCACCATGGTTGATTGTTATTTGTATAAAAGCTTTAGATGTCAAATTCTGTGTTATATGACATACTATTTGCTCTGAAAATGTCAAAGGCCATTCAAAAACATCTATTGAACCTGTTAACTGAAACTTATATTCTGTACAGGTGAAACAAAATTTAGAGTTTTCCTTTAGCTTTGTCTTGGACAAAAATTTCAAAAAGACTGCCATAGCAAATACAAGTATATTATTATAGCAACAGAGCAGCTCTAGTACATCCGCTCAGTACCACAGCTAAAAACAGACTAACATTTTGGAGCATGTGTTAAGAGGTATATGAGCTCTATGTTTGGTGGTGTACATGCCTGGTTTTTGTTACTGTGTTTTTTGTTTTTTATATCCATAAGGCACTGTATCATATCCATCAACTAATTTCCTTTTTGAACCAGTAATTTTAAACATTTTTGTTTCATTGGTAGTTACAACATTTTTGTCTTTAGTTCTCCTGATTCTACTCTCATGAATTTCTATAATTTGAGGAACTTCACTGAGAACCATATCTTTCAATGTCTTAAAGTTTAGTAATTTAGATGTTTTTAAATTCAATGTTAAACCCTTTATTTTACAGACTGAGACAAGGGCTTGCTTGTTAGTTGACCAGACAAGGTAGGCGTAGGTTTTAGGTCCCCCAGAGACAAACTCAGTTATATATGAACCTAGGCCATACTCTGCTAGTTCATCTGTCATTTCCCCAAGGTAATCTCCTGTAGGAACTCTGTACATACCTTCCCGGAAGTAATAAATACAACTGTCGGTATCATAGTATAAGACCTGATCTCCTAAAGCTTCTAAATATTCATATAATTTCAATCTGGCATGAGCTGTAGTGTAGGCTGCAATTACAACATTAACAGTTTTCAATGTCTCCCTAGCCTCATCTAAGTTTTTCCAGTTGACTAATACTACTTCTTCATTAATAGCTTCAATAAATCTAACTACACTTCCAAGCTGAGTACACAATGCAAATAAATCTTTAGAGTTTCTAACAAGTGAAGTTTTTTCCATGTTCTCTCTCTGCCCAAATTTTCCCCAAAATGAATTCAGCATAAGCTTCGCAAGTGATCTCAAACCCCCATTCTTAATAATTTTGTCCTTTTCCAATTGAATCCCTTCATGCTCTAAGAACTTGGAAACATACAAGACTTTGTCTTCTTCAGTTTTACACCATTCTGGAAACCCTGATGCCTCTTGTTTTAACTTTAGAAATTTATTTATAAAATCAGTGAACAACCCTGCTTCCTCAAAAGTCACCATCTGATACTCCCACAGTTCATACATGTCTAATATTACATAGCCTTTTTCTACTGCTTTTCTAATTTCATCCATAGTCCAGGTACCCACTAAAGCTCTCTCCTCACACTCATGAACACAATCTCCTTGATTTGAAGTTTCCTCACAAGTCCTACATAGTACAAACATCAATTTATCATTCATCTTTGCAGGGAGTACAGGATGATAAAGATTGAAAGGAGGTAAGATCTTACATTTCATTAAACCATCCACTTCAAGACCTCTTTCTAAGCATTCTTTATTTCCAATGTAAATCTTTGGATGGCCTACAGGATATTTACAATATTTATTTACATATGGGTACAAAGAGCAAACATCTACATACTGAATTGTCTCTCCCTCTTTACACTTGTAATATGATTTTATATTGTCTGTCCTACCCCCAAAGAATGCATCTCTAGCGTTTAATGGTAAAGTGTTTAAAATAGAAAGTTTATCCAAATGATTTAGTTTGTATTCTTTCTTTAAATTGTTAAAGTCACACTCCCACATCTCTACAACTTCCCCAAGCTTTTCAATTTTAGATTTGGTTTTCTCATAACGCAAATGTAAAGTATCAGAGGGATCCTCCTTCAAAGGAGCCTCTCTGTTGTAGGGATAACATTTTGGACACCCATGCCAATAGCACCCATGAAATTCATAAATATTCTTCCCATCAAACCCATCAACTTTCAACCCCTTAATTTTAACTTCTCTCCCTCTGCCTGCATGTTGAATTTTTACCCCACGCTTTTCCTCTTCCCAAGTCAACCATTGTAAAGCCAATGCTGATTGATTGTCAGTTAGTCTATAACCATTTTTAGGGATTAAGCCAATAGTATTAGGTTTTAAAAAGTTACGGCGAAAAACCAAGTTACATGCACTTGCTATCGTAATTGATTCTAGAAATGGGTCAACATTACACTGTTCAAGAAGTAAAGCTCTAAATTTAATACAGGCTTGAGCCAAGATTTCCACATCTGAGATACAATACTCCAAAATTTCCTTTTTAAAATCAAACACATATTTTTCTGCTACTCTTTCATCATACCATTTCTCAAAGTCATTATGATTTTTCTCAAACATGGTCTCAGGGCAATAGTACTGTTTGTCAGGCATAGGACCCACATAATTTTGATTTGCTAGGGTGTTAAATAAATGTGGAAAGTAACCCTTCTTTCTCTCAGGAGGTAGGTCAAAAGCTTTAGGGAGAGCAGAAAGAGACATAGGAAAGTAGCTCAATGAATCAACAAACCTTACATTATCTACTTCAATTAGTATCAATTTTGTTCCCCGGGGAGTGATTTTTGGTGTAAACTTGGTTTCTTCTATGATATACTTTAAAATAAACTGAAAGTCAAATCCCTGTCCATTATGGGCGATTACACAAACATGTTTAAACTGTTTCCTCACACTCATTACATAGTTCATAAACTCCTTAACAGGGTCTTTTTCAAATACTTTTTGTCTCTCTGAGCAAATTTCACACTCTCCTCCATTGATACACTTAAAACAATACTGTTGAGACACACATAAGTTAACCTTGTGGACATTTTTACTAGGATCTGAGGTCAATACTTCATCCTGTCTTGTTTCCAAATCAAAGAAAATAAAGAGAAAGTCTCGGTTCTTTGGACTTCTCCGGTCAACTTGTATATAGCACTGATGTTTTGGGTCTTTAAAAGCACCACACGGATTACAATAAACCTCTCCACAAACATGAACATCTTTACGTTTAGTCGGGAAAACTAGCTTTTTGCAATGTTGGCAAAGCTGTATAGTTTTGCAAATCTGCCCTTGGTGAGCTATAAAACACCGTTCATTCTTGAAAAACCGTTTGCAAAACCGGCATGTAATGCCTCCATGTTCAAGCTTACAAGGAGGGGAAATAGAATGGCAGGAAGAACAGCAATTAGTACACCTATGCTCACCCTTATGATCATAGGGAAAATGACAAGCTTCACAAAAATATCTACATACGAATGCAGCAGTTAAATTAGTAATTACATTATAGTGACCATCATGAAACAATAAGTTAATTTTAAATTTTGCATCATCATTTCCACCAACAAAATATACTTCTCTACCTTTACTGTCATAATTATACACTGTTATTCTGTACTTTTTCAGATGAGCCTGGAATTTCTCTAATTCAAGAATACCAGCTCCTCCCTTAGGGATTTCTACACAAGTCTTAGCCATAAGTTTTTTAGCTCTAAGTGTTTGCCTCATACCATCATCCTGACGAATAGCCTTGTATTGAGGATCATTCTTCACATAAGCCTTACCTACCACTATAGCTCTAGGGAGACATAAGTTATCTTTGTTATTAATTACTACTACCCCCTTTCTTGCCTTACACTCTTCCTCAAAAGTATTAAAGAGACCAGGTCTTACTCTACCTTTTCCAACAGGGACATTTACCCTTGAAACATCTACTCTAAAAGTGTCTGATGAAGTAATATTTTCAGAGTTACTTTGAAGTATTCCCCCGAAAATCTGCCAAATGTCATTACTAGTTACTTCAGAAGCTAACCTCATGTTAGTATACCCCGGTTCCTTACTTTTCAAATTGATAGACATTAGTTTAAAGCCAAGATAGTCTGTAGGAGAAGCTTTAGCTTTCTCCCTTTCAACAATTTTATCAAGCCCTTTACGGATCCAGTCAAATTCAGATACACCTTTAGGAGGCTTAGTAAACTTAAAAGTAGTACTAAGTCCATAAAGTCTAAATTTTCTACTATAAGTTTGTTCTTCGCCAATAAAAATAATTGGTTCCTTAGTTGGAGAACTCATCTTAGAAACAGACTGCATTATTTAAAGTTAATAAAAACAAATTCAGCTATTAGTAAAATCAGGCAAGTACACCAGCCAAAAATTATAAAATCAGATTACAAATTATATTTATATAATAACTCAAAAGTTAGTATGTTATCTCAATATCAGGAGCAGAGCACACAATGTCTACACTGAACAAAAGTCTAGAGCAGAGTAAAGAACTGAGCTAATGGTAACATATATAAGGCAGTACGTACCGTACAGAAATCGGTGACTACACAAGTCAAAAAACAACTAAACATGTCAATACAAGGAGGTTGACTACACAATCCAAAAGAACAACTATACATGTTAATAAGCTAACTACTTAAATCAAAAGAACAACTACACATGTCAATGCTAGTTAACTGACTACACAAATCAAAAGGACAACCATTTAAAAGCTACAAGAGCAATTATTAAATATCCATTTCCTTTATGGTCATTACAATGTTAATTTTCCCATTAATATTTAAATTAATGTCTTAATACCTCAATATATGATAAAAAAGAACAGACTAAGGTAGTAGAGACTCAAATGTACCCATATACAAGTTTTAAATAAAATCCAATAATTAGTTTCTAAGATATAGTGTTTTATTTTTTGTCCCTTCAATTTCTGTGATGCAACCCGCATCACCCGGTTTAAGCCTTAGCATAAGTTGACATGTCCCTATACACCAAGTTACATAAATATCCATCACCTAGTTCTTAAGATATTAAATTTTTAAATGTAGCCCCTTCAATTATCTAGATACTCACCCACAATACAAGGTTTAAGTACGTTTCAAATTTTAGCAGAAATTAACAGGTATCCACATACCAAGTTTCATTAAATTTGGTCAAGTAGTTCCTAAGTTATTAAATTTTAAATTTTTACATGATAATTACAACTTCATTTTTGGTAGATGCAAACCACATTACAAATGTTAAGTTTTCTTAGTATGGTCGTATTCCCCATAAAGTCGGATGCCCGGAGGGTCGATTTTTGGGCCCAAAATTGCTCTAGGACCAACCGTTTTCGAGATATCGACAATTTTATATATTTTTTGTCAAATTTAAGAAAAAAAAGAAGAAAAAGAGGGGGTGGGGTGGGGTGAGAGGGGGTGTAAGGTTTTGGAAAAGGTGGAAGAGGTTAAGAAGTACCTAAATACCAAATTCTAGCTATATTAACTAACCCATTCCAGAGTTATTTAATTTTAAGTAAAATTTCATATAATATTGTAACATTACAAAGGACTAATGTGACATACCCAATATATCATATAGTATACATATGTCTTTTAATACTCAATGTGATTAACTGCACTTTCTATAGTAACACTATAGGGGGATAATGTGACATAACATATGGTGTTATTTATATAAATATGAATGTTTTCACTGTCTACAGTTACCAACACTGGGGCAGGGCACAGCCGCCATCTTGCCTCAGGAGAAAACAAAAGTAAGGTTATGTTTTTTGGCGGGAACCGAAAGTGAGGTTATGTGTTTTGGCGGGCAAAGAGTGAGGTTATGTTTTTTGGCGGGGAGAAAGTGAGGTTATGTTTTTTGACGGGGAACGGCGGCGCCATCTTGTTTCCGGTCCCAAAGTGGGGCCACCCCTACTTGTTCTCATTAGCACTTGTTGGATCCAATAACAAAAATATATCACTCATTATAATCAGTCTACTTTATTATAAAAAATTATAAAAATAATTTAGTGGTTTTTATATAAAGAAGATACAGGCAATAACCAAGAAAATTTCACCTCAAGTAGTAATAATCAAATATTTAACTTCATAAGGCGGTCATTTAGATCAAAATTGCAGACATCTGGCAAGTCATAGAAAGATGGGAGAGGGCTCAAATTAAAGGTCTCAATTCCATGATGGTGGGAAAAATAATGAAATTGCTTGAAATTCACCGGAAAACGAGAAATAACATAAAATATCTACCATTTAAAAAGCATTGGGATCTAAAAACATCTGCTTTGTTTACATAAAACATGAGATGCTGATACTTAATTAAAGGTAGGTAGGAAGGTTAAAGGTAAATTAAAATTGCTATGAAGGTATTTTGTACTATAATAAAGGATCGTTTGAGACACAACAACTCAACATTTACAATTGATTATAAGATAAAAACACATTTATTACACTATATACCTAACAATAGTAAAATACTGTTACAATTTCAAGTAATTTATCTATAAGTATAAAAGAGGATGTTGGTATATATATATATATATATATATATATATATATATAGCATTGATAAACTCAGACACTGCTGGAACGATGGCCACGAAACTTGGTAGATACATGTAGAATTTCATGGAGTAGGTTTATACACCTTCAATTTCATGATAACTTTCAGGGCTTAGCCCTGGGACCGTCTTAAAGGTACCCATGTCAGGGATTTTGATCGAAATTGAGTTAGATTTGTTTACTAACAAAACATGTGAAAGTAAAATTTAAAACAGGTGATGTAAATTAATGGTATTTCTTTCTGCTATTTAATTGTATTTGTTTACATGAAGATTTGTTACTTGGTGCCAGATGGTTAATGAATTAAGATTTTTGAATATATTTTAAGTGCAATACGCTATATAAAATGCTGGTATGTAGTATAAAATAAAATAAATAATTGATATTACTGAAGGTCTTCTGTGATCACTGATCACTTATACTTGAAGGACTTCTTTTTTATGACAACAAACTGCTGTTTAAAGAGGAAGAGTGTGCTACTGTAAAGTATTAATTTTATCTACAGCACTTTGAAAAAATTGCCGGGACGGCTCATTCAATCTTTTTGTTCAATATAGAGTCTAAAAACGTAAGACAGCACTTTATAATAATTGCTGGAGTGGAATTGTAATTTTTTGTTCAAGGTAGACCCTAAAACCTTAAGAAAATGATCTTTTACAGTGAATAAAATTTCAAGTCATGTTCTATGGTTCCTCTAACACGTATGCTTTCATGAAGGAAAGAAATAGGATTTCTAATACGCAGGACTGCTGCGACAGGGGTGCAATAAATGTCAAATTAAGGGTAACTATGCTCAAGGCCCCACAGTGTGGCCTTGCTATGCTACATATGCGAGCAGATTCAAAGCTGCCGAAAAAGCCAAGGGTGCCATTCCTTATATCGTGCCCCATGATCATCATCAGTGCAAGCTCAGATACCATGCGTTAAGCAGAAACGACCATAAATTCTTCTCGGCGTTTGTCTTGGGTGAGCCAGTCTCTGTAAATTTGCTTCTTGAGTGTGCGAGCGCAATCCTCTTCACCTGATAGCAAGATCGACTGGTCAGCCGATACAAGCAAACAGCACTTGCAAGAGGAAGGACCGCCGATATTGGTCATGAGCCTACCCAGGGCAGCAACACCATTTGGGGCTTTGTCGGTGGGGCGCTTTTTTCCTATAGACAGGCACTTCAGGCAGGAATAGAATACCCCCGTCGTAGAAAATGCGTACTAAGAGCAAATTTCTAAAAACTTTTTTTGTTTTGTGGAAGTACATTTGATATGTTTAAAGAAGAAGATTTTACAATAAGAAAAATAAATGGGAAAGCAAAACGATATAATTGATGGGTGGTAGTGTATGTTTAATTTTTATCGTGAGCGAAGCCACGGGTTCTTCTAGTTACTCCATAAGACTCAATGTTAAATATACTCTCCATAAGAGCCCATGTTAAATCTATTCCCCATAAGAGCCCATGTTAAATCTATTCCCCATAAGAGCCCATGTTACTGCTAAGGTGGCGGACTTTCTACTGATGCTGTCTGATTTAGAAAAGAGACAAGTTACAAGATTTATGTCTGAAAATAAATCAGAGCTGCTGTCCCGACCAGACCTGGAAGGTAAGGCAATAAGGCATACTGATAAAAACTCATTGAAAATAAATAATGTACAGTATATGGGGTTTCTTTTTATACAATCATCAAATGCAAGTTAAAAAGGATTTCAACTAGGAATTTATTCTATTTGTGACGCAGCACGTAATGCTTATTTGTTAATAGAATTTCTAAATTACTAATCATTATTTTCAACCCTACCTAAAAATTATATCATATTTTATACCTCATTAAAATCTGTAATTATTTCTTAAAATATTTACTATAGTTTTTATTTTGATTGCTAAACCAATTTAATTTAATACTAATTTATTTAGGTCCGAAGAGTCATGTATAACCTAACTTGGAGCTTAAATTTACTTATAACAGAATTACAACTCTATAGAAAATAAATTATCGAGCAGCCCTTTAAGCGAAAAAAGAGTTAAATGATTAAATGCATCTCCGCAATATTATCATTAGATCTTTCCTCTGATCTATAATTCGCTTCAAAATGGGTCCCTCATTCTTAGATTTTAAGATTTGCCTCAGAAGACGTACATAGAGTTATGTGAGTCTTGATTTCTCGTTGTCTTCAAAGTCAAGTTTAGTGTATCAACCTAATTACAACCTTTCACAGACTGGCTCAAGCTTCGAACCGAATTCAATTTACTCAGAGTTATTGGCTCAAGATCAAACTAGCGGATTTTACTTAAAAAAGAAGACAGTACCATTGAAGTACGGAGAACGTTAAGGACCATCACTAATAGTCCAGTGAAGATAGGCGAAAAAACACACTAAAAAGAAAAAAAATGCAAGCAAAAATGTTTTTGCTGGAAAATGTGCACCAAGACGTCCTGAGTCAAAACCCAAGTTTTCTACGTCGGGTCAGGTGAGCTAACTCCGCCATCTTGGAAAATGGCGGCCATGTTTGAAATACGTTTATCGACATAAAATCCACAAAAGTCATCCGATTTAGAAAAACTTTGGTAGGGATGTGTAAAATTGGGTATTCTATTAAAAAACAATCGCATACATTTTATTTTTTACTATTTTAATGGTTTTTTTGCAACTTTTATGTAAAAAAACATGTTTTTTTTCGTTTTTTTAAAAAGTTATGAGGTTAACTGTTAAACTATGGATATTTCTGAAAAGTACGTAAAATTACGAACAATTTGGTATATTCAACTTGTATTTTACTGTTTCTACTTTTTATATAATCAAAAAATAAGATATTTTCATGAAATTTTTTAAAAAGTGCTAAAAAATTAAAATTATCCAAATTTAGTTTTTTGTTGTAGAAAATGTTCATTGAAGGGTTCTGAGTCAAAACCCAAGTTTTCTACTTCCGGTCAGGTGAGCTAAATCCGCCATCTTGAAAAATGGCGGAAATGTTTGATTTCCTTAAATCATCACAAAATCCACAAAAGTCATCCGATTGTGATAAAATTCCGTAGGAATGTGTATAACTATGGCCACCACGTAATACTAAAGGAATAACAAGCATATTTTATCATTATATATGTTTTTTATAATTTTTATGAACAAAATTAGGTTTTTTACATTTTTATTTCGAAATTAACACCAAACATAAAAAGCATGAATGTTTTTGAAAACTACATAAAATTACAAACAATTTGGTATATTCAACCTTTAGTATGCTGCTTTTAGTTTTTAAATAACACAAAAATATATATATTTTAAAGTGTCTTTTTCAAAAAAATGTTAAAAATAAAAATGTTTTAAATTAACGTTTATGTGGTAGAAAGTATTCGCAAAGGGGTTCTAAGCCAAAAACCAAGTTTTCTACTTCCGATCAGGTGAGCTAAATCCGCCATCTTGAAAAATGGCGGATATGTTTGAATTACTTAAATCATCACAAAATCCACAAAAGTCATCCGATTGTGATAAAATTCCGTAGGGATGTGTATAACTATGGCCACTACGTAATACTAAAGGAATAACAAGCATATTTTATCATTTTATATGTTTTTTATAATTTTTATGAAATAAATTAGGTTTTATTAAATTTTTATTTCGAAATTAACACCAAACATAAAAACCATGGGTGTTTTTGAAAAGTACATAAAATTACAAACAATTTGGTATATTCAACCTTTACTAAGCTGCTTTTAGTTTTTAAATAACACAAAAAAATATAAATTTTAAAGTGTCTTTTTAAAAAAAAATGTTAATAATAAAAAATTTTCAAATTAACGTTTATGTGGTAGAAAATATTCGCAAAGGGGTTCTAAGCCAAAAACCAAGTTTTCTACTTCCGGTCAGGTGAGCTAAATCCGCCATCTTGAAAAATGGCGGATATGTTTGATTTACTTAAATCATCACAAAATCCACAAAAGTCATCCGATTGTGATAAAATTCCGTAGGGATGTGTATAACTATGGTCACTACGTAATACTAAAGGAATACAAGTATATTTTATCATTTTATTTGTTTTTTTATAAATTTTATGAAAGTAATTAGGTTTTTTACATTTTTATTTTTAAATTAACACCAAACATAAAAACCATGGGTGTTTTTGAAAAGTACATAAAATTACAAACAATTTGGTATATTCAACCTTTACTATGCTGTTTTTAGTCTTTAAATAACACAAAAAATATAAATTTTTAAGTGTCTTTAAGTCAAAAACCAAGATTTCCAAACTGCCCAATAATCAAATATGTCCGTTTTTTGGTGCCACAATGTAGAGGTCACAATGAACCATCCAAGCCCCATTTATTTTATTTTTTGTGTTATTTGCAAACTAAAAACAGCATTTTAAAGGTTGAATATACCAAATTGTTTGTAATTTTATGTACATTACAAAAACATCTGTAGTTTTTATACTTGGTGTTAATTTCGAAATAGAAATGTAAAAAACCTAATTTTTCCATAAAAATGATAAAAAACATATATAATAATAAAATATGCTCCTTATTCCTTTAGTATTACGTAGTGGCCATGTTATACACACCCCTACCGAATTTTATCACAATCGGACGACTTTTGTGGATTTTATGATGATTTAAGTAAATTAAACATATCCGCCATTTTTCAAGATGGCGGATTTACCTCACCCGACCGGAAGTAGGAAACTTGGTTTTTGACTTAGAACCCCTTTGCGAATATTTTCTACCACATAAACGTTAATTTTCAAAATTTTTATTTTTTAACATTTTTTTTAAAAGACTCTTTAAAATTTATATGTTTTTGTGTTATTTAAAAACTAAAAAAAGCATAGTAAAGTTGAATATACCAAATTGTTTGTAATTTTAATTACTTTTCAAAAACATTCATGCTTTTTATGTTTGGTGTTAATTTCGAAATAAAAATGTAAAAAACCTAATTTTTTTCATAAAAATTATAAAAAACATATATAATGATAAAATATGCTTGTTATTCCTTTAGTATTACGTAGTGGCCGTAGTTATACACATCCCTACGGAATTTTATCACAATCGGATGACTTTTGTGGATTTTGTGATGATTTAAGTAAATCAAACATATCCGCCATTTTTTCAAGATGGCGGATTTAGCTCACCTGACCGGAAATAGAAAACTTGGGTTTTGACTCAGAACCCCTCAATAAACATTTCCTACCACAAATAACTAAATTTGGATAATTTTAACTTTTTAGCACTTTTTAAAAAATTGCATGAAAATATCTTATTTTTTTATTATATAAAAAGTAGAAACAGTAGAATACAAGTTGAATATACCAAATTGTTCGTAATTCTACGTACTTTTCAGAAATATCCATAGTTTAACAGTTAACCTCATAACTTTAAAAAAAAACGAAAAAAACATGGTTTTTTACATAAAAGTTGCAAAAAAAACATTAAAATAGTAAAAAATAAAATTTATGCGATTGTTTTCTAATAGATTACCCAATTTTACACATTCCTACCAAATATTGTCGAAATCGGATGACTTTTGTGGATTTTATGTCGATAAAAGTATTTCAAACATGGCCGCCATTTTCCAAGATGGCGGAGTTAGCTCACCTGACGCGAAGTAGAAAACTTGGGTTTTGACTCAGGACGTCTTGGTGCACATTTTCCAGCAAAAACATTTCTGCTTGCATTTTTTCCTTATTAAAACCTTTTTTCACTGGACTATAAGGACGGGAAGGCTTTGTAGGTGGCGTCTTTATGTAGAGTTTTGGGAGGATATTTCATTTTTTCAAACGTATACCTTCCACTGAGAAAAATTACTCCATATTTACTCTTATGTGCACTCATTTGAATTTTATGACAGACTCTACCAAAAATTCTTGAGTGTTTATTTTCTTTTAAAATATTGCAAGATAAACTACGCTTTATTCTTTTTGTATTAAGCGTTGAAATAAGATACTGAATTTCGAACATTATATCGCCGGAACTAAAAAATTACTTGTTCAAATCGTCATGAGTTTATGAAGTATCAATATTTAAATTGTCATTTCTTTTTCGCCTCCGTAATTAGTGTACGCTTATCATTTAACACCGCAGCAAATTATCTTTGACTTAATAATTGTCTGAAACAGACATGCACATTTAATTGAATTCAATAAGGAACGTTTGTCAATAAATACAATCTTTAAAGACGCTTATAAGAGAGCGAAATTTCGTAAATATTCCTTCACGGAAAAATCAAGAAAGAGAGTTATTCGTTTTACTAATACCCTCCTGACTTAACGCTCAATCATATTCCATCATAAACCCTCTACCAAAACTGTAACGGATAAACCTGACTATAAGTTCATTATTTGAGAATTTTTATCTATTTTAACAGTATACCTGAGAAGTAAGCACTATGTAAATTACAGTTAAGTCCTAAGTCCGATTCTAGTTAAAATGTTAAAATCTTAACAGCGTCAATTATTCTTTAAAACAGTTATAAATTACATGAAAACATACATACACTCACATAAAAAGTCCAAAATATAAAAATTTGATAAAATCTTTAGTATCAACATACAAGCACTACGCAACACGCAATGTTTTTACGTCAAGATAATCTTTAATTTACCATTCAATACTTTCAATACTAGCATTTCGTTACATGTTTTACATTTTATCACATGTTTAATTTCATCTTCAAATTGTAACTATATAGTTTTTATATTATATTTTATATGACTATATAGTCATAACTCAGAAAAAGCCATTAATTAGAATCATAGCAGGGAATGCTAGCCAATGGTTAACTGTGACACCATGTGCATCGGATCATACAGATTTATCCCCGGATCAATTTAGAGACGCTTTGTCAATTCGTTATGGCCGCACACAAAGAAATTTACCGATCCGATGTGATGGTTGTGGACCTACCTATGGATCTTACCCATGCTTTAAATTGTAAAAAGGAGGATTGATCAAACATGGGCATGATCAACATCGAGACCACTGTGCTGCGATAGCAAATATAGCCTGGAATAGGGTTGAAGTCGAACCTATTCTGAGAGAAGCTGATCCCGCAAACAATGTGCCTGCTTTGCGAGCTGACTTTAAAGTAAATGGTATATGGGAGGCTGAGAGGGTAGCGTTTTTTGATAATCGCATTGTTAATGCTGATGCTCCCTCTTACGCCAACCAATATTGGAGAACAACATCTCGAAACCATGCCATTTAGAAACACAATAAATATGATATAGCAGCCGAGGACATCAGAGGAAGCTTCACACCTTTAATTTGTTCCACAGAAGGAGTCCCCCATAAAGAATATGAAGCATTTCAGAGGAGAACAAGCGAGGCCCTGGCTGTAAAATAGAGAAAACCATACTCCCAGATTATTGGATGGCTAAGAATCCAAAGCCAGCTTTCCATAATTCGGGCAGTTTCGCTTAGGCTTCGAGGAACAAGACGGAAAATTCGAGGCATTCCGTTTGAAGATGGTGCCGCACTTCCCCCATTGCTCTATTGAGCCTTTATTTTATTATTTTATACATATTGTTAGTCTTACTAATATTAATTGGCTTATATTAGGGAATTATCAATAAAATTATGTTTGTTTCTTAAAAAAAAAAAAAACAGATTCAATGATTCATACTTCAATCGTAACTGTGTGGAAAATAAATCTTTAAGTAGCATTTCAAACTAACAAAATATTAAACTTTCCTCGATATGATTGCTAGAATTCCTGATATATTATTGAATTGAAAATGAGTCGCTCCCATGCGACTTACCCCTCTCACATTCTAAGATGTTAAGATTTGTCTTAGTGGACGTTAAGGTATCTGAGTCCTTATTTCTCGCTATCCCTTCAAAGTCAATGTCTTGTTTCAACCTATTAACAGCCTTTTACCTAGGCTTAAGCTTCGACCTCTATGATATTTTTCACATGGTTTTGTCCCAGTATTATGTACCTTTCCTGCTTTTGTAATGTATAGCTTCTGTAGACTCTGTCAATGTATATTGGCTTTGCCTCCTTCTAAGAATAAATCAAGTTCTCGAGTAACTTAACTTATACGTGATTGTTATTTCAGTAATCCCTGTTGGTCCGACTATTGTACTTTTAAGGAAAGTTATTTAAAATAGGAATCATCTCCAAACTAAACCACACATTACCTCGGTGCTGAGCGGCCTTTCGAGGGTAAAAGTCTTAGGTTTCATTTTAAAGCAATTTTACGATTCGTAGTGCTGTCATGTAAATGTTTCTGCATAGTCATAATCCGACAATGCCGCGTAGGCAATAACCCAAAGACAATATAGGCCTTCAGTCAGACGACAGGCTGCGTCGGCAGTAACTCCGGCTATGAGGTTCACAAAGGATGTGCTCTGATTTAACTTTTATTATCTTATGCTTTTTCATACAACAATAATCGTTTTGTATTTAGACAGCTATCAAACGAATGCATTCATCAGTAAATTAAGTGCAGTTAATGTATGTTAATTATCATTTAACATCTAAAATGTCACTCATCTAAGATATTGATATAAAGTGATAATTAATTTCTATTTGAGTATTTGATGTATGAATCATCTTTGAAAGATGTTTAAAGCATACTATTGTAAACTCTAATGGATATAATACAGTAAAGTTACGTTTTTAGCGAACATTTGATCCCATAACAATAATTTACTTTGTATATAGGCAATACTTATGTATTACTGCTTAGGCCTTTTTTAGACATCACATTTTTTTTTTATATATTCATAGGATGTATGAAATAGAGGCTTTATTAATGTTAGGCAATGCTAGTTTATTAACATATTCCCGCGAAGCCCGTTCATACTTTTGTAATAATTGTAAGAGGAGTATGACGGAGAGCTCAGTTATTCAGTATATTGTTTCTGTAGTGTAAATTCATTACGTTTTAAAACTTCATAAGTGCTTTCACTATATTCTGTTAATAGGAATTCTTTTAGTAGAAAAAACGAACTAACCTTAATAAGAACATCCAATAACTTCAAAATTATTTGGGAACTTAAAGATCAATAATAAGCATAAGTATTTTAAAGTTAAAAATTTCACCTGCTAGATTGATGAATATGCAAATTATTTATTGATGACAAACCATTATTGTAAGCAGGATGCACACTTTACATGCATTATCTGTTATGTAAAGCATGAATTTTTTTTTAATTCATGAAATATGTAATTTCATACATATTTTTTATGGTTCAAATAATTTTTTTCCTCACATATTTAAAAGTATAATTCTGCCTAGAACTATTATACAGATGAGCACATTTTTGAGTGCAAAATAAAATATACACATTTTACTCCTCAAAACATTATTTTCTAATCTGACTGTTTTCTAATCATGGAATATTCGTACCTACTATTCCTTTATTAGAATATATTTAAACTAGATTTCCGGCAATTTAAGTTTTTTACATGTTTTGTCATAAGGAAATAATTTTTTTCCTCACATATTTAAAAGTATAATTCTGCCTAGAACTATTATACAGATGAGCACATTTTTGAGTGCAAAATAAATTATACACATTTTACTCCTCAAAACATTATTTTCTAATCTGACTGTTTTCTAATCATGGAATATTCGTACCTACTATTCCTTTATTAGAACATATTTAAACTAGATTTCCGGCAATTTAAGTTTTTTACATGTTTTGTCATAAGGTCTTCTCAGGTTCTAAAATTACTCACGCGAGGGTAACACACGGTAGTGTGTTTTATTCACTTAATAACGATGAATGCCATCGTAGTAGCAGATTATTTCAATGTAATATTAACTAAATATAAATTTTAATCCTGTAGGATAATCTAATTTATTTGTGGCCTCTAAAATAATACAACTATTGAGAAAGTTATAAGGGTTAAGTGAATCTCCAGAGAGAAAACATTACACCAAATCAGTTCCGCCTGGCTAAACCTTTTCTTTAGCTGCAGACACCGTTCCGAATTTTCACCTCTTTCTTTGAGTGGTTACACTAATACATTACCGGATACAATAATTTGTTTGGTAATAACATGAATTGAAAAAAAAACATCGATCATTCCACACTACTCTACATATATGATCCATTAGATGATTTTTCGATAGTGCCAAAAGAATAGATTGTACTATTAGTTTAAATAACTTTTATTGTGTATGCTAGAAATTGCTGATTAACAGTAAATTGTTCTGCTGAATTTCAATTTGGTTTGTTTATAAGCTGCTGTATTGAATCTTGAAACGTAAGAACCTCACGGAGCTTATTCTAAAGGGGGTTCCAAACGGGAATATGCTTAGACTTATTAACCGATCTAGTCATCTACCTAGGAAATTATTATTGTTTACTACGTAACATTTGGTAAACAGGTCTAGTAGGTTAATTATAAGGGAGGAACGAACTAATAAACTTTCAGATTTAGTATACTACTGCGATTAAAAGTAATAACAATAAGGGAAGTAAAAATGTGAGATTCAATAGAGTTGTTGAAAGAAATTATTCAATTGTAAATTAGTTTTCATAATTGCAAACTTCCACCTGCTCGCTATTTAAACATGAATATAATATGAATAAGCCTAAATTAGAAGCATATAATTTTGTTTTATATTATTACTTATTTTTACAGTCTATGGCAAGAAAAAAAATATAAATATATATCAAATAAAACAAAAGGTCTTACCAAAAACAAAACATCAATCGATGATAAGATTCTGAGTTTTTATTGTTATTGTTATAACTACCATCGCCCTTCTTAACGTCATACGCTAGGTGTTAGACATAATTCTTTCTTACATGACGTCTTACCTTACTTTGTTATAAGGCCACTAATTTGTTGTTTCCTCGGACTTTAATCACTTGTCACTGAACGGCAATGAAATTAAGAATAAGAATAATACTCCTTAACTACTTATTTGAACTGTTCATAGTCGGTACTTCGTGTTTTTGTATTGATTTTTTTTTCTTTTGTTAATTGAAAACAAAATAACACAACAACAAAAAACTTTAAAATTGCTTCTCTTTAAACCATTTGGAACAAAACGCAAATAGTGCACTAACTATAAAAAAAAATTATAAAACATGGCGAATACAAAATGTTACTAAAGATGTTTCATCAAGAACTTGATTCATCCAGTGATGTTTTCAAAGGGCTTAATAAGGATTTCAATTTTTTTCTTTTCTCTGAAAATACAAAAAGAGTTTAAAGTTTTTAACTTTTTTGTGGTGAAATTACAATTTTGCCACAAAAAGTTAGTTAAGGACAGGTTTTAAACCTGAATTTCTTCGCTTTCAGAATAAAATACTCAGAACAAGGCTTTGGCTTCAATGATATTAATATAGTTTACTATCGTTTTTTTAAACGTTAGGAAGAATATATAACTATCATATAACAACTCTCACAATATTATTGGACTGTAAGGACTTTGTACTGAAATAATAATAATTGATATTAAGAATGAATAGGTTTCCCCACATCCAATTGAGTAAAATTTTATAATTTGTTAAACCTTTCTGTCAAAACAAATCAAACCCATTTTCAATCTCCGATTGTGTTTTAACAAATTTGTAAAGGCTTGGTAACGTTGATTAATTGGAACGTGGATGGAATTGGTAATAATTCCATCCACGTTCAAAGTTTTATATGGATTGTTTTTAAACTTCATTCAAAACTAGATAAAAATAACTATTTTAAAATCCTTCTGCTGATTTGCTTGAAACAATTCTTTGTGATTTTTGACAGTATTTTGTATATTGCTTTGTTTAATAATAATACGAATGCCAAATCAAACATTTACCGTCAACGATTACGTCAACAATTAGACCTTTCAAATTATTGACTTAATCGTTGACGGTAAATGTTTAATTTGGCATTCGTTCTGTTTAAATCAGAACTGTTTCAATCAAATCAGCAGAAGGATTTTAAAATATTAATTATTATCAAGTTTTGAATGAAATTTAAAAACAATCCAAATAAAACTTTGAACGTGGATGGAATTATTTTTATTGTAAAATTACTTAATTTAAAAGTACAGTAAAAACTAATTTAAATATACTTAAACTCTAAATACCGACAAGGAATATTCATATAAGGCCTTTTAACGAACATTTATATATTTGTTTATTCCATAACATGGAAAAGCACACTCTGAAAATATAAATGCATTCCTTGGCGAAGCATAGGTTGAGACACAACCAGCCATGCGGAGACATTCGCTTTCACGAAAAACCCTGTGTTTATACTTTTCCTCAAAGCGGATTTTATTTCAAAAGAAAGTCTTACTTTTCATTTCGGTGTAAAGTCTTCTTACGCTACCTAACGATTTGATTACCATTTGTTAAATTTTTACAAGGGCTTGGTTTTAAAAGTTTTACGCAAAACATTTTCTTTTATTTGCATTTGTATTTGTCCTCTAATCACCTTTAAAAAATGATGTTTTACGTTTTATTAATACAAAATAAACTTTGGTTATTTTATTAACGAATTTCCAAAAAGGAATAAGGTATTACCGTAGGTGTCATGGTAAGACATAAGCCCGAGACCAAGATAACTTTTCGTTTTGGGGCCCCCATCAGAAACAAAAACACCATTCGATAGCATGTACATACGTATTTATGAAATTACACGTATGACATATAAATATGTATTTATATATCATACATGTATTAATAAATCGTATTAATTAAAAATAACTAAGTTCCCTTTACATTTTTTAGCGAAAAACAATTAAGGTAGGTCCGCTCCCAATGAAATCTGGTACAAACATGAAAAGTGGAAATTATTAGGTTGAGTTTCAAAACCAGCCCTTTTGAATCACCGGGAAGGGGAGTAAAGGGGGACAAACCTCCCCAAAAATGGGTTTTTTGTTGTTACATATAAAAAATAAAAATAATCCATTTTTCTTAGAACCATTGAATTCTGCTCGAAAAAAGCAAGCAATTCTAATTCATTCATTCTTATTCTAAATCACTACTCTCACTTTATCATCAGTAGAAGTCATCTCTCATGTCCATTGGTTTCCGCGATATAGAAAGTTGTAATCACAAGTCTTATGTCCTAATTTTAACCTTATGGAATACTAGCAGATATACCCGCAGCTTCGCCCGCTGAAAAAATGACTAATTTTTCAGCCATGAGTAAAAATGACTCATTAACTCATATTATGCCATGTGCAATTTTTAGGAATAGTTATCAAATGGACTGATTTGGGTTATGGGCCATTGGCGTACAATTACACCCTTAAGCTAGTAAGTCCACCCTAGATTGAAGGGAGAAGGTGTAACGTTTCCTCTACAAATTTTCCCTCATGTTTAGCAAATGGTATGAATGAGCTTTCTCCCATTTGCCAATACAGAGTGAGACATAACCAAGGATATAAAACCAAAAAAGACGCTAAGGGCGGCTTTTCGACTTAACATCAATATGAATTTAATACGTTTTTGAAAATAGACCGAAAACTGTAAGAAAAAGTAGACGGTAGGCCTAAGTGCCTTGGCCAAAAACATATTTCCCAAACCTTTCTCAATCACATAGAAGATCGGGTCTCTAACCCATCAATAAGGTAAAATTATTGTTGTAATGGTATATTTTTGTAATTGAAATCTTCATCACCTAATTAATTTGAATTTTGAAACTCCCTTTTCTTGTGGATGTATATGTACTCAAAATGAAATGTCCATAATGAGTTTTAAGATGTTAGTTAAAGAAAGGTCTTATTTATTTATTTATTAGACGGGTAAACCATTTTATGAGAATACAATATTGTACTTCGAGCGGTTCGTACAACGCAAGTAGCTTGAGTGGCATTTGACGAAAATATAGTAGGTGGCTGAAATAAATTTGTACATTTTATTCTCTCAGTAGATTTGATATCGTACCTTTTCTATCCCCTGAAAATACTGTATAGGCCTTCCATCCATAGTTTCAAAAACTGAAATAGCCGCCATTTTGAATTTCATAATAAACTCTATTTTAGCCATCTGAGAGAGAATATTTTAATAACCTTTCTTTAATCGCATCTAGTGCCTATAAAGGTACTAGTTTCATGGCCCAAAGTCTTGTAGTTTATGAGAAAATAAGCTATGAAAGCTAAAAAAAATGGTCGCCATTTTGAATTTCATAATGTTTCATATTCAAGCCTTTTGAGAGAAAATATTGCAAAATCCTTTCTTAGTACGCATCTAGAGCCTGTAAAGAATATTTTTGCCAGGTTTCATTGCTCTAAGCCTTATAGTTTTTGAGAAACTGTGATCAGTCAGTCAGTCAATGGGTTTTGGCTTTTATAGATAATTAAAAGTCTATATCTCGCTTATTCCTCCACATTTATTTTTTTAATTTCAAATATAACTTGGTTTGTGTCTGCTTGTAAATGAAATCTAATGTATATTAATCTAAAATACCTGATATTTTATTTCCGCAGCAGCAAACCTGTATGCTCATTCCCCATTTTATTCTTATAGGAAAACTCGGCATATGGCTTTTTCTAGCTCAGATATACTAACTATTGAATAAAACCAAACAATTTTTGCATACCTATAGCATAAAACCTGTATAATCATTCCCCATGTTATTCTTATGAGGATTGCAACAACATATCAAGTCTTGATAAGTTGGATTGAAAAATTGTGTTTGCGCATTCGAAATTCGCTGTGTTCAGGTGTGCTGCAAAATTAAGCGAAAAAGTTAATATACGTGTAAACATGCGTGCATTTGTATGCACGTACAAACATGACAACATGCTACTGTAACATGAAAAGTGTTACTGTTTTCTGTGGATTTGTCTAAGGGATCAACATAATTTGTTATTAGTAAATCTTTTTTCTTTGTCTCTATTAATTTATCTATTGAACTTCTAGAGGTAACTCGTCCTTAATTAATCAATGCATTAATTTCATCATTCGTTAATCCGAGATGAATTATTTCTCAGTTTATTCACAGGATTCCAAACCCCACAGATGCATTGAATCCATCAAACTTCACAATTCACTGAATCTCATCCCTCCATTTATGGATCAATATAATATGGCTTTCAGCTGAGATCAGTTGAAAATTTTCGTCAATAGACGTGTTGTAATCCAAAATAAATTATCGGTTATACCTTAAAAGTAATTTTTCACTCTGTACTTTGAATAGGAATGAGTGATTAAATTATAAAAATGATCATATAAAATTGTTTTTCACCACTTTAATTACTACATATATTAGGGCCTACCAATAAAAAGTCAAAGGGGAAAGATAATCGTGAGATGGCTGAGTTTTATTACATTTAATAATCTCAATAAATGTAAAGAAAAGGGGTTTCCTCGCATAGAGACATTGAGAGAACTGCGCCATTCTCGATTGCGACGATAACACAACCATTGTGCGAGGAGCAAGTGACTCCTTCACGATTACCGTTTGTTCCTTTATGTACGGATTTACTGACTTATTGTACCATAAAAGATTTTATCTTCGACACAGTGCTGTTTACTATTATATAGGATTTTCGGAATAACAAACTACATGTATAATAATTGTTTGTATGCTGTACACTCTTGATGAGTACAAAACACACTATATGTTACTTAATGTTTTGTGCAGTGGCATGAGTAAAGAATATTGAACCACTCACGATAGGGGATACAGATTCTATCCCAATGAACTAGACACTTGAAATTTGACACGAACATTCCTTGGTTTGTACAAAATTTAGGAAAAATTCTCAAACCACAAAGGTTCCAGCCCCCGCCCCCACAAAAATATTTTCAAAAAAGGTTTCTATTGTTTTTAGACTGTATTGGCTAAACTCGTGGTCAAGAAAAAAAAACACGCTAAACTTTTGGAAAACAAAGATCACCCACTAAATTTTAAATTAATCTCCTAAAATATTGGTCATTATACATTTTGCCCTGCCTCACCTGTTTCATCTTCCAAAATGACTTCTTAAATTAAAGTGTTTATAAATGCTCCATTTCTTTTGTGGCTTTTTTAAATTTCTTTAATGACTGAGAGATATATTTTTTGATTTGGAGTGATTAAGTGTTACGATATAGAACATAACAGCAGTCATTTGCCACTTCTATCCTCTTTCAACCCCTAAGCATTATGCCAGGACCGGGGATAGCAGAAAATACGTTGAGTACGACGAGATGTTGGTTATTTCAATGTGATAACATGCCCTATATAATTAATATTCTTTTTTTTATTGATATATTTACAGGTGATATGTCAATAGGTGATATTCGTATTTACATATTGAAATTAATATTGGAAAATTTATTTTTTGTAATATATACAGTATATAGTATAAGTAAATTACAGACTATGGCTTTCAGCTATTTGCGTATGATTGTTAATTAGGACTTATTTAACAAAGTTTTCGTTTTGGTCCAGCGACCAAGGAATATTACAGAAGACCAAACATTTGACTGAAGTCGATAAACTCGGTTTGGGTGATTTCAAGGTCAACCATTTGTGGAATTGCCACAAAATTAAATCAAACTCAATCAAACGAGGACGAAGGTATATTCGTTGGACCGTGTGATGGAACTGTGGCTATCTGTAGGATCGATAACCAAGTTTAAGAGTATAGAAGGATAATCCAGTATTTAAATACTAGTAGGTTTCATGTCTGAAAATGGTTGACAAAATGCCAACTGATAACAATGATCAAATCCAGGGGAGACCTTTCTCATCTCCTCCCTCCCATCACAGACTCGAAGTCTGGCCATAAACTCACTCTTAGTATTGAGCCATAACAGCCTTGGGGTGTGTTAGTACTGATAACAGGGTATGTTTTCTAAACAAACGGAAATAAATAAATTTTTCCACTATATGTTTTAATGACATTTATGTTTTTATAAAAAACCTATAAACTTGCCTAATAAAGGTTTTCTCTGAAAACAGTACTTTGACAAACATCCAACTAAAAAATACCTAATTTGAAACTATAAGCCACATTCACTTCGTAAATAACTTGTTTAAATGAAGAATAATACGTTACACTAAGTTACCCTACGCTACGCTATATTAAATAAGATCGTTTAAACACAACTAATATAATTTCTTCAATATTATTTTTTATAACGAAATATGCTTCAACAATGATTAAGAAACTACGATGTTAACATGTTAAGCAAACATTGTTCTAAAAAAGAGCACGAAGCGAATATTTTCAAGCTTCATTAAATGGCTTTATTAAATGCGGTTCAAATGCCTTGGATTTTAACTTCTAGTCCATTAAAAAATTGAAATTTTTATGTGTTTTCTTAAAAAAAAAAACATGAAATACAAAATATTCATGAGATAAATAAGTTTACTATCTACAAATATAATGGATAAAGGATAGTATTAAATATTATAATTTACTATCTATTTTATATGTACAGATAAATTTAAATATTTATCCAAAAAATATGTGCCGAAAATGCATTTTTATCCATCTTACATATATTATATTCTTTTTGTAAAAAGCACTTTGGACTTGGGCGTACTCTTTGGTATTTAAAACTGCGTTTGAGAGTAGCAAATGTTTTTTCAATTATTAGGTGACATTTAATCTGTTTTATTAAGTACTTGTTAGTTTAATTTGAATATGATCAGTCCAAACACAAATATTGTCAAAGATCGGAAATGTCTAGTAGAGCCGAATGATTGAAAAGGGTAAGATTCGATGAAAGGAAGAAAGTCCTTCCAAACCCCTAGCTTTAAAGAAGACTGATGATCTTATTCTTATATTTCGATAACATCTTCCAAATATGTTTACAAATATAAAAAAGAGTTATGAAATACCTAATATCTTTTAGAAGTTTAAAATATTAATTTAACTAAAACTTAAAATCCCCAGTATGTTTAACGAACATTAATGTTTTACTCATATAAAAAATCCATATTAACGAGGCATCACATCATACTCGGCCATGAAGCAGCAAGTGTGATATTTGTAAGAAGGGAAAAATTGGACGAATTAAAGGTGAAAATTTATGTAATTAATAAATACCCCCGTTGCAGCAGACCTGCATACTCAGCGAATTTCAAATGCAAAACAACATATTTCAATCCAAAACAGCGAGTTTTTATATGTTTTTGAAAGCTCCATAAGAATAACATGGGGAATGATTATATTTTGATTAGGATTTTTGCGGACATTTGCCATCACTGATTAGTATAAAACAAGTTTCACGACGTTTCGGGATCTGGAATCTGATCCCGTCTTCAGGTGGAAGAAAACCTAGAACATAACAAGATTAGTAACACAAAGCCAGGAAAACCTGGACAAAAACACAGCTAAAACAGAGAACTGTAAAAGCAGTCAAGAAAACAAAAAGCTGAAAAGAAAAACAATAACACAAAATAACACAGGAATCACAAGTGTCAAGAAAGAGCACGTCCACACCCAATCAGAGCTGAGCTGAGACTGGTGGGAGGAAAGCAAATGGCGGCGGCGACGGAAATGGCGGCGGCCACAGCCAACCAAATCACGGCGCGCTACCGGTGGCGAAAACCTGAAACAGAGACATGTGATATGCAAATTCCGTGTGTCTGTTTGTGTTTTTTAGTTAATTTTTAACCTGATTTTGCCCCTTGGCCTTGGTACGGGTTAACATGTTGTGAGAATTTTGAACAGAATTGTTAGTAATTACCCTATTTGCTGACACTTTATTTTCCCTGTCTTTCAATTCTTTGTTTAATATTGGTAGCCATACTGGCCTAATTTCAAGTGAAGATTGACTGATTGGTTGGTCTGCTAGTTTTATGTATGAAGCTTCAATTAGTTTTCTTTTGAAAAAAATGAGGTTCGCGGTGTACTATTTTTGCTTCGTCAAAATTCATCTGGTGATTTTCAGACCAGCAGTTTTAGCAATTTTTGATTTATCCACTAAGCCCTTCCTCGTGTTATCTTTGTGTTCTTTGATTCTAATATTTAAAGGTCTTTTTGTCTCGCCATAATACGGCCTAGAGCAACTATTGCAGTTTATTCTGTAAACACAGTTTTTTGATCCCTGAGTGTCATTTATTGGTTTGGTTTTTACGAGACATTGCCTAAGAGTGTTTTGTGTCCTAAACGCGGTTTTAACATTGAACTTCCTAGCAACTCTTCTAATTTTTTCCGATCATCCCGGCACATAAGGGATTGACATAGGAACGAATTTTTCAGTGTTTCCTGACTCATTCTGTTTAGCCCTACGGGTTTTGCACTTTCTTATTACGGATTGAGGGTATCCATTCTTAGCCAAATCTTGCTCTACTTTTTTGATTTCCTGATTTAATCCATCTTGATTTGAGCAAATGCTCTTTGCTCTGTCAAATAGTGAGTAAGCTACCCCTTCTTTGACAGATTTTTGATGGTTTGATTGAAAATTTAAGTACTGCCCTGTGTGTGTCTTTTTTCTGAAAACAGTTGTCCTAATTGTGTCCCTATCCTTTTCTACGCACACATCCAAAAATGCTAGTTTGTTTTGGACTTCCTCTTCCATTGTTAGGCGGATGGAAGGAGAAATACTGTTAAGATGCCCTAAAAAGCTTTTAGTTCATCGTCTCCATGCGGAAATACCACGAAGGTGTCATCGACGTACCTCCACCAAATCTTCGGTTTGAGCTGAGCCAAAGACAAAGCCTTTTGCTCAAACTCCTCCATAAAGATATTAGCAAAGATAGGTGGCAATGGCGACCCCATGGCCATCCCCTCATCTTGACGGTATAATTTACCCTCTAGTTCAAAATAGTTACATTGAGTGCATAATTCAAGCAGTTCCATAATGACGTTAACAGCAAGTTTAGTACGTTCAGTTAGACTTTCATCTTTTTCGAGCCTAGACTCGATTATTTTTAAGGTTTCAGGAACTGGGACATTCGTGAACAGACTTTCAACATCAAAACTAACCAGCTTATCCGTCTCAGCCAGCACTATGTCCTTTGACTTTTCAACGAAGTCTTTAGAATTTTTTATGTACGAGTCAGTTTTTCCTACCAATGGTTTTAGGATGTCCAGGAGGACTTTAGACAGTTCCCTACACGGTGAGTCGCGAGAGCTAATTATAGGCCTAAGAGGTACATCAGTTTTATGAATTTTAGGTAACCCATACATGTGTGGGATTTTCGAGTGATGCGGTGTTAAACGAGTTCTTTGTTTATCAGAAAAAAACTGTTTATGCTTCCTAAGAGTGCTTGCAACTTTACGCTCGAAACTTTCTGTAGGATCTTTATTCAGTTCAGTATATTTACCAGCTTGGAGAGTTTCCAATATTTTCTCTTTATATGTTACTGTGTCCAAGACAACAGTAGCGTTTCCTTTATCCGCGGGCAATATTTTGATCGTATCATCTTTCCCAAGGATAGATACTGCCTTGATTTCCTCTTTCTTTAGGTTGGGCTTTGGGACAGGAATTTTATTCAGTAAGATGCTGGCCTCGCACCGAAACTGATCCCCCTGAGTCTCAGGGAGCTGAGGCACAGCGGACTCAATCCCCGTAACAAAGTCAAGTGCCCTCACTGATTTAGGCTCAACAGAAAAGTTCAGCCCTTTAGACAAAACGGAAATTTCATTTGAATTAGATTTCGTGAAGAAAGATTCACAACCTGATTATTTGCATCATTAATCTGTTCATCATTTTGGGAGTTATTACTAATTTCGACAGGTCTTAATTTTTCTAGCTTTGATTGTTGTCTGGATTTAATATCAACCGATTCTTTGTCAAACCTATTTTGGATGCTTTGAAAAATGTTCTGAAACTCAGAACCAATTAAAGTTGCCAATTCAGATTTCTTATTTTCAATACTGATTTTGAGGGTTCTCTTTTCCGTACGATGAAAGTTTATTCTTTCAATTAGGAGAGATTTTGAAGCTGCAGACATTATTTTGCTGGCTTTAAAACTACTAAAAGGAGGTTTAATTCTGAAACTCTGCGGTATTAGATTTTCGAGTTTGCACTTAGTTAGAAAAGTTAAATGGTTGGTGTGCCTAGCCAACTTTAGGTGCATTTGTTCAAGTTCACTTAATTGATTACTTACTCCGGGTCCGTACCGAGAATCAATTCTTCTGATTTCTGTGTTATTTTGTGTTATTGTTTTTCTTTTCAGCTTTTTGTTTTCTTGACTGCTTTTACAGTTCTCTGTTTTAGCTGTGTTTTTGTCCAGGTTTTCCTGGCTTTGTGTTACTAATCTTGTTATGTTCTAGGTTTTCTTCCACCTGAAGACGGGATCAGATTCCAGATCCCGAAACGTCGTGAAACTTGTTTTTTACTAATCAGTGATGGCAAATGTCCGCAAAAATCCTAATCAAAATATAAAATCACCATCACCAACAATGAATTTCAAACAGGGAATGATTATGCAGGTTTGCTGCTACGGGTATATTAACAAGGTGGTTTTAATTAAATATTTAGTAGATCTTAACTAGAAGAAGCCATTTACCAAGTTTTATTAAGATATGTTTAGAAATAAGCGAGATATAGAATTTTTCTTATTCCCCATAAAGTTAACATTGGGACAACGTACTGTGTTTACCACTTTCAATATCTCGGTAACCAATGGACATAGAGCAGTGATTCAAATTACTAAATTGTTAATTTTTTTGAGCTGAATTCAATAGTGCCAACAAAAATTCGATTATTTTTATTTTTCTATGTAAAAAAACTTTAAAACCCCATTTTTGGGGGGTTTACCCCCTTTACCCCCCTTCCGGTAGTCTGATCGGGCTGGTTTTCGAACTCGTCCGAATAATTACTACTTTACATGGCTGAGGCAAATTTCATTCAGATTGGACCATTTTTACGGCCGCTATCGTGCTTAAAGACACACACACACACACACATATATATATATATACCGGGTGTCCCATAATAGTCCCCCCCCCTAACCTTTTCCTATATTTTTTCAAATATCAATTCCACACCGCCCCCAAACATTATTGGGTAGTTAATACTTCATTTTGAGGGGATACCCAATTTTGGCCGCCATCTTGGATCCGCCATATTGGATCCAAAATATTTTTTCAAATGTTAAAGTGGTGTTGTGACCCATCATTTCGGATTACATTTTTTCACTGATTATAATAACGCAATCCGTTTTTTAATATATCAATTGGTTCTCAAGATATGGATGCTTTTAATTTATTTATTTTCAACCAATTTAAACATTACAAATTGATAAAATAGGCCCATAACCACAAAATAATGCTAGATAGTGACAAATAACCACCGTCAGTCATTGTTGAGCGATTTACACTTAACTTTTACCAATGTAAATCTTTTGGCCGCCATCTTGGATCCGCCATTTTAAAATGAGGTGAGTTATTTCAAATATGAAGTTGGTATTGTGACCCATCATTTCAAACTAGCTTTTTACGCCAAATTGAATGCCGCAACCCGTTTTTAATTATAGTGTTTCGTTTTCAAGATATTGTCATATTTCTAATAAAAATCTCAAAAAAAAGAATTTTTCGAAAACCAAATTAAATAGCTAAAAACGGGTTGCAGCACTGAATTCGGCGTAAAACATTAGTTTTAAATGATGGGTCACAATACCAACTTCATATTTGAAATAACTTACCTCATTTCAAAATGGCGGATCCAAGATGGCGGCCAAAAAATTTTTTTTGGTTAAAGTTAAGTGTAAATTGCCCAACCATGACTGATGGTGGTTATTTGTCACTATCTAGCATTATTTTGTAGTTATGGGCCTATTTTATCAATTTGTAATGTTTAAATTGGTTGAAAATAAATAAATTAAAACTACCCATATCTTGAGAACCAATTGAGATATTAAAAAACGGATTGCGGCATTGTAATCAGTGAAAAAATCTAATTCGAAATGATGGGTCACAACACCACTTTAACATTTGAAAACATTATTTTGGATCCAATATGGCGGATCCAAGATGGCGGCCAAAGTTGGGTACCCCCTCAAAATGAAGTATTAACTACCCAATAATGTTTGGGAGTGGTGTGGAATTGATATTTCAAAAAATATAGGAAAAAGTTAGGGGGGGGGGACTATAATGGGACACCCGGTATATATAAAAATGAACGAATAGGTTTTTTTGCTTCTGGGGACCCCAAAACGAAAAGTTATCATGGTCTCGGGCTTAGGTCTTACCATGAGTACTACGGTAACAGCTTCTTCCCTATGGGGGGAATTCGCTAAAAAAAGGTTGTTGATGCAGAACAGTTTTTGTGTTGTTTTATTAACTACTAGCAGTTGGCCGTGGCTTCGCACACGATAGATAGTTTAAAACAGCTGATCTTGCCACTGTTCTTAGAACTGTCAAATTAGTACCCACAGGCTGTTTACACTTCTGTGTGTGAATATACACCCTGATAAAATGTAAACATTGAAACTGAGGACGTTCACGGAACGTAGCCCGAGGGGATTGTAAGCCAACGAAAAGGCCTATGTGTTTCCCAGGTTCAAAATCTACATCTGTGTGAAATTTCAACTCAGTCGGTTCAGTATGTTCCGCGTTTCACTTGCTACAAACATCTAAACATACATACAGAAACCACCCCTTCTTTATAATAGTATAGATAGATAAATTATGGTTTGTTCCAATTAGAGCAACATCAATCACAGGTTAGGCCTTGAGATTCTTGCCATGGTAAAAATAATTATTTAAACCTTGTTCTTCTTTCAAATGTTTAGTTCTAATAAAAATGCAAAATTTACAAATAGTTAAAATTATTAAAATAGTTTAATTAATAGTTTTGTAAAGTCTATAACCGTTTCTTCATTTCAAGAAAAGCCCTTAAACGATGCTAACAATAATCAGTAAAATTTACAAAACAATTTCTCTCAATAAACCAGGTTTACGTGAGAACCTAAATGCTTCTGTTACTTCCCATAGTTTAACATATGTTTTATTTTTTTCTAAAGAAAGGTTTTCTAATAAACTACAGATTAAAGTAGGTAAGTCTCCATATATGTATTGTGGGTAAAATTTGTATTTAAATTTCGTTTTGTTAAGACTCCTGTTGAGTCCACCGTGAGTGAAACTCTCATTTCAAAACGTAATTAGAAGTTCTGACGTCGTTGGTAATCCCAAAATTCTAATATGTAAACGAAACTATTACTTTTCGTTTTACTATGCTTATTAATATTCAGACGTAGAAATTTGAGCTAGTTAAACAATCTTCACTATCGCATTCAATAAAATGTCGTGCAACCAGTGATCACAAGTTTAAAAAGAGTTAAAAAATCACTTATAGTTGATGCATTTAAAATATAAATATAAATACATAGATAAAAAAGCTCCTAACTCAACAGGTCTTTTATGCATATAGTTTGGCCGAGACATCAGAACACATCTTTTCGTTTTATCAGAAATCAAAGGAAACAAAACACAACTGACCCCGAACAAGAAAAAGGAGAGCTAAAACGACTTCAAAGAGTGCAAGCCAGAAATTATTCAATTTAAGAGAAGTGGGTATTAGGAGTGATCACCGCAAAATGTGTCGAACTTACGTATACAATTAAACTAGATCGTGGAACGATTTGGACCAGAAATTCTGCTAAACTACCTGTTTAAGTTTGACTGTTCATACGTCTGACTACGGGTGGAGAGCTGTTAAATATGTTATAATATCAGATGGCTATAGATCTGTCATTCTTTTCTTTTATTATGTAAGCAATTAAGTGTAAAATACATTGTTTTCCACTATGCAGTATGAAAAATTTAAATAATTGATATTTTATTATTTAGAACGTGATATAAAAGTAAAATAAAATATAAATATAGATAACAATACAAAGCAAAATCAGTTGAGGTATGCGGATAATAAGATGCACTTATATTATGATGACTGAGTTGGTTTTGACGGAGATCCCACACTCTCACAACTCACATGCACGCACTCACTCTCACTTCCATTCATACAGCCTGACTCCAACACACCCAAACGTGCTCACTCATCCACTTACACACTCGTACACCAACTTGAGACGAGCTCGAACTCACACACACTCACGTCCATCCTAGACCACGTCTCAACTGTTTTTGGAGTAGGACTAAATGACATCTGAAATCCTAAGGCCCTATTTCAACTAATAATTTGTCGACAGTTTTCTTAAACAAATCAATACAACATGGAGGAGGATTTATTTAATGAGTAGGATTTTTTATGAAAATACGAAATTCACAATATATTTTGAATAAGTTGAAGTTATAGTTTTAATTACAGGAGGAGTATTAATCCCAAGGCTATTTGAACGAGGAGACTTCAGATATAACTAGGAGATGCTAAGAATTTTGGATACTTGAAAGAGTAATATTGGCAGACATATTTGGTTCCGGGGTTTCTTACTGTATTTATGAACACGTAATGATATATTTTTGAGGACGTAGATCGGTTAACTGATTTTAAAAACCTCAAGTTTTAATCTACATTATTTTAATATCTAATACTACTAAAATTACGAATCTTTGGAATTATTTATCGGAAATTGGCTATATGTTTCACCATAATTAAAACTGTATAACAAAATGTATCAGTTGATGTTTTTCCTTAATTAATATGTGTTTATCTTCTTTTTGCCAAGTAAATAAACGATATTTAACCGTATTTCTTAAATTATTTTTGCCTTATCTAATCAATTATTGAAACCCACTGTTTTTAAATACCAACATGATAAAATAGTATACAATATCAATTCATTAGTGAATTTTTACTGGTAAATGACCTACATCTCGTGTTCATCAGAATGGACTGTTGGAGACATAAACATGCCCGGTAAAGACTAGAGTATAACGTGCATTGAAGAGGTTCCGTCAGGATGAAATGAGCTGAAATGTTGACTTACGATGACGGAATCGCTGTCTAGACAAATCTGATAGTGGTATAACAATAAAACAATAAAATTCACTGTATTACTTCAGATGGAGAAAAATACGAATGGAATGGAAGGGTCCTGATATGGAGTTTCATTATTAAATTATTGGTACTAACCTAACTGGAACCTAATCCGGGCAATTCGGAAACATTAACCTTAATGTCGCTTTTACAACGACAGACCACCGGGAGCCTTCTACAGCTATTTCATTGGATTTTTTAAATATGTATTATAAAAATTAAAATTAATACTTTTTGGGGCTTAACAATAAAATTCAGGTGAAGCGATACAAATCACTGTATTACTTCAGATGGAAAAAAATACGAATGGAATGGAAGGGCCCTGATATGGAGTTTCTTTATTAAATTATTGGTACTAACCTAACCGGAACCTAACCCGGGCAATTCGGAAACATTAATTAATTAATTAAATTAAAGACTAACAATTAATTAAACATTAACAAGACCCGGGTTTGGACCGTTCCCGATCAAAACGTTAAAAAATGTCACTGGCGTAGAATGACACAAAAATGTTTAAGAACTCTACAGCTGAGCTACATAACTAAAATTAGGGATTTGTTTTGTATACACCTAACCTAAAATTATATGTATACTAGAATACCGGACGTCTATGGACGTAATACAGGGTGTCCCGTAGGTAAGTACAAAAACTTTGGGAATAGGTTCTATTGGTCAAAATAAAAAAAAATCAAGAATAACATTTTTTCTAAAACACCTTGTTACCGAGATATCCGTCATTTTGTATTTTTTCATTAAAAATTTATATCTCAAAAACCATTAAAGATAACTTTATGAAACTTGGTATAGTGTTTAAGGTGGGAATAAAATAATTGCAAAAGAAATTTCGTAAAATGTTTTTTCCGTTTCAAAATGGCGACCATTTTAATTTTTCAAACTAAAATTACTAAAGAACAGATGATTTTATGGAAAAAGAAGACAACACTTTTTTAGTATTTTTAATTTATTATCAAACGACACCAAGTTTAGAAGGATCGGACAACAAATAGCTGAGAAATAACGATTTTTAGTTGTACTGGCCAGGCGCACCCTGACAGCTTCTCCTCATTGTCTGCGGCAATTAGCTGATTAACCTGCATACATGGCTCCATTGTTGGTAACATTATTTTTAAATATCTTTTTCACAATTGTTATTTTTATTATTTCATTTATTTTATATATTTTTATAATTATTTCACATTAAATTAAAATTTATCATAAAAAAAGAGTTCAACCACTAATTTTGTTTCGAAAGTAACAAAGAGTGCCAACAAAATAGCAAAACGTAATGTTACACACGCCTTAATTTTAGTTTATTGACTAACTCCTGTTTGGCCAGCCTCCAATCGCAGAACTGACAAGAACCCCAGAAAATAGTTTTTTTATCACTTGACTTTCAGTAACCCCGTGTAGAAACTTAAATAGATTGACAATTTCGTAATGTAACCCGAAGGTTTTTCTTGCAAAAACGTCAAATTTTCGCTTTTGTGGAGGTCACTGTAACTTGAGTTTGATTTTTGCAGTAAATTTGAGAATATTCCTTCCTCCAAATTATGACATTTACTTGATGTTTTAAGCACATAACTCATTACGATTTTTCTAATGACTAATTACACCAAAAATTGCCTCAAGAACAAGATTAGTTTAAATAACGGTACAATAATATTCATAATTACTGGGTTTCATGAATAAATCTTATTTTTCAATAATTCACTCACATTTTACTCGATGTACTACTTCCCGTGGGTATTCTAAATCAACTACAGAAATTTAGTTTTTCAAAATTCAAAACGTCATTAGACATTTAATTTTCTTTCCAATTCCATTAGAAACACATGTAGTTCATTTATTTAAAATCTCATTCATCCATCACTTTCTTATTAAAAAAGACTTAATTATTGGTGAAAGGAGATTGAAACAGTTTCGGTGTAAAAGGTGCTGATCGTATGTATTGGTTCGCATTAAGGTAAAGATTGTGTGTCATTTATTGCAATAGGATTTTAAAGGGCTATTAATTTATTTCCTGTGGACTTACAGATTATTATAACGTAAAAGTTACAGATATTATAACCTAATGTAAAGAATAACATTCATTTAACATGTTCATTTGTAACATGTTTAACATCCATTTATGTAGAAATGATATTTATATATAAATAAACTAATCAGAGTAAATAATTATCAGGGCTTATAACAATTCGCCACATGCACTTTGTTGTACGTGGGACTTAAAAAAAAACTCATTATCGTATTTTTCTTTCCATTTTCAGGCAAGCCTTTCGTGTATGAACTCAAATCGTTTAATAAATCAATATTCTATAATCAGACGTGCACAAAGCTTTGTTAGAGTCTAAATTAGAGGAAGGTATCACTCTGATCTCGGAGGAACAGTATTTACTATTGTGAACTGTAATCAAACTTTACTCAGAATTCAATTTGCCGGAGATCAAATATCACAAACTGCAGAATTTAAGCCAGTCTGACGTGTAGAACATTGACCATACCGAACGTAATGTCTATATTCATAATATTTCTATTAAAATGGGGCTTGTTCGATTTTATATATCTTAACAGAGGACTTAAGACTTGTCACTATGATAACGGAGTCATAATTACAAAATATAGCCTTTTATATAGTAAAATTTTTAAACTTTTCGTGTCTCATATTGCCTCTATGCACGTCAACAGAATGCATTAAAAATATTAAAAGTATATATTCCAATGCAATTTAATACCCTTGGGATATAGGCTAGACGTATATCAAATATTGTATTGATCCCATAATGAGGACACAGGATTAACACAGGATGAGTTACTATAGTTCTGGACAGCCTTACTGGCGGGTGGCGAAAATTGTAATCTCCCAAAATGTCTGCTAAATAAACACATGTTTTGGTAGAACTGTCAAAACTTTGTTTACGTTTCACCTCATTTACACTATAAAAGAATGCCCTGCAATATTTCACCGAGAGATTACTTACGTAATTAAAATTTCTGGAAAATATTTGTGCAATGCATCAGTTGGTCTTTTTGTTTTGGCAACCTATCATTTTTAATGATTTTTTTACATTTAAGAATGTATTTCCACACTTTTGTCGTCGTACTTCATGAATTGTGTTGAGCTTGCAAGCATTTAACATTAGTTGCACTTGCGGTTGCAGCAAAATATTTTCTTTTGTAAAGTACCTTTACATAAACAAATGACCATGTGATTTATTACCAAAACATTGCAAATATTAAACACTAATTACGACCACAGCGCACTCACTCACCCGCCAGTAAGGCTGTCCAGAGCCATACCATGGTGTTGCATTGATGCATATTTGGAATTATTCGGCTAGCGTGGAATGCTTGCCAAAAGATCGATAATATTAAAGGGCAAATTTTATCTGCAAACTTTGATTCTGTTATGTTTGTTGAATGTCAAAACTCAATTTTGTAGGTTTCAAAGAATGATATCCTATTTTTAATAACTTTATAAACTAAACAATGTATTTGATTGCAAAATAATAAAGTAGTTCAAAAGAAGTAATTTACCAAGTTTTATCACTATCTTTTAAATAAAATCGTATCAAGATTATACACAAATTATATTATGTATAAAAAAGGGGATATACTGTATGTGAGGTATGAATATTCTAAAATAATCTTTTATCTTATCACCTTAAAATAAATCTATGTAACGTCAAAAAAATACTTAGGCCTATTGTACTTAAGAATTGAAGCTGGATCCGAAAATATTATACTACTCAGATGACTCTACAAACCTTATTTTTGTATTTACCTAAGGAATGTACCGTTGACAGTTAGGTGTTCTGTTCTTTCTTTAAAATTTACGCTTCAAAGACCTTAAATCTAATTCTTGTTTTTCTTGTGATAAACGCATTTAATTTGTTTTTGAAATCATATCTCTTTAGCTAAACTTGTCTTCTTACCATTTACCTTAAATTTGGTTTTAATTCATTGTCAACTCATAACTTCATACGTCATGAAGCTATTATTTTGATTACGTATGTGGCTAGCGAGCGAGCCACTCAATATTCCATCTGCATCCACAATGAAATAATTAAATTTCAATAAAGCCACGCAGATAGTCATCATTGCGAATAAATGTCAAACTCTATCCGCCTCTTCCTCCAGGTCGTATCGCACATTACATCGTGACTAAAAATAATTGAATAAGTGATCGATAATGGCATTGAGTAATTGAACATTACTATTTATTAGATTTTGTCGTGGTGCTTTAGAAGCCAAATATTCTTTTCTCCGGTTCTAATTATGGTATTTAGTATGTTTTTGTCTTAAATTACCTGGTAAACAATTGGCTTTCAGGTGAGGTGATGTTCAGTAGAGTCGAACGAAACAATAATCAATTAATCACCTTTTATTCAAATATAAAATCGTTTTATTTCCATTATTTTGACTTTCATTTATGATCATTGGCTTTCATTTGAGCTATAATTCATCCTAACAGGATAAGGTCAAGGTGAGTTGTGGCTCTAAAATCCACATATAATTCAATTTTACACGTTTTGTTTTTATAGACATTTGTATTTTGAGTTCCGGGAGAGGTCTGATGTTCTAAGTGGTTTTTAAAACACGTTTATGCTTTCGTTTGAGACCAAGATCATTTGAATCGGATGAATATAGGGTGAGTTATGATCCGCTTTTTGGCATAAAATTAAAAAAGCAAATCTTCATGTCGTGACGAGCCATAAATTCCGCTTAAAATTTATCAAACTTTAAGCATCAATACTTAAAATGAAATCCAATGTATCACTGAGTATTTTGAGAGCAAAGCGAACTTCATTGCCTTAATTACAACCGGAGATTAAAAATCCTTAGAACAAAGAATTTATAGGAAAATTTTCAAAATATGAAAGCCCATGAGAAATATTTAGGAATATATTGTAATTTGAGCATTTTTTACGAATTAAGATTAAAAAACTATTTGCAACATTCTTATCAGTGTAAAAATCTAGCTTGCAATGATATGCATATCACCATCTTTACATTAAAAAAAATTTATCCAATATGGCGGATCTAAGATAGCTGCCGTAAATTTGCAATCTATTAAAATAAAAGATTAACAACCCAACAACAGTAGACGTTAGTCCCGATTTAATATCTAAGGAAATGCAGTGAAGTAATTTTTTTATATAATGGTCGTCCAATGTTACATTTTACAACTGTTATCAACTATTTTTTCTGGGTTGTACTGTTTTTCACTCTACATGTTTATTCTAATAGTTAATACATACAAACATTTATTTTTTCTTCACTGTCAATTAATTTGGATAATGAGAGAAATATGATGAAAACCATATATTTTTAAGCCTTTGTACAATACACGCTGAGTCTTGGTAACTATCATTCTACCATTTGCCATTTATCTATTTTTGAATCACAAATCCTTGAATCTCAAGCAATCAGTTTTCAAATGATAATGTTGGCATTATTTTTTGTTTTTACACTCTAAATATATTTGTACAACATACTTTATTATAGTATTTTTTGCCGGAATATATTCCATCCGTAACTAAGCTGAGTAACATGGATCACGCTATGTAATTTCTCGAAAAACGAAGATTCAGTCTTTGATACATAACATAACAATACCTTTTAGTAGAACAGGAAAGCATAACTTATAATCTCAAAGGTGTGACAGACCATGATGAAAAACTGCCGGGCTTGTAGAATGTGTCCCTCAGGTGCGATTTGTTGCGTTTCAGGGTCTTTGTTTTTGATTCCCTTCAAAACTTTACAGCCCGTTAGTGAGACATATGACTCGGACTGACCGTACACCTTTACCATTTTCAATACATCATTGAATAAACGATATTGTAGTCAAAAATAAAAATCACTAGCTTTACAAAGCAAGTACGAGTTCTATAGTTGGAGTATTGGAGTTGGATACACTTTCAATGTATACACATAAACTGTTTAAGCTTGTTCTAAACATAGTTCAACTTACGATTATTCATAAATGCACAATTCTGTTTGAGTGTAGTATTTATTTTAAACGTTATGACTGACTATCCACACGGTTTTAAATTTTGAATTTTTTGCGATAGAATTTAAGTGCCGTGATTGTGAAATCGCTCAGTTGCACTCAGCCGTTATTCAGACTCACGTGTAATGTAAAACCAAGTGAAACTGCTTTGAATTACCCAATAACAAGATGAGTGGTTTGACATGGTATAGTTCCTAAAGGTAGAAGGATGAATTTTTCAGCCCTTTCTGTGGAATCACGTCACGACGACATGTCTCTGTCAAGTTTAAACCTAAGACCGACTGACTGACGCTCAAGTGAAATGTTTGGAATGTTGTATTGGGTATTTAAATCACTTAATCCTGTAAAAAGAAAATTCACTATAAATTAAACCACTAATAAGAAGAAAAAATCTATTGTCTTGGGTTTTGAACGTAATTTGTTCAAATCTTCAACAATGATAAACATATGTCTTCGCATATTAGAAGTAATTTTTCAAAACATATAAATGGTTTTGTATTAATTTTTGTCTTCAGTTCTGCTTAGTAGTTTTTCCAACGACCAGATTTCAGCACTATTGTGCTGTTTTAAAATAGGTCATGTTGGCCAAGTCCTACTTAAAAATTTCGGAAAGGTAATGTAAAACTAATTATAATTTAGTAAAATTATTCCAAGGGCACTGTAAATTTTATAGGTAATTTTTCCCCCTTCATAAGTATACGAAAATATGAACATTTTCTATGTAGTTTAAAAACAACACACATTAATAAACAATAACTTAAACAAACTTATTAAATATGTAAAAATATTTGCTTTTTAATACGTAATACATTGCCCTTGCAATTCTATTCCACGAAAAGATGACATTTCGTTTAATGTCAAAGGTCAAAAAAGTTAAATGTGTTTTAGTATGATGTTTTATCCTGGTTCATAGAAAGTTAAACGCCTTGTGGAAGGTTAAGTAACCCTTTCTGAATATTAAATTAACATATTTATAGCTATTATAATAGCTTTTACTATGCCATATCCAAGTATTAAAAACTCTACAACTCTAAAACTTTATTGTTTCTTCAAGCAATTTAAAATTTTACGATGTAGGTATATGCTAAGATATAACCCCAAGACCCTTGGGGTTTGAACTAACGAAACGTTATATCTTTGATAAACAGTACAACGAATCACTAAGCAATAAACATTCGTGGACATAAATTTATCTACTTCAAAAACTTTAAAGAATGTTACTGTAACACTAACGTAAAACAACAATAAAGAGAGTAGATACAATAAAGAGAGTTTCTTCCCATCTATAAGTTATTTTCCATCGACGCCGCCAGCAAAGTTTACTGCTACGTGACCGGAGTGCCTCATGTTCCGATATCAGATTCAAGTAGATGTAAAATATTTTTGTTCGTGTTCGTGAAACTGAGAATAAGACAACTTATAAAATGAAAAACCTCTATATCAAAAAATGTAGGAGAAAATTTATTCTTATTTATTTAAAAATTTTAACAGTATTATGAATATTTTTTATCACACGAAAAAAGTTTAAAAAAGGAGGTTTTTAAGAAAACTAAGTTTACTCAACTTAAATTTTCTTCAGCCATGATGGTTTTGTGTAACCGGGGAAGTGATGAAGATAGACAATGTCTTTTGTATATTAATATCACTCAAAAATTTTAAAACTACTGACAACTAAACAATATAATATGAAGTAGTTATTTTTTCTTTCAATAACTAAAACCTCCATTTCGTCATAAATAATAACATAACGCATTATAGAATAACCTTCACACAAATAATTCGATCGGTTTAGGAACAAGTGTTACACAAATTGGTTTCCAACAGTTGCATACAAAAAGGTGAGTGACTTAGGCTCAATATCAACCACAGTGTTTAACGAGGTGGCTAGACTGTACTATCCGTTGCCCCCCCCCCCTCAGTGATGGCATCCCCTCCCGACTACAGCGGTGAAGCACGGAACCAAGGCATTTGACAGTTATATGACGTAATTATCTGATTAAACACATCTCCCACTTTCTACTTGTTGTGCTCATTATTTGCAAAGATTTTTTATGATAATTTTGTATGAAACTTGTTTGCAGGATAAATTTTATCGTGATGTTGGTTTGATTTGCCAAAAATTAAGTTTAATACTGACATCTCTGAATAAATACCAGCTAAAATAGTCGTATTAAATGATTCCACGAAGCTATACGAAATGGGAGGTTCTAAGTATGTGGCTGAATCACCTGAAACAAATAGGAAAAATAATTTTGCACCCACTAGGATATTAACAGGTTCTGAACCAAAGTAGAGGACTCAATTGGCACGGGGCTCTGCTAGTCAGTTAGTTCATCGTAACTTTATATTTCTTTAACCTAAGATTATAATCGCTTGCATATTTGTATTTAAAATTTATTCTGAAAACAATATTAAGTTCATTAATACTAACGTAAAACAAACTTAAAAAACTGCAGTTGGCAGTTTCACAAAAGGTCAGGTGGCAGTTAGTTTACAAAAGGTCCATTGCATATTGAATTAATTAGTTACATTTATTGATGTAATGATACAGTACAAAAGTAATAAATACTGGTTAAACTTTAAAAGCCAATTGTTTATATTTTATTAAAAAATAGACAAATACATGTGAAAAGTCAACAAAATTTGAATACATCAAAAAGAGTTTCTCTTTCCATTCGTATTATTCTCCACTATCGCGAATTTTACCAATACGTGATCTAAGTACTTTGGTACTTACAAGTTAAACTCATGGTATTTCGCCTATAAATTACGCATCATGTCTACGATCATTTATCAGATGTTGTCTTTCTTAATACAATCGCTGAACTGTTTAAACAACGTGAATAATTAATGTTATCTATGTAACACTGTAAATTCTATTTACGTATATAATTAATGTAAATGTTGGTATGAAATATGTATTGAAGTATGAAATATTCGTTCATAAATATGTTTTCTGAAATACGTCTCTATTATTCTATCCTATAAAGATGTATGATGAACTAATCGGTGGTAGTGACAAAATAATCAATATATTTTCGCCTATAATGAGCCTATTTATGGACTATAGCTGATAAACCCGTTTCACCCGTGGAAAAACAGTAAAACTTCTTCGGAATAATGATTAATGTTTCATTAAATTTATCGTGCTTCAGGTTGCTAAGCCAACTTCATAAGCCGCCGTATGGCTTAACATCGAAACTCTTCGAGCCATAGGGCGTAGCCCTGAGGAAATTTTGAAAGTTCCTTTCTTACCGGATGCCTGCACCCTAAGAGGGATGTCCATGCACGTTTTCAAGGTTATTCCTCAAGTAGGATGGGCTGTAGGATTATAAGTGGGTGGTATTTGACAAATATATAGCAAGAAAAAGATTAACTCAAGGACCATTATATCTCTTCAAAGTGTATTTTTTACATTAATCAATGTTTATATGTTGATTCCTAAATCAAATTTTTGTTTCTTGGAATGTGCATGCGAACTTGATTTGAAATAAAATGAAAAGAAGATTTAAAAACCGAATTGCAAGGATAACGTTCACTGTTGAAAGACAAAACCCTTTCTGTAATCCCTGATTTCCTGCATCAAGTGGAGCCAATTTCCTGCTTTGAGTGTAACAAATCTTACTTTCCATGTCAAAAATCTTATTTTTAGACCAAGTCTAAAGGTTTTATTTAAGATAAAGATAAATTGTATTTTGTTTTTAGTTCTCGGAATTCTTGGATCATTTCAAAATATCGGTATACAAAGGACTTTTAAAAGTCCTTTAATGAAAAGTCATTTAATGAAAAGAGCATCCGTTATATTTGCATTTGGATTGCGCATGTATTACTATATTTAAAAAATGGTTGCTTTAAAGTACTATTTTTTATTTTTTTAATCAATAAAAACTCTTATTTACCTCAGCCTCTTATAACCTCAGCCTCTTTACCTCAGCCTCTTATAACCTTCTTATTTACTCAGCTGAACTATTACTCAGCTGAACTAATTATCTTAAAAAATACTCTTTTTAGTTAACGGAGTAAACTACGTAATAACAAGATTCATATTTAAAATATCATTAGATTGAAAACTAATCAAGAAGTAAGTCGATGGCGCAGTTGGTAGCGCACAAGATCTCGGATCAGTGGCGGTAGCGTCGCTGGTTCGAGTCTCGATGTCGCATACTTTTATAGCAGCCTTTTACCTTTGAAATGTACGGGCTCACTCCTTACTTTGATTTTTAACGTCCACGCAAAGCAATAGTCTATGTGGCTAGGGCAAGGACAAGGTAAAAATAGAGGGCACTACCCTCTTAAAAAAACGTTGGCGCCGTGCAAAAGCACTTGGTTTGCGTTAAGATATTGAGGCGAAATTAAATTTAATTAATGCTTCTCAGTATTGCTGCATGCATCCAAGTGATTTTAATTATTAATCTAATACTTGTACATTGATCATGGTTAATTTCTTAAAATCCCTATTTTCTCGGATTTCTTCTTGCTTAATCCTCAACAAAGTATTCCTCAAATCTATTTAAATGTTTTTTAGCTCAACCAACAGAATTTTTTTATATTGAGACCTAGCAGAAATATTATGTTCGGTATTGCATCATAACGGTCAAAGCGATGCGACGAAACATATACGCTGCGTTTGCAATAACCTGGGGTTATAACGTGCAATACAATATTCGCTCCAGCTCTTAGAACCTCTCTTGTATTTCTTTATTCATATCCTTAAAATTACAGAATGCGCGCATAAATGGCATTTAAGACAGAAATTTAAAATTAAAATTTTCGGAATTTAACTATTTTATTAAAGTTTTTTTTTATTTCCGCTATCTGATAAAAGTGGACTGCTAAAAGTGGGATTGGCTCTTTTTTAAGATCCATTTTTATTTTGTTTGAAATGTTTTTTGGAGATTTGATATATGTAAACTCCTCATTCAATAGAAAATTCAAAACATAGCCTATGTCATTAATTTGAGTATATTCGTCACTAAATTATATTAGGAGTACGTAGAAACAGTTGAGCAATTTACTGCCTATCAAATGAAGCTCTGAAAAATAATTTATTTAAAAAATACATAGAACATATTTTTCTTATTGCATTTTTTATTGAGGATTTTAGCCTCATTACCATATATAAGATAGAATATCAAGAAGTATTTTTAAACTACCGCAACTTAAATAAAACATAGCATAAAATGTAACCAAAATTACGGAAAAATAACACCGACTTTACTTGAAAATTTAGCACCCGAATTAAAAAAGTATTATATAGGCTACTCAAAACACTAATTTACCTAAGACTAAACAAGGTCTAACCAAGAAGTACTCACTTACGTAAGTAAGACTGAATTACTTCCATAGTTATAATCTGGTGTTAATTAGAGTGAATATTGATATGATGTAACTTTTATATTAATTCTCATGCCATTGGAAATAATTGTCCACAGACAAATAGAAGTGTTCGGTTGGAAAGGGACCCATCATTCAAAGGAGTATTAAGGATGTTTAAAAACATTCTTATCAGCATTTCCAATTGGAATCAGTCCCATGCTAAAAACAAAATATATTGAAAGGATTCAAATATTGTTCTACCTGTTGAAGTGAAAGTATCCTTTGTCCTCAATGGTGGTGGGGGTTGATCCATACCTGAAAAAAGACGGGAAAATTGAAAAATAACATTCTTTTGGATCATGGAGTTGAGTTCTATTTGTATAATAAATATCTAAGCTAATCTATGTTGTAGGTAGCTAATAAGTAACTAAAAATGTTGTCTGGACTTTGACATGATTGTAATAAAAAGCAGGGAACAAATTTTCTAAGAGAATTCAATTTACTGAAGTCGTTCATAAAAATAGCTCATTCATCCAGTTAAATTTTTAAGGCGATTTCGTATTCTTTGGATTAATTGTCTTCACAGCACGAAAGTACTCAATATGTTTATTTGTTGACATGAACACAAACATGCAACTACGATGAAGACATTATATGAGGTAGAGTCGAAGTAGGCCTCATTCTACAAACACAAGAGGTTTTCAATAAACGGAGCCCAGACCTCCTGTAGACGATGACAAACATTTCATACTTTGCCCTTTGTTTTCCTAACTTATCATGCTGGAAAATTTAATTAATGATTTCATAAGTTCTGGAGCTAATACTATGCTAGAATAACGTGAACTACAAGTTATGGGTTAAAATATGAATGAGTCGAAAAGTCGTTTTTAGTAACCGAATTGATTGAAATAAAAACTACTTTGCGGCTAACTGTGAAATACGAAACCCCCTCTTCAGTATCACATCTAAATTTTAAAATGAGCGATTTAAATATCATCACCGTCTACATTATTTTGGGGGTATAAGAATAAATTATTCTATTTTTTTAATTTACTGAATGTACAGCACTAATGTTACCCGTGCCTTCGGTCCCGTTCAAATAATTGTAGGATAGTTTCATATTAAGATTATAATTGCATTGGCTATATTTACAAGGAAATATTTTTGATAAAACAATAATATATAGTGGTTGAAATGAAGAAGCTGTTAGTTAGCTTAACAAATGGATACGTAGTTACAGCTAACTTACATAACATGACAAACAAACTCATTAAATTTCACACTTATAATAATATCATGATAAAATAAAAACCCATTCTATTGGATATCTACTATACAATAGCTATTTGTGTATTAAGAGCGCGAAGTACGTCATTGCCGCTCGAGAATTGTAGATGGCCGCACGAAGCTTTAGCTGAGTGCGGCCAAACATTTCGAGAGCGGCAACGACTATTTGTGCTCGTAATACACACAATATTTTTCCTACCACAATTATTTAAACAATTTAACTTATTAACTAACCTGTACACAAAGGTTCATTGAGGTTATGTTTGCTTATTTCATTGGTACGAACCGGAAGTTAGTTTGTAGAAACGCCGACAGTGAAATCAGCTGATTTAGAGCAAGGCAACTAGAATTTAGAATACGGTGAGTGACAAAGGAATTCTGACCAATAGAAACTGTTCTTTTGTGTTTGACGTCATAGTTATCTCTCTTGTGTGCCACCTTAACCTAACAAGTAACCCTGATTTAGCGAGCGAGAATGACCATTCCCGCTCGCTTTTGCGAGCGAGAATGAAATGAAACCGGAAATGAACAGTTTTGCGTACAGTTGACAGGTGTGGCAATCTGATTATTTCCATGCAGTGGTAGGAAAAATACATTGCGTATGTCTTCAGTTAACCGTTCCTCTTATATGTAATCAGTACATGAACGTTGTGGTCAAGAATGAGAAAGCATTTTGAGACGCTGATGTTCTGCAAATCCAAAAGGACATTACAACTTATGGCACCATAAGTTAAAGCTGTACCCAATAAGATATTGCTAAGGTGTGCATAGTAAATGCATTTGTTTAATAACATTTATAAATAAGAAATCCAGTAAGGATTATCTACACAAATTAAGGTAACGACCTCGGACTGTACTCGACTGTTTAGCGACTACAAATCAGATGTAGTACATAAAAATATGTAGTTTTGTTCAAAGTTCATTTGGATTCATTTGAATCCAAATGAACTAAATCCAAATTGAACTAACACGAGTTTAAATTTGAAGTTCCTGGAAAGTAGAGAATAGCTCTCATTACTGTTGGTGATATGGCATGATGTCTAGCCTGACAAGATTTCTAGCTTAAGTACTCTAAAGTGATGTACTAATGAAATAAGTTTTCAAGGTAAATACACTGTAATGATCTCTAATAAACTACGGGAACGTATTTTATATCCAACTCCCCTTGACCATCACTTCAGTCAGAAAGTAAATATATAATATTAATACTTTTCAGCGCAATATTTACTTTAGATGAAAGAAACGTATCCTGAAAACACTTTTTGATCTACCCAAGATAAGTCCTATTGAAATCAAAATCAGTTTAGTTAAAAAAAAACTAGTAAATAATCTACATAAATATTTTTTTACAAACTGTTTTCAAGCATAATATAACGAAATCATAAAAGATAATAAAAATATTATTAGCAAGAAAGACATATGTAAAAAGTTTTCAAATTGTATCATTAAAATTCTACGGTTATTAACTCACTATATCACTGTTGAATTGAAGTTAGAAGTAAAACGGAGATCTTAAAACCACTCAAAAGTGTCCTCATAAAATCAACGAGCGGCTTATAACTTACATTAGCAGATTGCAGCTTAAACCATCTGTTTATTTTTTCTCTATAAATTCCTGTTAATAGATCCACTCTCATTGGCACTCTTTTTGATATATACCAACGTAATATATAGCCAAGTAATTGTAATTATGGTTTATTATACTGTAGTTGTGCGGTATAAATTGTTCCACAAGACAAAATTAATAATTAAAAATTTACTAAATCCTACGATAAACATCATCCTATTCAAAATGTTGCATTTATTAAAATGAATGTTTAACAGTCCTGCAAATACCTTTCCCAAAGTGTGTGTTTCCACGTTAATTTTCTTATAGTCTCTATAGTTATATTTAATTTTGTTTTGTCATATGTTTAAGATTAGATTAAATACTCTTTCGTTAACTTTTGACAAATTACTTTGTTCAAGGAAATATAATTATATCCTGCTATATTCTTGTTATGTCTGAAGTATTAAAAATCATCTCCAATTCTACCGTCAAAAAGTCCCTACCAGCACTACGGCTTCCACCGGTATTGGGGGACGACCAAGGACAGGGAAGCAATACTGAACTTGGAGGCAGTAACGCTAACAGTAACACTGACATATTCTTTGAATTTACCTTTTTAAATAAAAGTGTCTGAAGTTTTTATGGATTCAAAACTATAACAATTTGAATACCTGGGAAGAAAATAGTGCATTAATAATGCACTACCATGCATTACTCCATGTTGGCATATGGACATGACAATCTTCCTAAAATAAACCCATCTAGACCCGCAACGCAAAAGAACAACTAAAAATGTGCCTTAAAAAAAGCTCCTGCTCTTTTCATATTTGCAGAGCATTTGGGAAATGGTGAACTGTTGAAAAATCTTAAGTAGCATAATTTCAACCAGTGTTCTGCAAATATTTTAGTTTTGCTATTCTCTCAATTAATTTCGAGAGAATGAATTAAATGTAATAGTACTTTTCCTACTTACACTTAAAACGTCTGCATATTGTTATTGGCGGACATAGTATATGGGAAAACTGATATGCCATAAATAAGTAAAATTTGATGTATTCTTACTGAATTTTGTTTTGTCACTTTTCACTTTTGATAAACATAATTTTAGTTATCTCTTGTGTTTGATTACTTCAAGAAGCTAAAGGTAATATAGAGGTTGGTAAATATTAAATGAACCAAGGAGTATCACTATTGAGCTGATATTCAAATATGTTGCGCCACCAATGTGCGGTCGGCATTCCTCTTTGTATAACAGAGGAATTTCTTCATTATGCACATTCTTCCCTTAATTTTTTTTTAATATCTAAATAGCTACTTAATATGAAGAACATTTTATTCCATATACCTTTTATTTCTATGTACAACACTTTTTATTTCCCCTCTATTACAGTAAATTTATCTTTCTTACTTTAAAAACTTGAACCAGTGTTAAAGTATATATCAATCCAGTTTCAGCGGAACAATGGTTTCACAAGAAAGTAAGGAACTATACTTCGTTAAGTTAGTGGACATTAGCAAACTTGTAAGGTAACTCAGGAACTCCTAAGCCTTTTCTACTTTCTCATAAAAGTAATGTAAAAACCCAAAATAGGTCAGAACATAGGAAGTTTTTTTTATACTTTGCTGAGAAATAAAAATAGCCTTCCTGTAATACATGTATCCTGCAGTTATCTATAAAAGAACCTCATCGTGTCGACGAAGAGCACATGATATTTTATGAAACTATCAACTGATACTCAAGACTAATATTTCTCTTTATGAATGAATTCAAGATTTTCATACATTTAATATTTCAAATAAGAAATAAGAATATTTCAAACCTTCTTGATATAAATTACATATTGTTAAATTCATAAGTGTTAATGTTGTATTTAACCATTCTTTTCATTAGAGTAAGTAATATTGCACAAATGACCGTTCTTTCTTAACTTTATCTTTATTACATAATGGGGAAAAAACTATTGTCACGTTATTCTGACCAGCAGCATTAGGTCAAGTTTGCTTAACAGAATTGCCCTAATTTATTTCAAAAACTTTTTGCGCATGTTAAAAAAATCCTTAGAAATAGATATGGTATAGTTAGTAAAATTAAATGGGAAGTACAATGTTTTTGATATGTCAGTACACAGTTATAACTCTATGTAGCCCACTGACTGGACTAGCTAAACGTAACTAGGCACAAAAGAACAGATATTTAATAGGACTTTATTGAAATAGTCGTAAATGTTGTGTCATTTATAAAAACTATTCATCGACCAGTCATTTGAAATATTTCTCCAAAATTCGGGTAACCAAGTGGGACTTTTTACAACATGATCCTTGATAAGTTACCTTTGAAACCCCATCACATTTTCGAAAATAGAGCTTGTTCTCAAGCCGCCATCTTGGAAAAATGGTGGCTTGAAAAAAAGCCTAGAATATAAAATCACTGGTTGAATTTTAAAACTTGCTCTGTTCTCATATGAATGTCTGCCGCATGTACTTTATTTACCAACAACGCCGCAGAAACAATAAACGAAGACCATATAGGCCTACACTCAAACGACAGCCTGCGTCGGCAGTTACTCAGCTATAATAGAATATTATTGTTTGAGTCTTTAATAACATTAAAAAATATATATTGTACTCTTAATATTATAAACTTCATTACTTCTTACTACAAAAATCTAATTATATAACAATGCTTATTATCAGTAGCAGTAGTTGTTGGTAAATTAAGTACAGTTTAAGTATATGAAATGTTATAATTATTTAACGTCCAACATATTAAAAATCTTCAAATAAACCAACGAATAACATGATTTTTTTAGTGTTTGATGAATGACTTACCATTTAAAGATGTCGGGAAGGATAGCATTGTGAAATTTAATGCAAGTAATCGAGTTAAGTATATCAGTTGAAATCTGATCCCATTACAGTAAATTGTTTTGCCTGCTTAAGACTGCACTTTAATTATCAGAGTTATTTTTTCAAGTTCAGAGAATATATGATACAAAGTAGTAGCCTCAATAATTGACAATGCTACTCTATAAACTGACTCCCGCAAAACCCGTTCACTCTTTTATCGCAATGATAAGATGAGTATGAAATAAGAGTATAGTTATTGAGTATATTCAGACCTGTTAATTCCATTTTGTTAATAAAGTGTAAATACATTCGGTTTTAAAACTTTACTCATGGTCTCACTATATTTGGAATTAATACATAACAATATATAATAGGAATTAAAATCTTTCCGGGTTTCATCAAAGTATATCCACAAATAGCAAAATAATATGAAATCTTATTAAATGTACTTGGCTAACTGCAGTCAAAATAATAATTAGATTCATGTCATGTTAACAATTCAACCTGCGGTGGCTCTTGATTAATGAACTTGCTACATAGTTTCCAACGAAAACTAATGCTTTAATGGTGACAACCTACAGTTGTAAGCAAAAAGGGATACACTTTACATGCACTTCCTGTTACGTATAATTTTATTTTAAATGTAAAATCTTCAGAGCTCAATTCATTTTTTGCACACAATGTTTATATATAGAATTATTAATAAACAGAAGCATATTTTTGAGTGAAAAAAATATAAATATATTAGAAGGACTCTTTACTCCTCAAGTCATTATTTTGTAATCCGTCTGTCTTCTAATTACTCAATATTCATGCCAATCACAAGTACGGAAGTGCAGTATGTACCAACCATACCTTCATTAGAATAAGAATGAATTGAATTTTAAGAATCAAGAATCAAGAATTGATTAGCCATTAAGTACAAAAATACAATAAACGTCGTCAAGCGTACAGGTTACAGCATATAGGTTACAGTTACAAATTACAAGTTTCTTAAAAGTTACATAGAAGTTACAAGTTAAAGTTACAAAGTTACAAGTTACATAGAAACAGTAAGTTTCATGTTTTACAATTTAAAGTCCATGCTACTGCATTTGAGATATTCTTCGGTGTGGTAGAAATATTTACATTTAAGCCACTTAAATATACAGCACCAAACTTCTTAGTTGGTAGTGATTTTACATTGGAAGTCAGCTTATTATAAAGTATTATTTGTTGATATTTATGACTCTTATATTACTTGGCCAACCTTATGCTAGGCCTAATTAGGTTATCATTTTGTCTTGTGATATGACTATGGGTAAAAAAAGTTTCTTAAAAATTACTAAATTTTTCCTTTACAAATACAAGATTAAAATAGATAAAGCAACAGGAAAGTGTCATAATAATAAGTTTAGAAAAAGCCAGTCTACATGAGTCTCTTAAAGATAAATCACTTATCATTCTAATTACTTTTTTGCCATATAACTTTTTTGCTTTAGTAGATGGAGCTGACTTTCCCCATAGCCTTACACCATGGGAACAATTTAATTTAATTTAATTTAGAACAATTTAAGTTTAGGTTTTGTTTTATTTTAAGGTCCGATAAGGTTCTAAAATTATTCAGACGAGGGCAACAAACACGGCTGATAGCACTGCACTGTGGCTAGGATCGTATCATTCGATAAACCAATTGTGCGATAGAGCAAACAATGTGTGCAAAGCGATTTGATTTAGCAGGCTCGTCAGTGATCGTATAATTTGTGTGAGATCAACCATAATTTCATGACACAAACGAAATCAATATGACCACCAGTTCAATTCTATTTTATGTTCTACTTTTTAATATAAAAGCTAAGCAATTTGAGATTTTATCATTTTTACTTCAACGAAAAAGATCTCCAATCTAACATTTTCTGTTGGAGATTTCCTTTCATAACAATTCATGTCATCGTAGTGGCACATTATTTCAAGGCAATATTAAATAAATATAAATAGTAATTTGTTAAAGTAGTGTAATTGCTTAATTGTCCATAACGTAAAAAAACTATTGAAGAAGTTTACAGGGGTAAAATGGATCGCCATGGAGAGAGCATTGCACCAAATCAGTTTCACCTAGCTACACCTTTCTCAGCTACAGACAGCCGGTTCGAGTTTTTCGTCTTTGAGTGATCACACTAAGGCATTATCTGGTTTTCAATATATTTTTTACCAATGTTTATTGAAGAAAAACTTATTATTCCACACCTCTCTAAATATTATCATCCATTAGATCTATTTTTCGTTGCTACATTACACTAGAATATTGAACAACTGAAGTGTGTATGCTGGAAGTAGCTGACTTACCGCTGGCTGTTCGACTGGTTTTTGATTGAATTAGTTTATATTCATATCTAAAATTAACCGTAAAAATTAATAACCTTACGAAGCTTAATCTAAAGGGTTTCAAAACGGGAAATACCTAAATCCTTCATCAGAATGAGCCTACCTATAAAACTATTATTACCTTGGTAAACAGGTCCGTTTATTTAATTAAACTGGTAGGTTTACCCGCGGCTTCGCCCGCTGAAAGGAAGACAAATGTTTAGTTCACTTATACGTAATTTTTAATGTGTAATTTCCACAAATTTCCAAGTAGACTGACGATTTCAATAATTTTTCTGAGCTATACGTTTTTAAGCGCCTAATTACAAACTTAAGGTTGCATATCCATCCCAGGTTGATATGAAAAGGGGAAGCGTTTCCTCGATGAATTTTCCTTTTCCCCTCAAATGGTATGAATTGGCTACAATGTCCTAACATATTCTAATTGTTCAGTTAAGCCATAAGAATACTGAAATCTCCTAGTTATTCTATTATTTAACCTATAAAATTGGGCTTCTAATGATTTGAATAAAAAAGTTTCCACTTCAGGGGTTTAAACTCAGAACTTTCATTGTACCGCGCTGTGCCCTAAAACCTGACTGCCAATTTGTTATAAAAGAAAAAAGGCATGCATAACTGATGTAAATATCGCAAATTTACATATCGCAAAGGGCAGACTCTTTAATTTAGACCTAACTCTTGAATTTAGTATGTTTATTAATATACCAAAAAGTATGTCCATGCAGAGTTTCAAGATTCTAGTTCGATTACTTCGGGTGATCCGTGAAACAGGAGTAGCCTATGTATGTGGTATGTGACAAATACATAAAATAAGCGTATTAGTTTTGTACAGTTAGTAAATGGAACTCCTATTCTTTGTCTCTTTAAAATATTTTAGAGGCCTTCTACTGGTATTTTTTAATCATAGCTCTAAAAACTGAAAAGGGCGCCATTTGGAATTTTTGAATTTACCTTGTTTTAGCCTTTCCAGAGAAAAAATTTTAAAATACTTCATTAGTATGCATCTAGAGCCTGTGAAGAATATTTGAGCCAAGAATTATGGCCCAAAGCCCTAAATTTCTTTAGAAAATAAGCTTTGAAAACTAAAAATGGCCGCCATTTTGAATTTTATAATATAGCCTATATTAGCATTTTGAGATTATATTATTTCAAAATCCGTTCTTAGTACGCATCTAGAGCCTATAATGATTAATTGTGCCAGGTTTCATGGCCCAAAGCCTTATAGTTTTTGAGAAACTGTGATCAGTGAGTCAGTGAGTCAGTCAGTCAGACAGTCAACCGTTTTTGGCTTATATATATATAGATAAATATAAATATGTAGTAATGTTTTAAGGTAGTGAAGAACATTGTTTTTTTAAGGTAGATATTGTTAAGTCGTTAAATAAATGGACCTCATCATTATAAGAGAGAAACAAACATTACCATTCAGATGTATTTCAATACTACGATGAAAATGTAATAGCGATGAGGAAAGTAAAAAAGAGAGATCAGATGGAGCTATTTACAAATAAGTCACGATTTAATTGTAAATTCATGTTTTCGATACTTCAAACTTTTATTTTCACTAGTTTTATTAATCATACTGAAATTTTCTACGTCTAAACATACAATTTTGTTTGATATTTTTGAAGTGTAAGACAAGAAAGTTTATATTAAATGAAAGGAAAGGTCACACCAGAGGACCAAACATCAAACGATGTGAAAAGAGCTATGTTTTCATTGTTATTGTTATAACTGTGCCATCACCCTCTTTAACCTCGTACGCTACATTACAAGTTTCTGTTTCCCTTAAATTCTTGTCGTTTCGAATCAGATTTTCCAGAAAAATAATTTTCCGTAATAATTATTTTTGTATATAGTTTGCGGATATAAATTACTATCTTACATGCTTTCGTTGGTAACTAAGGTAAACTTAGTACCATTAATATATAAATGAGATAGTTTATTTTTACCTTTTTATAGTCGGCAAGGTTGGTGCGTTTTATCATGAGGTATAGGAGATACCTGAAGCAGTTGGAGCGAAGTAAAATAATGGGAAAAGTCATCAAAATACCACAGATGATCTCTGAAATTGTACTCAGTTGTATGTTAACACTTTACAATTGCTAACTATTTATATATTTAATGTAATTTGTAGGCAAACACAGTCTATGGTAGTTGGAATTAATTTTTACTTTGTGTATTGTGCGAGATCATTGGGAATAAAATATGTCAGACAGTTCCAGCATTGGAAAAGGCCATAATTGGTGCACTTGGCGTTTCTCTAGTAATAACATTTTTTAAGTGTTGCCTGTTGAAAACAAAAACAAATATATTCATTAAGAACTTTAAAGTCGCTTTCCTTCGAACTAGTGAGAATTTAATATATATAGCGCAAGATAGATACAAAAAACAATTCTTGACAATAAAACATTTTTCTCAAAATGTTTCATCAAGAACACAATACATCCAGTGTTGTTTTCAAAAGCCTTTAATAACGGTTTCGGCTCGTTACTTTCCTTGACAATCAACTTCACTTTCGCAAAGAAAATATAATTAACGACATGTTTTATCTAATATTTTTTCGTGAAAGTTAAAATATTTACCATCTGGATTGACAATATAAATATTGTTTTAATTTTAAATTTCTGAGGGGGGACAGTATGTAGCAACCCTCAAAATATAATTCAACTATACAGACATTTTACCGTAATAATAATTTATATTAAGAAATAGTATTTACATCCCATGCAACTTGAGTCTAATATTAAAAATTTCTTGAAACTTTTTTTGTTGACTGATGATTGACTTTTATGTTGCCGTCAAAAGGCTATTTCCTTTATGAAGGGACGATAAAATCCCAATCTCTGTCAAAACAAATCCAACCCACTCTAAATCCCCGCTTGTGTTTTTAACAAATTGGTAACGGCTTCTTTCAAATTGTCAACTTGAACTTAAACGGTAAATATTTGCTTTTGACATTCGTTTTATTAGCCACTTTAAATAAAGCTATACACTAAATACAACAAAAACCATGAAACCTGCTTAAGAAAATCAGTATAAACTATTAAAATATCAACATTTTTCCTTGTTTTGAATGTAACTCAAAGCTAACCATATAAATTGAGGTTAGTTTGAGGTCAATTTACAAGAAAAGTAAGAAATATTTTTAAAATACCTTAACTAATTCAATTACTACCGTCATGTCTTATCCCCAACATAATCTTTCAAAGATAAGAGGTCTTGCAAAGTCTAAAAAAAACATGAATGCATTCCCTGGCAAAACATAGGTTGAACGCTACCAGCCGAATGCACACACAGCACAGAGCCGCTCTCTTTCGTGGAAACCCCTGTATTTATATTTTCCCTCAAAGTAGATTTCATTTCAAAAGAATATTTTAGTCTTGAGAATATGCCTTCTATTCATTTACACATTTATTTTTTCAAGCAATTGAATTAACTCGATATAAAAGTTACATTCAACATATTTTGGTTTTCTTGATCTTTAGTAATATAAAGATTCTGTAAGCTTCTGTGAGCAAGTATATGTTTCAATGTTACATTAATTTAAGCCTAAGGATAATTTACTTCAATGATTTATTATTAATGCATCATTTATTACTGTCCCTATCATCTCCCCCTTAGATACCTGTGGCTATTCATCCTTGATTAGTTAATTAATTCTATCATTCGTTCAAGGGATTCCAAAACTTTCAGGGACATTGAACCCGTCCAACTCCAAACCTGAATTCACTGAAACTCGATCCCATCATTTACGAATCAATATAATATGGCTTTCAGCTGCAATCGGCTCACTAGACGTATCATCAGTCGCGATTGATTCAAAAATAAACACTCATACTTTAAAAGTCATTTTGCATTTTGTATTTGTATAAAAAGTATTCATTAAATTATAAAAAATGTAACGTGATGTTGTTTTACTCCACCAGTATCTACAAATTACCTCTAAAATGTTTAATGGGAAGGCGAAATTGAGATGGTTGCGTTTTATTAAATTTTATTTATCTCAATAAATGCAAAGAATAGGCTCTAAGCTCGCACAGAACAGAGACATTACTGAGAGAACTGACTGTGCCACTCTCGATTGTGACGAGAACACGAGTTTTGTGATTGGAGTAAGTATCCTCTTTCATGTGAATATTTACTGTTTATTCCTTTATATTTGATTTACTAAGTTTTGTGCTACAAAAGGTTTTATGTCTTAATACAGCCATTTTACAACTATAATATATTTTCTAGGTAAAATATTAGGTGTCAAATGATTTTTTATATCACTCACACACACACACACACACACACACACACACACACACACACACACACACACACACACACACACACACACACACACACACACACACACACACACTATTTACACTCTAGATGATTCCAAAACAATAACCATTCATTGTAAATCAATATGAAAATCAACTTTTAACAGTTTTTAGTAATTAAACGGCATTATTGATAGCTTGCCACAATTTGTTGTTAACAGCATGTTCGAGCTTGAAAATAATATTGTTTTGTATTATTAATATGCCAAGTTCCACCGCTTTGCAAAATAAAATGAAACCGTCCCAGATATTTCACCCCTACAGCAATTACTTTTGAAATTAAACGCATGAATCATCTATATTTGGCATCGGTTTGGCACAGCAACTTGAATGAACTTAAGCCTGCTTGGGAAGGAAATCCAATTGGTTGGAATTAACTTCTTTAACATTCGGGTCTGTTTCCTTCAAACCACCCGGCATTTTCTATGCATTCTGTAATAATATAAATATAATTTACCCACACACTAGCACTTACTTGCTCTTATCAGCACACCTCGTTAAAAAATAACCTTAACACAATTTAATATCGTCTTTCTAAAACTAGAGAAGAGAAATAAGCATATACTGCGAGCTAAAATTCTGACATGCTAATTTTTTTCTTATAGGTCCGGATTATCGTAATATAGGGTTTTTTTAAACGCAACCTAAAACTCCAATTTATCAGTGAAGGACAACCAAGATCTCCAGATTTGAGCCCAATCATATATTTAATTTCGTAAGGCGATTCTTTCCGTCACAATTGTGGGCGTTTGGCAACTCGTAGAAAGATGGGAGAGGGCTCAAATTAAAGGTCTCTATTCCGTGATGGCGGGAAAAATAATGAAATTGCTTGAAATTCACCAGAGAACGAGAAATAATGTAAAATATCTGCCATTTAAAAAGCATTGGGATCTTAAAACGCTTGTTTTGTTTACATTCAATCATGTGGTGCTGATACTTGATTAAAAACCATGTGGTAGGCTGGATATCAATGTAAGGTAGATTTAGTTTGCTATGAAGGTATTTTGTACTAAAATAAATAAGGTTTGTTTGAATTTTCCCTCATAAGGGGCTTTTAGCCCCTTCAAGCCACTAGTATTACATTATTTTCTTTAGGGTACAAAAAATTAAGGCTTAAGGAAAAAATTCACAGAATATGCAACATCTCTAAACAAACGTAATAAATTTAATACAAGAATTCAAAGAAGTAGTTTGCAAAACGTGTTCAGGAATTTGATGGCAAGAGAACAACTTTGCACAAGTGTTAATTGCGGATTGTTTGAAGACATAATGTAAGCTGAATGTGATCAAACTGATATAATAGGTTGTGTAAAATGTGAAGATTAACAAAACGATTCTCATTTTATCTTTAAATAACCCATACTTACGTTTTTAGAGCCAGTGTATGAAGACCATAATGAAAGCAAGTCCTGTTCAGTTCTATTCATCGATATAACTAAGGCTTTTGATACAGTTGACCATGGCATTCTTATTGATAAAATGTGGTATGCAGGCATCAGGGGAATTTCATTGCAGTGGTTTTCTACTTATTTATCCAATAGCTCACAATGCACAAGAATCCAGGGCTGTGTCAGCAAGATAGGGTATTTAAAGCACGGTATTCCACAAGGATTCGTTTTAGGGCCTATTTTATTTCTCATTTATATTAATGATTTGTGTAATGCTAGACTTCACGGTAGAGTCACATCCTTTGCGGACGATACAGCCTTAACGTATTCTGGTTCTAGCTTAAATTTTCTTAAAACATCAATGCAACAAGATCTAACATTATTGAGATACTGGTTTGATAGTAACTATTTGGTATTAAAAGAAAAGACAAAATATATGATTTTGGGCCTTAGAAATAAACAGCAGTTTGAAGAAGGTTTGTATAACCATCAATCAAATTTTTCGGCAAAAGTTGCAATGTCTTGGAAAAAGTGAGTGAAATGAAATACCTTGGACTTGTTATCAACTCAAACCTCTCATGGAAAGGTCATGTAGATAAATTAAGAAAAGAATTATGTGGACTTTTACGAAAGTTTTACTTGCTAAGAAATGTGTGTCCAGAGAAGATACTTTAGTATATTTATCATGCACTTGTTGGTTCAAGAGTGAATTATGGTTTGTGTTGCTGGGGAGGAACTTATTTTTCCACTCTATCACCTATTGTAACCTTGCAGAAGGCTTTTATTAGAATTGTATTAAGGAAAAAAAGAATTGAACATACTTGGCCTCTATTTCTTAAACTTAAAGTTCTTCCGCTTAGACATTATTATATTTTTAGAACTTTAAAAACATTTTATATTAGATATTTAAATTGCCAAACTAATGTCGGAAACAAGAGGTATAACTTTAGAAATGTTAATCTTGCACCACTGCCTAGGCCAAAGCTCACCTTTTATATACATTTTTATAAATTCAAAGCTCCACGAATACATAATATTTTCACCCTGCAAAGTTTATCAAGTGTTGAATCTGTTTTTAAGTACCTCAGCTACTTAAAAAAATGGTTGTTAACAACTGAAAAAGTGGAATTTTTGTTTCAAATTTTAGCTTAATATAACTGTCACTTTACTTGCTTCTTTCTTAAGTTTTTGTTTTTGTGTCTATTTTAACTGTGTTATTAGTTCATATAAGTCTGTAAATTACTCATATTATGTAATTATTTGTTCATTTACTAATTACTTTATCTGTGTCAATGTTGATTTCCAAACAATAGTCCTTGATCAGAGAATAATTTAACCTAGTATACTGTTTAATATATATGTTAAGTCTTAGTCACTCAGCCATTATAATGATGCTATGTGAAGGAGGCCTCGAAACTGGCATTTCACGCCTAGGAGGTCCCTAGATTTATCTATCACTTTGATATTGTGGTTATTAACAAGTGTCATCTCAACTTGTATAACATGTACTGTACATTCATATATTGTATCATTGTATTATGTAATTTTATGGATAAATAAACGTTTCATTCATTCATTCATTCATTCATTCATTCAAAATATACATTAATAAATCTTAAAAATGGGTCGTGTTAAAAAAACACCCTGTAGTAGCTTAAGTCGATCTAAAACGAATATTGTGAGACTTTATTCCTTACTGTGTAACCATCAGGAGAGCTCAAAATAACCTGACGGTTACACAGTAAGTAATAAAGTCTTACAATATTTTAATCGTACAGCATCGTTAATGGATAATAATCTAAAACGAATGTTTGAAGAAGAAAAGTAAGCCTTATTAGGACTGAATATTTGTGCGCCTCCAGGTAACAATGAGCTACACAGACTTTTGAATGCTTAGAATTACGCGCGGAATTTAAACATGGATTTTTATCTTTGGTTGGAAACAGGCATGTTGCTATATGGTCCAAATTTCACAACATAGAGTTTAGAACCGATTAATTGGACATCTTAGGACACTAGTTTTCTCTTTTGTGATGGGGAATCGGTGTCAATAATAATATAGATAAAACCATAATTTATTATACGAATAGTTTAAAAATCACTAAACAAGCCAAATAATATGTAAACTTAAGTTTTATTTCCCCGATGAAACAAGAAATTTCGTCGCCTGTTCGAGAGAGTGTCAACCAAGTCAAGTCTGGAAGCATTATCAGTCTAGGGGAAGAAATAGTGCACGTCAAATGCACTTACATTTAAACATTTATCTTAGCTTCTATCGATTTTGTAATGTTCCTTGAATGCTTTGGTTCGATCTAATATAATTTTACCTTATCTAAAAAGTAAAAAAGCATAATATACGAGTGACCATTAATGCCATTTTCATATTCTTATCGCAAATCCTACAAATAATGTTTGTTAAAACGAAGGGAATAAACAAAGTTTTATTACTCATTTTTTTCTTCTTCTATTTTTAACGCCAGTCATATTTATCGTGTTGTATAATTTAAGTTTACACTAATATTTTTAGATCCAGAATTTGCATCCATTAATCATTAATCACTCTCAATTATATTTTCGCTACTCGTAAACCTGAGGTCAAAATCATGCCCGCAATCAAAATCGTGTTAAAAATAAAAATTTGGAATAGAAGTTGCACCGTATTAAAGCAATTAAACCCTCATCGAGTGGTCATTTGCTTTATAGGGTTCGTTGATTCTGATTAGGTTATACATATCTGAAGCCGATCCCATGCTCCATATGAACATTACCTTTTTAAAATTGACGACATATCTAAAAATATATAGAAACAATATTAATAATTTTGTTATAACATATTCGGTATAGAATAAAAAAATTATAGGCCATGTCGTTCAATCATTTTCGTGCGATTGTACATGGGTTTTTGTCTAGCGACGAAAGAATATTACAGACGAAGACACGTTTGATTGAAGTCGGTAAACTCTTTCTGGGTGATTTTTAGGTCAACCATTTATGGTATTGCCACAAAATTAATCCGAATCCAATCAAACGGGAACGAAGTTTATTCGTTGAACCGCGAGATGAGACTGTGGCCATCTCTAGGACCGACAAGTTATATGATGTCAGCTGATATGACCAAACCCAGGGGCTCTTCGTTCCCTCTTCTCTCCCCAAGTCTGGTCATAAACCCGGTAAAGCGTTAAGCCATAACACATGGGCTGGCGTCGAACGGACGCAGAATTTTATTTCGCTAAGTCCTAGCGAAATATTTATTTGCTGACTGGAGTGCTGTACTCTCCACATGGTTAACTGAGGCATTTCGCAGTCTAAATTGGCCAATAATACGTCACATTAAGCTACTCTATACTACCCTTTTAAATAAAGATGGTTTAGCTACAATTAAAATCTTTCCCCTGGTATAATTTTTTATAACGAAATATGCTCAACCGAAATTAAGAAAAAAAAGTTAATTATGTAAAAATCGTTCTTTAAATACCATGAAGCAAACATTTCCAACTAACACTCGCTTAAATGGCTTTATTAAATGTGGCCTAAATCCCTCAACTTTTAATTAATATTAAGCTCTATTATATTTTCTTTTTTAATTGATATTATAATGTGTTTAGTTAAACGATTTAGTCATATGAAACATAAGACATGACATATGACATGACATGTTCATATGTGAACATGAGTATGTTCACATATGAACATTCGTATGTGATGAATAAATTCTTTGCGTCGAAAATGCGTTTTATCTATTTTAGACTACTGGTATTGTTTTTCATATTCAAAACATTATTTGGGATTCACTCGTATGTACGAAACATCCCTTTACTTATTAATTAAGGCTGAGAAAACCAAATGTTTTCTCGAATTAATTATAAAAATTTATTTATTCTTTTTATTAGTCATAAATTTTATTTAAATACTATCAGTTGATACAAAAACATTAACGTACATCGGAAATTTTAGAAGGACGAATGATTGAAGAGGATGAAATCCGATGAAAGGAAGGAAATCCGTCCAAACCCCCTTTGAAGAAGACTGATGTCTTATTCTTATAATTCAATAAAATCCTCTAAGTGAGGGTTTCAAACGCTTTGTAAATCCCAAAAATAGGAAAACAGAATAGGAGAATTTCAGAGTTTTGAAATATTAATATTTCAAACCTAAAACTTAAAACCTCTGTTTTACTCAAATAAAATTAACGTTTCACTCCTAGAAAAAAAACCTTTAACAAAACCTCACACCCCACTCGATTATAGAGCAGCTAGTGTCATATTTGTAAGGATGGAAAAGGTGGTCTAACAAAAGGGGAATATTTTTATTATTAATTGAACAAAACTGGTGCGGAATCGTATGTGATTCTTAACTAGTAGTGTTTGTCTCATTAAAAGCAATGTCAGATTACGAGTAGGTAAACGTAATGTGAAACTAGACCTGAAATTTTAACTAACGTTTGCTCAAAAAATCAAATTTTAGAGGAAATATGAGCATTACAAGATTAAATTCCTTGAATGTAATTTCAGGACTGTAGGTTTACGAAAATTGAACAAGTTTTAAACCCCCCAAGTATGTTTAAAACCGTGGTTTACCCTTCGAAATGTTAAGTTCTTGTCAAAATTTTAAATTTTAAAAGCTATTACAATATTAGCAAATATTACATTGATTCTTTTTATGGCACTATCCATTTCTCCCATTTCAAGAAAAGCCTTAAATTGCAACGATGCTAATAAAACTCAGTAAAATGTACAATAATTTTTTAATGATCCAGGTTTATCTGGTAACCCCGTTAATACTATTATTTCCTATAAGTTTAACATAAAACGTTTTACAGCCTTTTTTCTACATGCAATTATTCTATTTGACATCAGATTAAAAGCAAGAGGATTTCCATAAAATGTACTGTCGGAAACTATGCACTAGAATTTCGTTTTGATTACGCTTCTGTTGCATACGCCGAGTTTAAACTCTCTTTTCAAAAGATGATTTCAAAAGGTCATTAGCAGTCCTAGCGACAATGGTAATCCAGCAATCTGAATTTCGTTATATCTATAAATGTTGAGCTAATTAAAATATCTTAGATGTCGCATTCAATAATATATGTAGGCTAGTGTAACCAGTTTAAAATGTGTTAGGAAATCTTTGATAGTTGAAGCATTAAAAATATAAATAAAAATGTAAACATAAAGTTCATATGAAAATATAAAAATAGTAAAAATAAAGTTACTCAATTTTCAGTTTTGAAATTGAAATTTAGTTTACGTCAACTTACTAAATATATAAAGCATTTGACTAGTTTTGATTTTTCTTATGATAAATTACTCCAACAATTGCCTCAAATCTATATCACAGTACATTAATAGTTTCTGTTTCATTCATATTGATATACTTTTATTTCAATGGCATTTACGTTTCTCATTCATTGACTCACATTGTTAACATGTATCTCCCGTGACTATTCAAAATCAACTTACTTTTGTAACCTCAAAGCATCGATAAACATTGAACTTACTTTCTATTATAAACTAATATTTATTACTTTCATAACTGTGCTTAAGGCCAAGCAACGCGATCAAGGATCACAGGCGGAAACGACGGACATGTTGTACGTACCTGGATCAGAACTCGACTGGAGGTCTCAGTGCCGTGTGCCTCGGCCGATCGGTAGACGGCCGGAATTCCCAGATATCCAAAGTCCAGGGCAAAGGTCCTTTTATTGTATGCCTACTTGCTGTTCTTTCACTTAATTTATATTATCTTATTTAAAACATATACTGTCTTTAACATAACCATTCCTCTTCTAAATAACTCTAACTTGATACTTAATTATTCGTAAAATAAAACATTACTTTATCACATCTCCTCGCAACGAAAATAAAATTAAAATTGCTTCTTCCTGATAACAATAATTAGTGGACTGTGCTGGGAGGGTCTTCGCTCTTCTTAGAGCTCCAACTTTTGCGGCACCCTTCGAGATCTCTGAGAGCGTCGAAGGGCTGGTTCTTCTGTTATGTTAGGTTCTGTAACCGCAGCCTTGGTTGGCGATGGTTTAGGTGAAACTATTGGTGGAGATACACTTTTTCTCTTGGCTGGGGTACTAGGCCTAGGACTTTCGGTTGGCGTGGTAACCTTAGGGCTCTGGTATAACTCTCTTGGAAATTGCAAAGTAATTTCATCTTCATCTTCTGCCACATGGTTAGCCCTGAGATGATCAATATGCACAAACCTTGTGCGACCTTCAACATGTACTAAATATGTAACGGGGCTTATCACCTTAGTAATGATTCCGGACTGCCAGTTTACTTTCTCCTGTCGGACAGTACGCACAAAAACCTTATCATTGACCTTAAAGCTTCTGGGTTTGCTTCTATGAGCATTGGCTGCGTTAGTAGTAGCCTCTTGTTTACTTTCCATTTCGTTTACTAGATGAGGTTTGAGTAGGCTAAGGTGGGTTTTAGGCTTAAACTTAAACATAGCTTCCGAAGGAGTCATGTTGGTCACTGAATGTGGAGTATTTCGATAGGTGAATAGAAATGAGTCAATGCGGTGCTGTAAGGTTCGCTGGGAATTGTACTTTGCATCGTGCAACAATTGCTTCTTAAAAGCTTCCTTAACTGTTTGCACAGCCCTTTCCGCCAAACCATTAGACGCTGGGTGATACGGTGGCGTCAAAATGTGGTGAATACCGTTAGCTCCCAGAAATTCCTTGAATTCTTCAGACCTAAATTGTGGACCCCCGTCAGTAACAACTGTAGCTGGAAGACCAAACATAGCGAAACAATGCCTTAATCTGTCAATAGTATGTCTAGAAGTTGTACCAGTCATGTGGAACACTTCAATCCATTTTGAATGACTGTCTACTACGATCAGAAAATCCTTTCCTTGAAACTCTGCAAAGTCGAGATGTATTCTCTGCCACGCATGTCTGGACCACGCCCACGGCTGAAATGGGGCGAGAGGGGCAGATTTCCGTGTCTTCTGACAAATGGAACATTCCCTAACTACGTCTTCTTTTTCCTGATCCATACCCGGCCACCATACAAAACTTCGGGCCTGGGTGTTCAGAATGCAGTAGAAGAAGAATTTCCTTCCGATGAGTAGTTGGGGCGACAACTCTGTTGCCCCAAAGCACACAACCTCGGTCGACAGACAACTGCAAGCTTTTGTTAGAAAAAGGGCGCATATCAGGATCTTCCGAATAACTGGGCCATCCATTGGTTATGAAATCATATACCTTGGACAGCACAGGATCCAACTTGGTCGCAGTAGCAATTTCTTTAGCTGTAATAGGCAAGTTAAAAGACGTAAAAAATGCAAGTTCCCCTTCACTGTCTTCTGAGGAGCATGGAAGACGAGACAACGCATCTGCATTGCTGATATCCTTCCCCTTTTTGTAGCGGATGTCGTACTGGTACGCAGACAAAATCAGTGCCCACCTCTGGATACGGGCTGCTGACAATGTTGGAATTCCTTTGTTTGGGTTCAACAAAAAGGTTAGGGGTCTGTGGTCTGTTACTAGTGTAAATTTTCGGGCATACAAAAATTTGTGGAATTTTTTTACTGCATAAATCAGGGAAAGTGCTTCTTTTTCTATTTGACTGTACTTCACTTCAGCTTTAGTTAAAGTACGGGATGCGAAAGCAACAGGTCGCTCAGTGCCATCCGGCAAAATGTGTGCAATGACACAACCTAACCCGTAACTTGAGCTGTCACAAGTCACTATTATGTCTAAGCTAAGGTCAAATGGTAAGAGTACATTATCTCGTACTAAAAGTTTCTTACACTTTTCAAAGGCTTCATTGGTCTGGTCATCCCATGACCACTCAACATCGGAATTCAAGAGTCAATATAGTGGGTGTAAAATAGTCGCTAGATTTGGGGTGAAACGTGAATAAAAATTGACTAAGCCTAGGAAAGACCTGAGCTGAGTGATGTCGGTAGGCTTGGGTGCCTCAAGAATAGCTTTAGTAAGCTCTTCACTTTGATGAATGCCTTGTTCATCGAGACGGTAACCTAAAAAGACTAGGCTAGTTTGAAAAAATTTACTCTTAGCTAGGTTAATTTTCACTCCATGGTCCATTAACCGCTTCAGAACAGCATGAACCCTCGATTTCATTTCAGTAATACTCTTAGCATGTATTAGTATGTCATCAATGTAACAGGGAGTTCCATCCAGACCCATTAAAATTTGGTCCATTGCGGACTGAAACAGTGCTCCCGCACTTGTGATACCATAAGCCATGCGGCGGTAGCGAAACAACCCCTTGTGAGTCGTGATAGTCAATAATTCCTGCGAAGATTCGCTTACCTTAAGTTGAGTATAGGCTGCAGATAAATCAAGCTTAGAGTAAAACCTAGCTCCAGATATTTGTGTCAAAATATCCTCCGGATTTGGCAATGGGTAATGATCAGTACGTATTACCGGATTAATCGTAACCTTGAAGTCCCCACAAATTCTGACTTCATTATTAGGTTTCCCAACAACCACAATGGGCGTGGCCCATTCTGATTGAGTCACAGGGTAAATTATACCATTCCGCTGTAATTTGTCAAGTTCTGCCTCTACAGCATTTCTGAGTGCGAACGGGACATTCCGTGCCTTGCAAAAGACTGGTTTTTCATTCTCTTTTACAACAATATTTACAGGCTTAAAATTTATTTCCCCAGGGGTTTGTTCAAAAACAGGTGCAAATTTTTTTTGTAATTCCTCAACTAGGCTATAATAAGGAACGGACTCAGGCGACAAACGTCCATCATCTGCTCTGGGGCCCCGCTGCTAGCCTTCACGGCGCTCCAATCCAATTTGATCCTTTCAAGCCAGTTCCTGCCAAGTAGGGTAGGTTGGTTCGTAGAAGTACTCTCGATGACAATCATAGGTAGCGAGTAGTCTGGGCCGCCATTATTAGCATTCACCGTAACCTGAAACTCTCCAAGCACCTTAATTTTCTCACCTGTATAGGTCTTCAATTTAACATCACTTTTCTTAAGAACAGTGTTTTGGCTTTTGAATTTTTCAAAATACACATTAGAAGGCAAGACACTGCAACACGCACCTGTGTCAAGAACCATTTGCAATGGTACTTTATTTACAGACATATCGACAACAAAACTCCCTGGTTTATTATCATTAGCAAATGCGATTGTAAATAAATCAAAGTCTTGAGTGGGCCTATCATAGGATTCAGAATCACTATCATCAGATTCACAGTAATTAATTTTATTATTATTATTAGGCCTATGCCTAGAGTTGCCTTGAGACTTGCAAACAGTTGCCAAGTGTCCCTTTTTATTGCAAGAATAACATGTACTATCAATATATGCACAAGTTTTAGGATCGTGTGGCTTGCCACAACGATAACACTTGAACTTGTTACCACTGGAGGGGTTAGGCCTGTTATTAGCCTTTGCCTGATTCATTGGTTTGGGTTTACCAAATCTTTGTTTACCTTGCCCTGGTTTACTACTATTACTAGGCCTATATGGTTTAACAAAGTTTACATCTCCACCCGAACCTTTTTCAGGCTGTAAATTAAATGTGCGAATATTTTTGTCAGCGCTCTCGATGACCAAGGATAATTCTAGAGCCTTAGTAAAAGTCAAACTTTCCCCCTCAGCTAACAATTTACTTTGTATAGCCGTAGACCTAAGCCCACACAGGAATCTGTCACGCAAGGCTTCATCAAGAAAAGAATGGAAATTGCAAGTAGCAGCTAACTTTTTAAGCTGACAATAGTACTCTGTAATACTCTCTCCTTCTTTTTGAGATCTTTTGTTGAAAATGAATCTTTCATAACTGACATTTAGTTTAGGCACAAAGTGAGCTTTCAAAGTATCAATAACCTTCTTATAATCTACATCCTTTATTTCTTTAGGATGGAGCAAATCCTTTAAAGTGGAAAACAGGGCTGGGCCCATAATAGAGATGAAAAATGAAACTCTATTTTCCTCTTTTATATTGTTGATAGAAAAGAAATGATCTAGTCGCTCACTGTAATTAGTGAATGTTTCTAACTCTTCATTGAACTCTGAAATTTTCCCAACTAGTTGTTTCGTCATGATTAATCTACTAGTAAATCACTTACTTGAACAGTAGACAAATATAAGTTACGTTAATAAATATGCTAAATCACTGAAATCGGTACATTTAGCATTATTTCTCTACGTAACGTGGTCTTAGGGAAGGGTCAGCAATCGTCATTCAATTTGCCTCTTGCCAGCTACAGGTCTCCATTAATACTGTAGAAATCAAAAATACACTTAACGTCCTTAGATAAATGTATTTCGATTGGAAATCAAGTTAACTTTTAACTGGAAATCCACTGTAAAATGTTAACTGGACAAAAACCTCCTTTGTCTGAACACGATTTCTTGTCGTGAACAAGTTTATTCCAAGTTCGGGTTTCAACTTGAACTCAAGAGTGAAAATAAATTCAATTACTTTAAGTTTAAAATTCCGAAACATCAAAACACACGCGAACTCTTTACTCTCGTCGCCATTTATTATAAACTAATATTTATTACTTTCATAACTGTGCTTAAGGCCAAGCAACGAGATCAAGGATCACAGGCGGAAACGACGGACATGTTGTACGTACCTGGATCAGAACTCGACTGGAGGTCTCAGTGCCGTGTGCATCGGCCGATCGGTAGACGGCCGGAATTCCCAGATATCCAAAGTCCAGGGCAAAGGTCCTTTTATTGTATGCCTACTTGCTGTTCTTTCACTTAATTTATATTATCTTATTTAAAACACATACTGTCTTTAACATAACCATTCCTCTTCTAAATAACTCTAACTTGATACTTAATTATTCGTAAAATAAAACATTACTTTATCACACTTTCCAAGCCTTGTGATCACATTAATTATTTCTGCAGTTACTCAATCCAAAATCTCGATGATCTTTTTTTACTCTCTTACTGCGAAGGACTATTATTATTGGTGGAAGGTTTATGAAACAGTTTTGGTGTTAAAGGTGCTAACTCTGTTGAATTGGCTCAGTTTAAGGAGTTGACCACGTGTCATTTATTGCAATTGGATTTTAAAAGAATAATTATTTTCGTATGCCCTAGATCAATAAATAAATTAAGTTGAAAACTTACAAGTGGCAAGAAAATAAGTTTTGGTGAATGTTGTCAAGGATTTATCTCAAGTAAAATATTTAGTTTTTTATCCTTAAGCATTTTATTTTAAACATACCCGGCCGCTACAATAATAGTAGCCGCCTTTGCAAATTTATTTTATGTTAATATATTTCAATAATGTGGTAGTCGGGCGAAGTCCAAACTCGGCATTTTCCTTCAATATCGCTTCCCGGCCAGTGCCTACAATCCAACCATCCTGTTCACCGTTTTAAAACTTATTTAACTTACCACTTGTACATAAAAGTGAGAGTTTTTAGTTCTTAACCTTGTGCAATCAGCATAATTTAAGTTGTATTTTATTTGAACTTAAACTCAAAGACAGTGTTTCAAGTCTGTAGTGATGCGTGTTTGCGACCATCTCGAACGAACTTTAGGCCTCCATTATCTGCTACATCCCCAGGGGCGCCCCTCTTCAAGATCTACGTCCTCCCCTAGTGCCGACGTAATGATTTAAAAGGTATTCTCCAAAAATCATATTTTACTATCTTAATTTTTCACAGTACAATCAAATTATTTACAATGTCTACCATTTGCTAAACGAGCTATCGATAGGTCTAAATATCCCCCAAATGTTTTTTGATTTAACTTTCTTAACACAACAACTTCGCGTGGATACCACGGCAAACCTGAACCAAGCAAAAGCCTCAGTTCACACTGCCCCTGAATTTTAATAACAAATTAAAGATCGCATTACTTAATGTAAACTATGTTCATTTATGCAAAAAAATTCAACTAATATAAATAAATATAAGGTTTTATGAAATTTCGCCTCATATTCTTTGTTACACTTTTTATAATAATATCATGCAAAGTTATGTTTGTGAGCAAATCATATTTCTAAATAGATTATTTTCTACCGCGGCCCCTGAACACAAGCCGTACCTCTTAGGGATAATGTTTACTCTATACGTTTATTTTTTAAACTTTTTTTAGAGAAATAAATCAATTATTATGATTTTTACTTTAACTTTAGGGAAAAAGTAAGGGTAAGTAAGTAATAATAAAAAAGTAAGTAAAGGTAAGAAAAAGTAAAAAAGTAATATTAAATTTTTTAATATTACAAGGAGCCAGGTAATTTTTATCATTTTAGTTACTAGCAAATTGTCACTTGAATAAAAAAAAAACAATAAGTAATAATATTTTTTAATTTAAAAAAGACTAATAGAGAACTCATTTAAGGTTTTGATTAGGAGCTATAAACGTTGTCAGTTTCATTGTTGGTAATTTGTTTTATTTCAACTACCAACATAAATGACAATTCCCACAATCGACTCCAATTATTTTTATGTTGTTTGAGCTAATTTACATTGATTTTCATCCAAATTCATCAAAATACTGTTGATTCCGTCTCTAGTTCTCTTGGATTTTGTGGATTTTAAAATACATGTTTATTAGCTTGAGCGAAAAATCAGTGTTAAAGCTTAAATTAATTAAAGGATGCAAAAACCAGATCTTGAAGACACAGTATCTGCTATTACGAACTGTAATCAACTTATCAAATGCAGTTTGCCAGTGTCAGAACAGTTTCATAAACCGCAGACTTTAAGCCAGTCACAGGTGTAGACCTATTCAGCGAAATGTAGTATTTGCGAATTTCTCCTATAGGGAAGAAATTATTACCGTAGGTCTCATGGTAGGACCTAAGCCCGAGACCATGATAACTTATCGTTTTGGGGCCCCCAGAAGCAAAAAACACCATTCGTTCGAATTTATATATTTGTGTGTGTCTGTGAGCACGATAGCGGCCGTAAAAATGGTCCGATCTTAACGAAATTTGGTACAGACATGTAAAGACGTAATCCCTCGGACGAGTTCGTAAACCAGCCCAATCGGCCCACTGTAAGGGGGGGTTGAGGGGGATAAACCCCCTAAAAAATGGGTTTTTTGAGTTTTTTACATAGATAAATAAAATTTTTATTTGCACCATTGAATTCAGCTCAAAAAAACAAACAATTCAGTATTTTGAATCACTGTTCTATGTCCATTGGTTACCGAGATATTGAGCGTGGTAAACACAGTACGTTGTCCCAATGTTAACCTTATGGGAAATAAGTAAAATTCTATATCTCGCTTATTTCTTGATAAAACATATCTTGATAAAACTTGGCAAATGGCTTCTTCTAGTTCAGATCTACTAAATATTGAATTAAAACCACCCAGTTTTAATACATCTGTAGCAGCAAACCTGCATACTCATTCCTCATATTATTCTTATGGAGCTTACCAAAACATGTCAAATCTCGCTATGTTGGATTGAAATATGTTGTTTTGCATCTGAAATTCGCTGAGTATGCAGGCATGCTGCAACGGGGTATCTATACTCATATTGTTGCTAAAAAAATAGCTTTTTCGTATAGTTTAGAAATTTTTGAGGATTTTAATCTCGTTACGATGGTATCGGAGTCATTAATTACAAAATATATACTTTTCGATGATAAAATATTCAACAGTTTTCATTTTCATTTTGTTTCAATGATGCACGTCAACGCAGAAAACGTAAAACGATTTTCAAAGTCATCAATTCCAATTCAATTTGACCCACATGGGATACAGACGTATATCAAATATTGTATTGTTCCTATCCAAATACACTTGATGAATATTTTATGCCAGTATCTGGGGGTGTCATATTTGCATATTCTGAATCTGACATCTATCATGGAATGTATTAAGAACAGTCAATAATCTATCAATTGAGTGTTAAATACTCTTCGCAAATTAGGACTCAAGAATTGTGTAATTGGAATACCTTAATTCGATTTGATAGGTCTAAAGCATCAAACCCTATTTCAAAGAACTTTAAACCAAACGAAGCCTTTTAACTTTAGAATTAAATATATAACTTTTAATCGGTTCAGTCCAAATTATTCATTAAATTTATTATTATTTAAGTAAGAAATTATTGTACTAAAGAGTTTACTGTTGGAGCTGAAAAGGTTGTATTGCTATGTAATTATCTCAAACGACTACCAACCTGGATAGTGGGTTTACCTAGGGATTATACCGCTACCAGTTGTTGGACTTTTTAACCTCGACCTTTTAAAGGCGTCTAATCTAAAAATTGTTTACCTATTGGTCAATGTTATAATTTTTTAGACAGCAAAAATAATTCATACCCTAGTTTTATGTTGAAGCCATTAACATCCTTGTTGTGCGTAACAGTGTAACCAGTTAAACTACTGTTCATATCCCTAGACGTTCACAAACGATAAACTCGGGGAGTCGACCAACAAAACTCTTTCTTGTCAAATAATAGTTTCCTTTGTATAAATCATCCATATTATTAAAATAGTTGCGTTTATTTATTAGTTCCCTTACTAGTGATTAAATTTTAAAAACTTAAACAGGTAAGAGATTTCTAATTTTAATCAAAATATGAGGTATTCTAGGTAATCCGTTTCATAAAAGGCCTTAGCGACACATTTATCTAGCTTACTGTGTTACTTAAGGTTGTGCGGGCGCCGTTAGGGACAAACTATTCCGCCAGGCAGCATGATAGTCTAATGATTTTTTTATTTTTCTGATTTTTTTGCAAGTGCATGTGATTGGGATGTGTCATAAGAATGTTCTGGAAGCATTCTTTTGTTGAATACGGGTTGCCTAACCAAATTATGCAAATGTTAAGTTCAGTTTGTTTGTGCAACATTCCTGGAGAAAGTTTAAATTATAAAAATTTTATTTTTTGGGATATAGTACGGAATAATTTAGCCTACAAAATGACATAATTTTAAATGATTTGACACTTATGAAAACGGAAGGAAAAATTATTTTCCAACAACATTGAAATTTTGTTCTTATTTCTTTTATGTTAGTTTTAAGACATTCATTAATCATAAATAATTCCCAAATATAGGCGCTGTATTTTAAAACGTGTCTTCGTAAATGATGCAAGAAAGATGGGAATTTTCGCCCCATTATTACACTTTTGACATCTGTAGCTCACAAATTTTACATCCAAAAAAAATTTGTTTTAATCCCTCGGAACTTTCTTATCATGAGTAACATAAAAATAGAAGAAAACGTATCATAAAAATGTTCGACTGCACCACCTTAAACCATCAAAACATTAGGTAATCTAATAAACTAAATCATCGTATATGATATCGATCAATTCACAACATTATACGTCATAAAGCTATTATGTCATATTTTGATTATGTATGTGCAAGTGGAAGCCACTTGATATTCCATCTGAATCCAGAATGAAATAATTAAATTTTAACAAAGCCACGCAGATAGTCATCATTGCGAATAAATGTCAAACTCTCTCCGCCAGTTTCTCCAAGTCGTATCACATATTATATTTTGACTAAAAATAATTGTTTGAGTGACACAAAATTCAGAATAATATAGCAAATTAATTTGCTTAACTATGTGCATTATATTTATTGAGGGATTTAAAAAAATGCAAGTGGGCTATTGTTTTATTAGATCGTGATTTGTTCTAAATTGAAAAATTAATTTTATAATTGTATAAACTTTTATCGTAATTGTAATAGTTTTTGTATGCTTTTATTTCGTCATTTATATTTTTTTAATCGGTTTCATTAACTGATTGTTTCATACTTTAAATTCATGTATATTGTAATAATATAGTACAGTTATCGAAATATGATCCATAAACACGTACGTTTATTTTTTCATCACTGTCCATTAACTTGGATGAAGAGAGAAATATAATTCAATTTTCAAACCCCTTTTCAATAATCGTATATTCTTAATAGCTGCCTTTTTAATAATACAATTATAAAATAAATAATCTTAACGGAATATCATTTAGTAAACTTAACAAAATATAATTTAGATGAATCACATAATATTTATCTATTTTGGGACATAAAATCGTTAAAGCCTGAGCTGTTGGCTTAGTTTATTTTTAGGGTTTTACCCTCTAAATAAACTTGTTCAACAATAATTATATTTTATTCTATCATATTTTATTTTTAAATATATTTCAAGCGCATCTATACTGAAGCATCAACTGAACTACATTGACCACGGCGTGGCATTTATCGATACAGGTTATTTAATCCTTCCTACGTAACATTACAAAACCTTTCCGTAGAACGGAAACGCCATAAAGAACTAAATCTTTGCATAAGTAATAATGTCAAAAGTATGACAGACCATGTTCACAATTTTTTAAACCACTAAAAATGGTTCTTAGTTCGTACTGTGTGACATTTGTGTTGTTTTTATTCACATAAGTTACGATTTCTCCGTTATTAGTAGTTCTATCATCATAATCTTAATACTAACGTCAATTGAACTGAATTTCAAAACTTCTTTGTCTCTTGTATAGTTTGCGGCTTTTAGATAATTAAATTTAAAACCTTAAAAAACCGTCACCACTTTGAAATGGTATAAAGTAGCAATTTGATACATCTTACAAAAATACTTTTTAACGTGGTCATTTATGAAATAAGTTTGAAATCATACGTTAAGAGTTTCTTGAGTTATAGTTAAATATTTAAAACACAGACGCACAGACGGACACGAATCACTTTAGGACCTATGTTTACATAAACTTTTTTCCTATTTTTATCTCTAAAATCATAGACCAAAATATTTTTTTACGATAATTTTCGGACACCCTGTACACAAATAAACAGTTTCAGCTTGTTCTAACATACCTCAACTTAAGATTATTCATAAATGCATAATACTGGTCTGTGCAATCGACTAAGTAACCCCATGGTTTTCAATTCGTCATTTCTTTAATTGTATTCCTTTAAGTTTTTAATTTATTTTGTCACATAGATTAAGCACTGTGGGTCGCTCAGTAGGACTGCAATAGTAAAACGATAAAAGTGATTTGAATTATTATCCAATGACAAGATGAATGGTTTGACACGGTATGTCTACTAGGAGTAGTAAGATGAATTGTTTAGCCCTGGCTGTTAAATCAGATCGCAACGTCATGTCTCTGTCAATTTTAACTGAAAGACAGCGTGACTGACACTTAAGTGCTATGTTTGGTATATTTGAATTGGGTCTTTATACCAGTTAATACTGTAATAAGAAAAGCCAAATTAAATTAAGACATCACGCGTAAAAAATAAAAAATATCTCCAATTTTGGGGTTTTAAACTTATATTGTTCCAAACTTCAACAAGGATGAAAATATGTCTTCGCATACAAGAAGAGTAGTCCTTTTCTATAATATATTTTAATTGATTTTTATATTACCTTCTTCTGCTTGGTTGTTTGTTCCAACGACCAGATTCAGCGCTATTGCGGTTTTCAATTAGGTTAAGTTGGTCAAGTCCTACTATAAAATTGCGAGAAGGTAATATAAAACTAATTATAATTAAGTTGAATAATTTCAGGGGCAATCCTACTAAATTGTGTAAGCAGTTTCCCCTTTTCCAAGTGTACAAAAATATGAACGTTTTCTAAGTATTTCTTCAAATTGTTCTTCACATTTTCAGTAGGCCTAATGTTTATAAAACGTAGTTAATTATACAGACAAAGCACAGATTAAAAGACAATAGGTAAAACAAACATACTAAATATGTAGAGACCTTTTTTGTAATAAATGATACATTGCTCTTGCTACTCTATTCTACGAAAAGATGAAATGTCGTTTAATGTCAAAGGTCAAAGAATGTTCAATGTGGTTCAGTAAAACATTTAATTTTTGTTCCTGTTTAGCCTTTTGTGAAGTAACCCTATTTGATTATTCTAATAATAATATATTTAAAGCTGATATGATAGCTTTCACATACAACATCTGAATAATGAAAATTCCATAATCGTTTTATATTTTGTTGAATGGAGGTTAAAATATACGAAAAATTCCCAATAAGACAGTATCAAAATCATTGTTCTCTTATAAATAATTCTACTTGTTAGGAATGTTCCCAATAAAATTGTATTTTCCTTTTACAACACATTTATTTTGCTAGAGAAGAAATTAGATGCTTCTGGCTTCCCAATATTTGCCCTTTACATAGATAACGCCATGAAAACCGATACGTAAAACATGTCAAACACAGCAAAGGTAGAGCCAGTACAAGATATAACAAATTAACTAAAAATGCACGATTAGTTATTTTGATACAATTATAAACAGTTCAGAAATTCAGTTCAGTTTGTTATGATAGTTAAAACCTCACATCAATGCTTGTTACGTATACCACTAATGATTGCCACTTGCAAACAAAAATATTTTCAGACTAAACATATTATTTATTGCATTAAAGCCCTATAGGTTTTTATGCTACAATAGCTTATGTTCGTGAATTTCTTTACGGAAAAACGTTGAAGTATGTTTCTGTAACACTAACACAAAACAACAATAAAGAGAGTAGATACAAGAGAGTTTCTTCCCATCTATAAGTTATTTTCCATCGACGCCGCCGGCAACGTTTACTGCTACGTGATCAATCCATGTTCATGTTCCGATATCGAATCCAAGTAGATGTAAAATGTTTAGGTTTGTGAATGTAAAACTGACAACTAGGCATCTTAGAAAATACGAAACCTTCATATTCCAAAGTTACAGAAACGGAATAAGTTAAAAACGGTTTTTATATAAGGAGTACATTGTACATTTTGGTTGGTGGTAAAATAGATCTTGTCAGATTTTTCTTATTTATTTTAATATTTCAATAATATTATGAAAATTGTTTATCGTATGAAAACAGTTTAAAAAAGAAGGCGAAGTTTTATCAAACAGTATTTCCTCTAGCCATGATGGTTTTGTGTACCAGGGATTTCATCTTTCAAAAGTAGAATTTTTTTATATTAATATCACATAATAAAAAATCTAAAACAGCTGACAACTTAACGATATACTGAGTAGAATATAGCTAGCTGTTAAGAATCAAAACCCCATTTCGTCATTTATTGTTTTAAACACACACACACGACAGTATAGAATAACTTTTATTCCAAAAGGTTAAATTAATTTGCGAAAAATTGTTGTCGCAAACAGGTTTTCAACAATCGTATATAAAGCAGTTAGTGACGCGGGCCCAATATAAACCACAGTGTTTGACGAGGTGGCTCGATGTTATTATCCATCTCCCCCCCCCCCACACCAATAGTGGTGCTCCCCCCCCCCCCTTCACACCGATAGTGGTGCTCTTCCACCCCCACAACAATGTGGTGTGGGGCACGGGACCAAGGCATTTGACATTCATCTGACGTAATTATTTGATCAAACATTACCTGTACTTCTAATTTTTTATTTGTTGTTACCTTTTTTCTCAAAGATTCCGATGATGAATTATTATATAGCTTGTTTACGAGATAATTTTATTATAATACGTAATTGTATTTGTCTAAAATTTACTCTTATGCTAATATCGCTTGATGTCTGGATGTTTAGTTGTTAAAAGTTTTTATTTAAGGTAAGGACAAATTATTATGATTATTATTATTATGTGTAGTTGATGGAGTCGCAGTTTATCACTTAAAACACCGGTATTTCACACGTTTTTCAAATGGAAAGAGCATGCCGTAAAATCTGTACATGGATGTCACAGTTATTATAATATTCACAATACTCGCTTTTACAATTATTATTTGACATTTTCAGTCAAAAAGACACTCATAACTTTATTATTTCGTCATTTTGATGTACTGTCTCAAAATATACTTTTAAGAGTGTTTTGGTAGGATTAGGTAGCAAGTGAACTTCGAAAAAAAATTGTAGTGAAAGCATAAAATAAGTGAAACTTTGAACCGTGTAGCATTGAAGTTGTTTACCGTGCAAATATTCTTCATTTTTGTTAAAATATTGATATTAAATTAATTTATTGTATTGAATGCTTCTTATTACCTCATGCATGAATTTTGCACTCTAGTGACCACAATTACTATCCGATTCACGTTGAATTTGGTAGATATATTTTCCTATGATTTGATTTTCCAGTAACGTTGATAAATAAACTAGGAGCCCTCAACCTTTTAAGGGGGCAAAAAGCCCTAAATTTGGGTTTTTAGTCTAAAATAGACAACTTAACACCTGAATTTGGAATTCACTCTGTGTTGTCACCTTCTATATGGGTATTCGTTTAATATTGAGATAGAGAAGAAATATTGTATTTGGTATTGCAGCATAGCGGACGGTGCTATGTGACGAATCATATTTGCTGTGTTTTGCAATAATCCGGGGTTAAAACGTGCAAAGCAATACTCTCGCCACCTCTTATTTTTCTTTATTGAAATCTGTAAAATTGCTAAATAAATTAAAACACAGATGATGTTTTAAGTTAGAAATTCAAAACTGCAATTTTATAAATAGTTATAGAGGTTTTTTACTTCCGCAATTCGGTAAAAATGCTCTGTCAAAAGTGACATTGGATTTGTTATACAAATCATCCATGGCTGTTTTGAATTGAAAGAAAATCCTTAAGAGATGACCTTCCATGAATAACTCATTCGATCGCAAAGACAACATATTTATTATGACTCAAAGTTTATTCTTAACAACAATTTCTGAGGAGTTCACAGATACCGTAAAAGATTTGCTGCCACTCAAATCATACTTGACAAAATAATATGTTGAAATATACACATTACATAGTTTACTCATTGCATTTTAAAAAGATATTCAAGGTTCAATATCGTTTATCAAAATATAGTATTAACAAATACTTTTAGGCTATCGCAACTTAAAATAAAAACACAAAATAGAATGTAGCTAGAATTACGAAAAAATACCACTGATATTAGTTGAAAAAAGTAGCATCAGTATTGAAGAAGTAGTTAGCTCTCCTCATAACATTTATTTTGACAATGTTTTATCCTCAAAGAAATTACTTTACTTAAATAATTAAAATTGAAGAGCCTCTTAGTTGTAAAGCTGATGTTAATTAGAGTGAATATTAATTCAATCTGACTTACATTCATTCTCTCATCCCGTAAAACAAGCCATTTCAATCAATTGTTCGGCAGTTTGAAAGGGTTCCAAAATTCTAACAAGGGTTTAAAGATATTTAAAAATACTCTATTAAACTTATTCGAAGAAACCTTTTTTCAGCCAATTACAGACGGAGTTGCAAACCTTGAAGCACTAATATGTGGTATTTGTGCACACATTCACTATTAGTAAATTCACTGGACACTATTGCATTAGGTAGTTAAAGTCAAAATATAATAACAGCGCCCAACCCTAAAACATCCGGATCATTGCCCAATAGGAACTGTCCCGTGATATAACTCAAATCTATCTAAACGTTTCAAAACTTTGTTCTACCTGTTGAAGTGGATGTATACTTTTCCCTCAATGGAGGTGGTTGATCCATACCTGAAAAACGAAAAATGTAATATATAAGATTAGGGGGTTTGTAGGTGTATTCATTTGCTTTATACTGAAAACTGACATCAGACAATCTGCTTTATGGTTAGTAACAACAACGTTGTCTAATCTTTAACGTAATCGAAATTAAAAATCTGGGAAAAGTTTCCCTATCGGAATGAATTAAATTAACTAAAATTAACCACAAGCAGCTAAGACTTTAGCCTCATTCAACTAGTGAAAATTAAAATATTCTTCTAAATGTTACTGATGAACTGTCTTTAAAAACTATCATCCGTTAACATGAACACACATACGCCAATTTATATGACGTAGAGCCGAAGCAGGCCTAAGTCTACAAACACAAGAGGTTTTCAATAAACGGAGCCCAGACTTCCTGTAGATGATGACAAACACCTCATCACTTTGTCCTTTGTCTTCCTAACTCATCGTGTTTAAAAATGTAATTAGTGTTTTTATAAATACTGAAGCCAATACAATGTTTGAATAACGTGAAGAGTGAAGAAACATTTTTTGGGTTAGAGTATAAATGAGTCTAGAAAAGGTTTTTAGCATCCGATTTAATCAAACAAAAACTCCACAGCAGGCTGACTGACAGTTGGGAACCACCTTAGAAATTACCAAATCTAAATTAAAAATAGGCAATTTAAATAAACGGACTATTTAAAAATATCATGACTTTTTAGTATAAGGATTTGTGTTATTAACTATATGTTAAAAGTGATAAAGTGATAAAGTGGATATTTACACATCATGAATTTCCTAGAAATTTCAGAAATATAAGAATAGATCGTGCTATTTTTCGTTCACTACGTAACTACAATTTATACTGGATATATAATAAACAAAAATATAATAACCTTTTCTCTTACGTGTAATCTTGTGAATTTAATTTTTGGCCGAGGACAAGAAGAGGTTTTTAAGAAGGCGATGATGTTTTGCATATCCAAAAGGTACATCAAAACATTTGGCACCCTCAGTTAAAGCGTTACCCTATGAGATAACGTTGGTGCGTATGCTAATAAAATTTGTTTTTGAATATCTTTAATTCAATAAACAATTAATTGGAAAGTATGCTTTGCTTACAATCTTCAAATATAGGCATGGAAGGTAACACGTGTTTCAATTTTAAGTTTTTACAAAGTAGCTAGTTAGTTTTTATAACTCGTAAAATTTTGTAAACCAGGCAAAATTGCGGTTCGGATTCCTTGTTAAAATGTAGGTCCCTTAGTTGCTATTGGCTGACGGGCTACAATTTATAAGTCCTGTCTAAGAAATATGTCGGCCTTAGTCAGTAACAAGCCTACAAGACTGTGCCACAATCATCCTTCACTCTTCTGTCTTTCATACTTGGCTTAAAATACCTCACTGGGTAGGTCGACATTTCAAGCCATCAAAACATAATGTATAATGCATTATGTTTGAGACATGACGATAACATATCTTGAAAAACTTTTCTAGCTTTAGTGTTAGCCCTGAAGTGTTATGACTAATGATCTACTTATTTCAAAATAAAGAGACGGTTGTGATCTCTGAAAAATTATGAAAATGTTAAGTCCAACTCCACTTGAAATTTACCTCTAGAAGGTAAAAGTATACCGTATTATTATTTTTCAGCGAAATATCTACCTGAGATGAAAGAAATGCATCCTGAAAACATTTTGGGTCTATTTAAAGTTACCTTCTAGCCAAATCAAATGGAAAACAGTTTTTTTTTTTTAATAACTAGTACAAACCATACAAATTAGTTTTTGTTTGATTTTCATAAACTGCTTTATGAATAATCTATCGAAAGGGTAAAAGGTAATAAAAATAGATTTAAAATAAGAAAGAAATTTAAAAGGTTTTAAAATTGTTTTATCAAAACTGTTTAACTATTCCTTCACTCACAATCTCACTGTAGAATTGAAGCTAGAAGTGGAACGGAGATCTTTCTACCACTCAGAAGAGTCCTCATAAAATCAACGAGCCACAAATGACGTGCATTAGTGGATTGCAGCTTAATCCAGCTGGTTATTTGAAGCACTTTATGTTTTTGTTAAAAAATCACTCTAATCAGCACTCATGAATGTATATTAAAGTAAAGTAGCGCCAAATAAATGTAATTATAGTTCATGATAATGTAATTGTGAGGTACGAATTTTCCAAAGGAAAAACAATCTAATTTTAAAATATTTTATCTTTTTTACGTTCAAAATTAGAATGTTTCTTTTATTTTTTATCAAGATGAACGTATCACAGCCATGCAAATACAGTACCTTTCCTGAAGTAAGTATTTGACATATTCACTATATAACAATGTCTGAAGTTTTTTTTATACATTATAAACCATAACGTTTCGAACACCTAGGGACAAATACTGCTTTAAAATATTCAACTCTTCCATAAGAAAATCATCTAGACAAATGAAAAAAACGACCAAAAATGTTTATTTAAAGAGTGGACCCGGTTTTAGCGAATTTCCCCTATAGGGAAGAAGCTATTACCGTAGGTCTCATGGTAAGACTTAAGCCCAAGACCATGATAACTTTTCATTTTGGCAAAAAACCCAGAAGCAAAAAACACCATTCGTTCAAATTTCTAGATAAATATATGTGACTGTAAGCACGATAGCGCTCGTGAAAATGGTCCGATCGGAATTAAATTTGGCTTGGATGTGTAAAGTAGTAATTATTCGGATGAGTTCGAAAACCAGTCCGATCGGACCACTGGAAGGGGGGGTAAAGGGGGATAAACCCCCCTAAAAATGTTTTTTTTTGGGTTTTTACATAGAAAATAAAAAAATCAAATTTTGGTAAGCACCATTGAATTCAGCTCGAAAAAACAAACAATTTAGTATTTTGTATCAATTCTCTATGTCTATTGGTTACCGATATACTGAAAGTGGTAAACATTGGAAATAAGTAAAATTCTATATCTCGCTTATTTTTCAACATATCTTAATAAAACTTGGTTTGTGGCTTCATCTAGATGAGATTTAATGTATTTCAGTCTAAAATCACCGAAATTTCCACTTTTGTGGCAGCAAACCTCCATACTCATTCCCCATGTTATCCTTATGGGCAATAAAAAAATCCCATATCTCCATTATTTCTAAATATATCTTGATAAAACTTTGTAAATGGCTTCTTTTAGATAATATCTACTGAATATTGAAATAAAACATCCAGTTTTAACATGCCTGTAGCAGCAAACCTGCATACTCATTCCCCATGTTATTCTTATGGGGATTATAAAAACATGTTAAATCTCACTACACTGGATGGAAGTATTTTTTTGCATTTGAAATTCGCTGAGTATGCAGGTCTGCTGAAACGGGGGTATTTCAATATTGGATTTTGCACAGTCTGGGAAATGATATTTTAGTGAAATAACTTAAAGCAAAATGTAAACCAAAGTCATACTCTTATTTTATTTTAACTTTCATGTTAATTAATTGGGAGAAAATGTAACAACTATAATAGTTCATTTCATACTTGCATTTAAAACGTCCGTAAGGTGTTGTATATTGGCGTAGGCCTCCATAATATGTAGGAAAACTGACATATCACAAATAAATAAATTTCGACGCATTCCTATTGAATGTTTTTCACCACTTGTCATTTGATATTATCAATTACTTTATTATCTGTTCCATTTGATTACTACTAAAAGCTGTAGGTGTACATAGTGGCGATGAAAATTAAATGAACTAAGGAGTATCACTTTGACTATTCACGTATGTTGCACCGTCAATGTGCTGT